>OX376375.1:58985295-59265295 GCA_947369275.1 Nemotelus nigrinus
TGAATAAGAATTCATAGGGCTAAAAGCAGTTATATTTTTTAGTGATTTTTCAAGATGACACCATTGGCACAGAATCGCCCGCATTTCAAAATTACTTCTATCAGACTTGGTCCTATTGAAGACCAATACATTCTGCAAATTTCAATTAATTCTGTTTATCGGATCGTGAGTTTTCGTGAACAGAAGTTTTTGATGCTAAAAATATAAGTAAATTGGGCAAGGGTTACCAGGCGTGCCCGTTGTACCATATCAAATTTTTTACTTTGGCTATATAAACAAAGCATACGATTTCCATATAAATGGCTTTTTTTTATGAAGCGGCATGTTTTCGAGAGACGATGATTTGGAGGTTTTCACTTTCAGTGCCTGCCCTAGCTACATTGTTGCCAACACGCTCATTAAAAGCTACAAAAATTTACAATTAAATAATACCAATATGTCCTGAAAATTTCGTAATGGTTAAATAGTTCTGTCAAAAGTTATCGCAATTTAAAAATTTCTAAATTTGCCCGTTCTCTTTTTAGGCACCTAGCGCACACATGGGGTTCAAAAATTGCAAAACATTATCCGATTCGCATTTAAAACACGTTCGAAATTGGTTTTGTCAACTTAATTTTTGCAAAAATTATTTGTGTATGGAATAATAGGTATATTAAAAATATCACTAAAATGGCCGCCGGCGCCAAAGGGTTAACAATAAGTGACATTTAGTGAAACCTGGACCTATTCTGCATATACATCAATGTTTCCTGAAAGTTTCAGCTCAATCAGATGGCGCGTTCCCGAGAAATAGTCACTGATTTTTTATATATATATATATATATATATATATATATATATATATATATATATATATATATATATATATATATATACATATATATATATATATATATATATATATATACATATATATATATATATATATATATATATATATATATATATATATATATATATATATGTATATATATATATATCCTGAACCTTTCTTCGCCAATTCATCGGATTTTTTGTTGCCACACCCCACATAACCCGGAAAGTAATATGCCTTCCTCTTGTCATTGAGAACCACTCTGCAAGCGTTAGCAGTTTTTGAAGAACATAGGTAAGACGCAAGAGCGAATCGTCGTTGGTTATATATATATATATATATATATATATATATATATATATATATATATATATATATATATATATATATATATATATATATATATATATATATATATATATATATATATATATATATATATATATATATATATATATATATATATATATATATATATATATATATATATATATATATATATATATATATATATATATATATATATATATATATATATATATATATATATATATATATATGTATATATATATATATATATATATATATATATATATATATATATATATGGAAATATGAATTTTTGCCCGAATCGATTTTAATACTAATGTTCTTAGAACATTAGTAAAAAGATGTTAGCGTTCATACAGTCAAACATCATTTAAGGAAATTGGGTTACGTGTGTTGTATTTCACGAAAAAAATTCTTCGTTAGCGACATAAACCGTGAAAAAAGATTAAATTTCACCAAAGAACATTTGAATAAGGATGTCGAATTTTGGAAACGCGTCTAATTCACGGATGAAAGGAAGTTTAATGTGTTTTCTCACGATGGACGAGCAAAAGTGCGCAGAAAGCCTCTTACGGAGCCAGATACGAAAAATATGATAGGAACTGTGAAGCATGGTGGTGGTTCTATTTTGGTATGGGGATGTATGGCTTTCAATGGAGTTGGCGAACTTCATATAATAAAAGAAAAAGCGATGGATCACAAAGTCTACACCCAGATTTTAAAGGATCGGCTAGCAGCTAGCGTTCAAAAGTTGAATTTGGGAGCAAACTACATATTCATGCAAGACAATGATTCTAAGCATACCGCCCACCAAACTCTAATGTGGATACTTCATAATATTCTAAATTGCTTGAAATGGCCCCCGCAATCACCAGATCTCAATCCAATTGAGCATGTTTGGGAAGAACTGTCGTGTCGATTTGCAACACATTACATCCGCAGCAAATCCGCGCTTAAGGAAATAATAAAAGAAGAGTGGGGCAAGACCACTCGAGAATACTGCGGTAAGTTGGTTTCATCTATGCCAAGAAGGGTTCAAGCTGTCATAGATCGAAAAGGAAATCCTACCAAATATTAAGAACCATTGATTGCTATCAGTTACCCAATACGGTTGGTAGAATATGGTCGAGGTTTAATTTTTGCATCATTTTTTCTCGGTAGCCAAAAATGAATTGATTAACTTAATTTTTTTTCTTATTGAAAAGTTTTTTTCTATTTTGATTTTTTTTTTATATCTAATCGCCTTTGGAAAATATATTAATAGCAAGAACAAAACCAACGGACTTTTTATCCACTACCTTTAAAAATATGAAAAGGTTATCCCAAAGAATTTCTTAAATATAAGCTTTTAGCTATAAGCATCACTTTTTCTCGGCACTGTATACTAACCATAAACTTCTATTTCTATTTCCATGCTTGAAGCTATTATAGGCGCTGTTGCACATCGAATGCCTTCTAGATCAGTGCCTTGCAAATCTCTGATTCTCTTGTACGCTGCACTCCAAATGCATACATGGTACAATCTACCAGGCTTTTTGCGATTGTGCACTTTAACTACTCATTAACCCAAATCAAGGCTTTCAGTTCCGCATGAAACTTAAAACCGACTAACTATCGTATGTATGTATGTACACGTAGTTCCCAGGCTATTGGAACTCGGAGTACACAATATGTGCACAATGTATGTACACATGTATCTATGGGCTCATACTCAATTAGAACGAGAATATCGAAAATGGAAACAAACATTCACGGTTGCCAGCCATAAATTCTCAAATGATTTTCCCATTGTAGACAACAGACAGGCCGGAAGACTGGCTGGTTGATTGGAAGCCGGGCAGCAGGCCGAGATCAGAGCAGCATGAAAGGTTCATGCCCGGAGGCATACGAAACGAATCTCTAGACATCTGGCGCACGATTCACGCAGCCCAGTACGTGCTAAGTGCTGTAAACAGTTGCTAATTTGTCGGTAATTAATCCGCAAGAATCTGAAAAGGAGTGCGTGTGAGTTCCCACTTTGCCGGATTAATTCAGATACACTACACAATATTTCGTTTATGCACTCGGCGAATTGCCTTAAATAGAATGAATGCTACGGCACCGCTTTGTGGAAACATATTTCTGGAGCGGCCCTAGGCTCCCTGTCGCTTCGGTGCTTCCTTTCTTTTTCTCGATATTATTTGGGGATATTGGTCGGAAGCAGCAGAAGCTCCGACGACCGTGGCATTTTCAGCAGCAAGGACCGTATCCTTTTACGGTTGTTCTGTCAACAATTTTCGTGTGATGTTGCCTTTAATTAGCACGAGGACGATTAATGTTTTACGCTCGTGGAACGCACGAGACGGAGATATGGGTGTTGAAAGGACCGTCAAAGTGTCTCTTTGAAATGAATTTCCGTGAATACATATTTGTCTATAGCTGACGCGTGCATACTTGCTCAAAGATGTTTTATTTACTCACAATGCGTAACTGTATCTTGTTATTGTTACTATGCCACGCTTTGAACCATCATTATCACCACAGATATGGCGAGGGTAATTGATTTTAGAAGTGCTCGAAATCAGATGACAGAGAACTCGTGGAATGTCTTGAACGGAATGAAATGAGATTTCCGGAGTGCGCGAGAAACATATGGAGTGTCATGTAGAATGTCTTTTGACAAGCAAACCAACATCTCGAGTCGTCGTCGTTTCAATTAATGTTGAAATTTCCGAAAAACTACATCGTTGGAATTTGTCTAATTAATTCAGACGAAAACAGGAATAGTCTTCTAAGCGACTCGAACATCTGTCGTTTCGGCATAAGCTCCTACCAAGCAAATCGGATGAAATAAATGATATATATCCATAAATATCCATCCATACGACACATCATATTGCGTATGAGCGAAATATACGGACTTTTGATTTTAATGGATTTTTATAGCACCTGCTGTCGATAAATCAGACGTCACAGCGAAACACCAAGCTAAGTGAGCGTGGCTTCAACAGCCATCGGTAGCTCTGAAAACATCTTCGATCATCTTTATACCACGGATCACGGATGACGATGATGATGAAACGGATCATAAACGTAGAACACATATCACATCAACTCGTAACACATCCAGGACATATTTCATAAAATGCGAGTATATTGCGTAGGCCGTCGCAATGTGCAGAACATAAGTATACACGAAACACGGATGCCCCGAGCAAGAGCAACAAAAAAAGAAAGAAAGATGGTAAAGAATTTATGACACATTAATTTTAATATGTCGCTAAATTTATTCTCAACGGTGCTTTAAACGTATCTATACTCTTAGTATAGTATGTATCTATGTATTAACAAGTACGTGAAGATATCACTGGCAAAAAAAAAAATCGGATGGGCGTATTTAGAGGAATATAGGTGGAATTAGTTTGTGCTGAAAAATGGGCATTTTCATGGAGAAATAAGATATATATGTGTAAAGCATTTTCAGCTTCAGTGTATGATAATTTAAAGTTTTGTCAAATCATTAGCATGTTCGCACTTTTTTGGTTTATTTATTTTTTCTGAAATGACCTATCCAGTATTATATATGTGTAAAGCACCACTGAATTTTTAGTGTTATTGCATTTTTCGGCACAAAGCGATACCTTTTAAGCCAGATTTCATTGAATCAAAATACAAATTAGATAAAAAAAATGGAGAAAAATTTTTTTTTAGACAAACATTAATTATGAAAAACTATTTTACAGAAGTACAACTTAACAGCGCCCAGTGTGGTCAGAGCTGATCAAATCACGATTTTTGCGTATGAGTTTGTTGCGACTGACAATATTCGGCCGAGCCGTCGGTCGTCAGTGCAGCATGTTTATTATCAATAACCCACCCCGAGATTGCCCTGCGTGCTTGATCCCAGCCAGCTAGCTCAGTCTCTTTGTGGGCATTTGGGCAGGTGGGTTATTCGTGCTACGGCACGCGGGCGGCACAATGAATAAAGCAGAAGATTTTGCATAAAAATCATTATTTTAAAAGAATACTACTCGAAGATAGTCATTTTTATGAAGCAATTGCATTTTATTAAAATTAAGATTATATAAATAAATAAAAACAACTAGTATTAAATTATGTACTTTGGTGGATACAATTTAACTCAACCGATATTGACAATAAACATTCAAAATTTCAGAAATTAAAAAATTAAATTGCAAAAAAATTTAAAATATATAAATAAACATTTATTTCAAATATGAACTTCGAAATGAATACATTAACGAAACTATAATCATATAATAGGGACATAAATACTGTCACCCGGGGTTTTTTCAAATTAAAACATATTGCACTGAGAAAAATACTTCTATTTTTTGAAGAAAAATGAACACATTATCAAAAAAAATTGGTAATGATTCTGCGCCAAAGAAATATTTACTCAATCCAAAGAAAGAAATTTCTTCCTTTCAAAGAACAAATATTGTACTTGCCCTGAGTAAAACTTGGTATAGTTTCAAAGAAATATTTACTCAATCGAAAGAAAGGAATTTATTCATTTCAAGCACTGATATTGCACTTGCCCTGAGTAAAATTCGATATAGTTTTAAGAACATCTGGCATCTGGCATAAATCGGTTCACGTACGATCAGCGAAGTTAAGCAGTGCTGGGCGCGGTTACTACTTAGATGGGGGACCGCTTTGAAAGCATCGCATGTTTTTGGAACGCAAAAACTCTGAAAAAAAATGTTTTTCCATATATCCTTTTTTTCCTTTTTTTAAAGTGCCACATTTTTTTCTTATTTTCTGAAGCGCTAGTATTATTTATGCCTAGTCGCCAATTTAATCTATAATGTAACACTTAATCAATGGAGTTAGGACAACTGAAGACGAACAAAGTCAACCATGAACCCGGCGCAATTCGAACCCACGAGCGGTAGATCGCTGCTTTGGATTGACACGTTTGCGAGCTAAGCTATCGACCCTTTATATGTGTAGAGGAAATGTTGATAGAAGTCATAAAAATTATCAATTTTTTCGTCGAATATTGAAGCATGGTTGTTGTTGAAACATATCAAAAAATATTCGCGGTGTAGGTAGATATAATTTACTAAATTCATAGACATAATTTACAAGATTTGAGGAAAATTACTTACTTGAAATAAGGTAAAGCAAAAATTGTATTACGTTGAATGTAAAAAATGTTCCAATTATATTTATACAAATTACTGATATCAAATAAAAGTTTATTTGATTTGTGGGAGATTTCACGTCTCGTAAACAAGTAAATATTTTCTTTTTAAAGGTTATTGATTTGTGATCACGGTTCCCTTCTTGTCTATAATCACATAGACAACGTATATCGTCTCTAAAGCTAATCAAAGCAGAGAATAATTGATACGGGAAATTCGATCGTTTTGCGGAATAAGTCTCCGAAAGCAGAATCAAATTCGAATTGTTTTTGAGGGATGGAAAACCACTTTGTCAAATCAAAATTATCAAGATAAATAAAATGTTTTTCAATTTTAATCATCCCGCAAAAACAATTCCAATTTTCTTTGATTTTCGAAAACATATTTTTCTGAGTGTGGCTTGAGATTTCTTCGTTAAATTTTTTATTGATTATTAGTACATGTTTGTAGGATAAAAAAATTAATGTCATTCGAAATGGCCACCCTTCGCTTTCACACAGGCTTTGAGTCTCTTTGGCCAATCATCTATCGTAGCACGTAGCTTCGACAGCTTTGACAGGGCAGACTTTACAGCTTCGACAGGGCAGACTTGATCTTGTTGTATCCTCTATGGCAGATCATGTCCTCCAAAACCGTCCTTAACTTGCAGTTCAGCGGACTCAATCCGAGGCTCCCAGAGGGCCAATCATCTGGGCTCCAAAATGCAGGTACGTGCTGGCCATGTAAACTGGCGCCAAATCTTGCTGGAACACCCAATGCTGGTTTTGAAACATAGTTTGGCTGAGAATTTTCACAATACGGTTCAAAAAACATCTGTTGATATACTTTAGCGGAGGTTTTCACACCTTTTTCGCAGCTCAGTGGAGCCATCATAGGCTACGTCCGACCAAACCATGGCAATGATCTCTTTCAACTCGTGGAATGACTTGCGACGCTTCCAATGACGACCGAGCGTATATCGCATCAATCTGCCGATTTAATTTCTCCTGCACTGTGAAGATTTTCTCGTCCTTACAAAAATGATTTTTTTTGTAGCCCCCACCGGCGTATTCCTTCAGCGGCCACTTACATTTTTTCATCCTATATTCCTTCAGCGCAGCGGTGAGCAAATGACCGGTGTGGGGTTTTAGGCCCCCAGACCCAAGTCTTTTTTGATGATGCGGCTCATAAATTTCGCATTCGCATCCATCTCTCGTGTCATTATTTTCTGCTTTCGGAGGGGATTTTTTATGATTCGAGCCTTCACATTACGCGAGCGGCCAATACACAAATCTTCGGTTAATTCTGAGTGGGTGCAGCAGCCGGAAGATCGACACTCTTTCAATTTTGAACTTATGAATCGCAATCAAAGCGATACAGTTTTCTGTATTTCTATGTTTTTTGCAAACAACACAAAGGCCATCCATATGCCAAGACCGACATGCGTTTAATACTCACGGGGCAGTACGTACGTTCAATGGTGTGACAGTATTTATGTTCCTACTAGGTAATTGTATCAATTACCTAATAGGAACAATATCTTTTTATAGGAAAAACTACTATTTCATGGTAAGCTTTTTTTGTTTTAACTCAAACGGATTTAATTATACAGCGGATTTAATTATGCAACGGATTTAATTACTAATTCTCAAAAGAATTCAAACAGATTTTAACTTTTCATTCGTCAATCAAACAATTCCATCCGGTATTTATTTTGATCAGTACTGATCTTTAGATCAGCTATCTCTTAATCGACCGCAAAACAGTTTTTCTTTTAATATTAGGTAAGCCTTTTAGCCGTTTTTATTTCAAACCGACTTTTCTTCTGAATTCCCAATCTGCAAATTTGTGTCTCCAAACCGAGCACTGAACTCAATGACTTTTAATATCACTTTGCCTTTTAACGAATTCTCCGATCTTCTGCCCATGAACTTACTATTCTTTATTATTCTTTTTACTCTTTTGCAGTACCAACATTTTCCAGTATTCTCTTTTTCCCGCATAAACTACTTTCCATATCTTTAGGGCCTCACTAAAGTTCCTTGGAATTACTGCTGGTACAGTCATGTGAATGGATTACCATTCACTCCGATTACCAGCTACTGTTTTTTATTTGGCGATGTCAAAACAAATATCAAATTACATTTGTTTTGAGCTCTCTTGAAGAAGCCAATCTTCGCAAAGAAGCCATAAGAAATAAAATACCAGCCATTGGTAAAGTGGTACAAGTATACTCCGTACTAAAGGAAGAGTAAGAATCGGATAACAAAAGAAGAGACTGACAACGACTGGAGCATTGCCACTCGGTGCACTGTCTGGTGGAAAGAAGTCACTTAAAAATGGTGATTAGACACATGCAAATTATTTTATGTGCATATAAACTCCCTCATCGCAAGGAGATGTTCTATCCCCTCTCTTGTGGAACCTGGTTACAAATTCAATTTTGGGAAGGTTAGAAAGCAAGGGACTTACAGTTATGGTCTTCGCTGATGACATAGCGAACTTTATCTCGAGTGGGTTTCCACCCACTCTCGGTCAGCTCATCAAGTATGCTCTGGTTCCGGTTGAGGAGTGGGTGAATACCGTCGGCTCAAGTCACAAACTATGCGCTTGGGTCTTATTCTGGATGACAAGCCCACCTGAAAGGTGCATTTATCGGAGAGAGTTAAGCGGGCAAGCAATGCTAGGCCAGCAAGATAATGCTGGCATAGCCAGTGCTGGTATGGCAAACAGAGCTCAGCGGCTGCTGGCTCCCGACACTACAGGTGCCTTAGCATTGGCTCTTTCGTCTGCTCTGAAAGTCCTGCCTCATCTCTCTCCGCTTGACTTCTTTGTTGAAGCCATTACCGCAAAAGCTGATGTCAGACTTATAAAATCTAGACACTTCAAGTCACGACCCTTCGGCCACGGCAGTATTGAGCGAGGATACGCAGACAGCACTAACTACTTGGTCCCCATTCTGTGCTTCGAGCGGGGATATCATATGGGCAAGAATAGAATCAGCAAATAGGCGCAGCAGCTCTAGGCATCTACACTGGCGGCTCTAAAAGGAGTGCAGCATATTCTGCAGATGCAGCAATGAAAGTAATAATAATAATAATGTAACTTTATTGTGTTCGAATAGTAGTGTGAAGTACAATATCTTAACTTTAGAGTTTAGGCAAGCCTTTACACCTAAGTAGGGAGTACCTTATAAATCTTAAGTAATGTTTAATTGGCTGTACTGTTATATAATTCTAGGAAAAAATAGTTTAAAACCTAATATTGAGTTATACTAACCTAACTTAATAAAATAAAATTTAATCTAAACTTATTGCCTAGCTTACATATAGGTACTAACCGGAAGTTATAAATTTCGGAACCCTAGTCAATTCCATGGTAAGGAAGCAATCAGAGGATTGTTGGAACCATTGCATCTATTGAGAAATTTTAGGTGGTGATATTGAGCTGTTACTGAAATCTTTTTAATTCCTGCAGCAGAGTGTAGCTCATAAGAAGAAAAATAAAAAGGTTTATTCAGAATAATTTTTAAGCATTTATTTTGCAAAATTTGCAATTTTCTTTTATGGGATCTTGCACAGCTATTCCACACAGGGCAACCGTAGAGAATGATAGGCTGTATGACACTCTTATAGATTAACAATTTATTAACTGTTGACAGCTTTGATTTCCTATTAATAAGAGGGTAGGTGTGCAAGATACTTTTCATGATTTTCGATTTTGTTGCCTCGATGTGAGAATGAAAGGTGAGTTTCTTATCCAGGTGAACACCAAGATATTTTAAATCGTTTTTCCAACCTACAATAGATCCTAAAATATTTACTTGGGGACTAGGCAAGTATTTTGAGGCTCTTTTATTGGTGAAAAATACTGCCTGCGTTTTTTCCGAGTTGATTTTTATTTTCCACTTAGTACAGAAATTGTTAATAAGTGAGAGCTGCTGTTGACGGCTGTTAATGATTAAATTTGGATCATTACTACTCGCAAATATGGCAGTGTCATCAGCGTACATCGCTATATGACAATCCGGAGCCTCTTTGCAGATCGTGCATGTAAATATTATATAGTGTGGGGCTAAGAACAGAGCCTTGAGGAACTCCTGCTGGTATATCGTACCTATCAGAAAGGGATTTTGATTTCACACAAAAAGTTCTGGAAGACAAAAAAGATTGTACTATTTTGCACAGATAGATAGGCATGGAACATTTCATTAATTTGTAGATTAGTCCATCGTGCCAAACTGTGTCGAAGGCTTTCTCTATGTCCAAAGCAATCATGCCCGTAGATTTGTTGTCTCAGAGGCTTTTGCGCACATGCTTAACCACCCTATACAGTTGGTGGTTAGTGGAAAGTTTAGGTCGAAAGCCGAATTGAAAGTCAGGAATGATTGACAACGCTTGGAGATGCTGCTGAATCTTTGAAAGTATCACTTTTTTGAAAATTTTGCTTAGTGTAGGTAATAAACTGATAGGACGATAGCTCCGAGGAAGTTTTTTCCCAGGTTTTAAAATTGGGGCAACATACGCATTTTTCCACGCAGATGGAAAATACCCGTGTTTCAAGCCGATATTGAAGATGAATGCTAGCATTACAAGCGCTTTCTTTGGAAGATTTTTAAGAATAATGTTAGGTAAACCGTCGTCACCAGCAGAAGACTTCAGTTTCAGAGTTTTTAGGATTGACCGAATTTCGGTCGGTTTACAGAATGAACGCGGTTGAAAGTCAGTGGAAGAGCGACATAGCTTGGAAATTTCACTATCAACTGCCTGGCTAGAATCGTGATTCAGTGCATGAAGTGTGAGAGTGTGGGAATCATGAAATTTTGCTGCTAGCAGGTTGGCCTTTTGTTTTTCAGAATATGCCTCAGTGCCATCATCAAGCTGTAGTGGAGGAAGATAACGAGTTTTATTTTTCAAAAGTTTGAGAAGTTGCCACATTTTGCGTGAGCTTCTTTCCTGAGTTGCTAGCATATTGTTCCACCGTTTGTTACGTATTTCGAGAAAAGTCAAGCGGATTTGATTGTTAAGATCGTTCAACTGGTATTTTAACCGTGGGCAGCGTGTTCTTTGCCACTGTCGTCGAACGTTGTTGCGATGTTTGATGAGCTGATGTAGCATTATCAAGTTTGTTATTGGGTGGCTTAAAACTTATTTTTGGGGTAGCAAAATCACGGGCAGTGTGCACTGTATTCACAAAATCTGCAACTAGATTGTCTATCTGTCTGTGGTTAAGTGATTTCGATAGGTTGCAATCGTTAAGTCTCAAGTTTTGATTAAGGAACTCACGATACTGGCTCCAGGCAGTTTTACCATAATTAAAACCAGAGTAGTCTGCCATAGTGATACGTTGATTTATTTCAAAATAGACAGGGAGATGAATCGCCGAGAGGTCATTAATCACAGTTGGTTGAGATAGAGAGTAGTGTCCGCTACTAATTATAAGGCCAATGGTAGATGGTGCTCCATTTGGAGGAAAGCAAGTGGGGCTATCAGGTATGTGAAAAATCACGTCACTGCGGAGAGCTTCCTCAAATAAAATTTTCCCTGCTTTGTTTGCTCTCACACAGTTCCAATGTCGATGGCGTGAATTGAAGTCCCCGCAAATTATGTATTTTGTCTTAAGATTAAGCAGTAGCTTAATATCTTCTCTAAATAAGTTAAGCTTGTGAGCATTCAATTTGCTGCCACTAAAATATAACACCACAACAGTAATATCAATGCCATCGATGGATATCGCGACTGTTTCTATTACTTTTGTCTGCAATGTGTTCAAGCTTTTGTATTTTAGGCCTTTCTTAATGAAGATAGCAACACCTCCTCCGATTGCAAGCTCTCTGTCATTTCTTATAATATCATAATTCGGATTAGATAATTTGTCACCTTCTTTCAACCATGATTCACAAAGGAGAAATATATCGATATTATTCTCATTTAAAAAGTTGAATGTTTCGAGAGATTTATTCCGGATACTTTGTGCATTCCAGAGTAAGCATTTTATGTTTTCTCTACTTGTAAACAAATTTGGCTGCGAGATCAACAATCACATTAAATTGATCGTTCCGAGACTTGCACAGAGCAAGTTTTGATATTAATTCTTGCGCGAGATTAATAAGCTCAGTTGCTGAGAAAAGTTCGTTGGGAGAAGGTGACAAGTTTCCATTACTAGGTGGCGTAAAACTAGTAGTTGCGCCCGGAATGCTGCAAACGATCGTACTGTATGATTGTCTCACACCTTGAGTAAGATTATTGTTTACAGTGCTAGTGCTAACTGCAGGCAATGTTGGAAAATTCGTGTTGTTGCATGTAGGTGGGTTTTGCTCGCGAGTGCGGATGGCGTTATTTCCCTTTCGAATTGCTTGGCGTTTGGAAGTCAGATCTCTGACATAGAGATATTCGTTCCGCTTAGGGCAAAGTAAGCTATTTGAAAGATGTGGTCCTTTACAAAGAGCACAACTAATTTCTTTGACGTCTTTCGTTGGGCATTCGGATTTGTTGTGTGCTTGCCCACAGATCAAGCATTTAGTTGGCAGGAAGCAAAAAGACTTACCGTGGCCGTATGCCTGGCAGTTTCGGCATTGAGTCAGGTAGTGCGCTTTCTTACGTTGAAAGCTCCATTTGACTTTTGTGTGATTGATAGCATCAATCTTGACCAGATCGGAATATTTAACTGATCCGTGAGCGAAGTATAGTAAATACAACGTCTCGTCATTATAACGACGGGACTTGTCTGGAATGAGTATTTGCTTAATGTCATCAGATATTAGATTATGCTCTTCTGCCAGAAGGTTTTTCAGTTTAGAGCAATCTGTCTTGTAGAAGCCACTAAGAATAAACTTAATTGGTTTTTGGTCGGCGCGCGCAAAAGTATAGAAATGCACCTTTTTCGAGACAAGGTGTGATCGGACTTTATCGTATGACTCTAAACTTTTCAACAGCAACTTTTTCCCGACACTGTTAAACTGTATGTTGTATGAAGTCACATCTAAAAATTTCAGTATCTCCGTGATGGAGTCACGATCAAGATTCGGTAGTATGATAGGAGGGATTTTCGCCTTTTTGGCTGATGTGTTATCGATGCCGATTGCGGGAGATTCCTCATCGCCTCCATCAAGGTTTTGTAGAGGCGTATACCGATTTGAGCTAACGGTACTTGCCATTAGCGAGTTTGAATGACTTTTAGGGAATTTCAAGCGATCCCTAAGGAATAAGTCACTGGGAGAAGATTCCCGTTTGCGCTTATCGACACTGGCACTTTTGCTTATTTTTAACGATAGAGACTTGTTCGTATAGCACAGAAAAACACAAAAGAAGAGATGTACCGTTCAAAACTATAGAGCGATATCGAACACTATGATTAGTCGAAAACCCGAAAGAACTGCACTCGATGAATGCTGGATTGCGACTGACAATGAAAGTAGCTTTTAGGCTTCCTTATCACTGTGACATTTTCCAGCCGAAGATCTAGTGGATTTCAGATATACTACAAGTAAGGAAATTAACATCTTTACAGACAGCCAAGCGGCGATAAAAGCTGTATTGCCTTACATACACAAATCAAAGTGTGTACTTGACTGCGTTCAGGCCCTAAAAAGACTGAGCAAGAACAGAAGAGTCAGAATGTTTTAGGTTCCTGGTCAGAAGGGCATTTATGGAAATGAAAGGGGCGGATGCGCAAGCCAAACACGAGGCCAGTCTCATCCCAACTCCAATCCAAACATTCAAGTACTCGACGATCGACTCCAAAATGATGCAAACTACGATGAAACTCAGATCTGCAGGCTAACCAAAATCATGCAGGGGTCATACAATCTCGCAGCGACTAAATACCTGCTCAAATTAACATGGATCCACCATTTTTATTCAAAAACCAAAGAGCGATCGATGACCTGGGAGCGACCCTTTTTACATATTTAATGTATCGAGTTCGGAAGGGAAGGTTATGGCATTCGTTTTTGGGACGCTGAAGGAATTATTATGGAGGAATATTTGGAAAACGAAAACACTATATCAAGCTTTTACTACGCAGACGAAATAAGAAGATTGCGGAAGGCTATTAAGGGGGGAAATACATGTAAAATCGAAAAAAAATTGCTAATTTCAGATTGAATTAAAATATATATATTGTTCATTCAGAAAATGTTTAATATTAAATCCTTAAAATACATGTCTCACAGTAAATGAAAATCTTTTTTTAATAATTTTTCAACACAAAATGGCGGCGGTGCGAGCGAATGAAAAAAACACATCAAAAACTGCCTCGTACAACTTAACGCCTTTCCCGGGGAACTTGCAACATTCAGAGAGAAAAAAATATGCTAATGAAATATGTAATTCATAGGTGAACCAATAAAATTTATAAAAATATTTTAAATTTTTACATTAATTTTAGATTAAACATAAAAATCGATTATTTTTCAAAAAAATCACACTTTAAACATTAATAAACAAATTATTTTTCTGAAATTACAATAACATTTAGGTTCAACGAGGAGATAATACTCTTTTGTAGATGTGGTATAAATTTGAGCCGGATCGATTCAATATTTTTTGAGATATCTTGTACGGCAGTTGAAAAAGTACTACTTTGAGAAAAACGCGTTTAAAGTTTTAAAGCTCCACCGACCTGGGGAACGCCGCGCTGCCTTTAACTGACTATAACTCGAGAACTAATACGAATATCGCTTCAAAACTTTTTTTGGTTTATTTTAAGAGCATTTCAAACATTTTGATGTAATAAAAAAAATCGATTTTATTTTTAGCAGTTACATGTATCTCCCCCCTTAAGGAAAAACGAGGCGGTGAACTGCGAGCCGAAGTGCTGTTTAATCTAGACAACGCACCGGTTCACAAGGCTGCAGTTGCGATGCCTACAATTCAAGAAACTGCTTGAATATCCACCTTGTTAGCCAGACCTAACCCAGTAATTTCTACGTTCTTCCTCGGCTGAAGGAACATCTTCGGGGTAAGAGATTTGAAGATAATAACGAAGTGATGGCCACTGTTGAGGCGTTTTCAAAGATAAAAGACAAATAATTTTTTCTAAGGGTATCCTGGGTTTGGAAAAATATGGACTAAATGTATTAACTTGTTAGGAGATATTTTAGAATATTTTTTTCTTGGTTTACATTCATTATCATTACTTTGATATACTAATTAATGGCGTCTAGCTCAAAATAAGAAAATAACATTATTGGAGAGAATGTTTGGGAAAACGAGGTCCAAAAAACAGTAGCTAATATTTCGAATGGAATTAAATTGAGGCAAAGAGATGTAAGAAAGGAACGGGGAAAGAAATAGAAACTGCATTTTTGGACACAATTGTCAAAGTTATCATTCTTCACTGGATGGACGGAAGGTTAACAAAATCACCACAGAGAACATTTTTTCGGAATGTTCGCTATAAAAATAAAGGGTACAACAAAGTCACAGAGTGAACCCTGAAAGGATTCACGAATGCGTATTAAAACCCTGCCACCGTCTGGTTGTTGAAAGGATTCACGAATGCGTATTAAAACCCTGCCATTATCTCTATCCCTGTCATTTCTCAAGAAATTATGTATAATAATAATTTTTTACTGAAAATTTCAGTCGCGGGAAAATAAGGCGGAAAGTTTCAATGGACTCAAGTTTCGCTTGGTTGACTGGAGCTCGAGTCTGATCTTCCCGAAAATTTATAGGACGCTGACGATATTCAAAGGTCTTAATTAGAACACCAGTAGACCAGAAGTCAAGGCAACCAAGAACACTATGAACGGCTGGGAGAGCCAGTCTAAATGAGTCCACAAAACGATCGTTTGAAGTTAGCTTTTTGCAAAACACGTTCGTGGAACCTCCTCGTCTCGGAGGAATGTATTTAACTATGTCACCCTCAGAAGTATCAGCACAGACTCGAGATAAGAACAACAACAGAGTATCTTTAACTATTCAGAGTATCTTTAACTATTACTCTGTATTCACAGAGTTCGGTGAGAATGGTGATTGCCTTAAAATAACGAGGATATTTTTTTAGTTTTTGGGGTAATAAACCTGAACAAAACATAAAACCAGGTTTCGTTTTCCCACAAATATACACGAAAAAGTCATTCTGAGAAACAAGAGAGTAATATCAAATTTTCTTATCTAATTGATTTCATGGAATATAAACTTTGATAAAGTACTGGAAATAATTTCAAAAACAAAAAAAAATCAGCCAAGTGTCAAGGAACAAAACTTACGATAACAATTTTCAAAACGTTCAGTCGTTCCCATCATTACCATCCCATCCTACACAGTACTACAATCACAATTACAAACCACGTCACAAAATTCCAAACTCCAAGACAAGCACGTGCCGATTTCAAAATTTTAATCGTCAATTTCTATGCAAATAGCGCAGGGATCGTTAGAATATAAATGCCTATTAATCCTGCCGCCAGGTGATAGATATCTTTGATGTTCCCTAGATTCAAGAAATCTTTACTTTTTCAATAATCATTTTGTAATCGTTCTTTTGTTTTTCCATTGTCTTGAATTGTTGAAGAACTTCATAGAGCTGTTTGTTTAGCCTCGAAACGCCAAAAATAACGAACACAAACAACCACACAGATCCAATACTTCGACAAAGCCAGCTCGTCTGTCGATTGTTCGTTGTTTCATTCATTCAGGTTTCAGCTGACTAGCTGGATTGAGAATTTTCGTCAATCATCATTTCAGAAAATTTTCCACGTCAGAGTATCGAAAAACAATGTTTTCAAGTTGTACGAAGTGATGGATACGATGAGGTTTCAGCTAAAAAACAACAAAACAAAAACAACGACTACTTCAATAGCAAAAGAGAATTCTGCCTATGTGCCAATCAGTTTTCCATGATTTCGGAACGAGGAGGCCTTGGCCCTGACGGCAACGGCGGCCTTGTACAGTCAAGACCTGGTTCAGGTAATAGATAATAAATGATTTGGCTCAACGGGAGAAAAGACGGTGAAACAGAGAACATTGCTAGAACGTCACCTTTGTCTGGTACATAGCTTCGGAATTCAGGAATTTCCATTATAAAAATTAAGGGAGGAAGCAAATGGATTTTCAGGGAAATTTGCAAAGACACAAAATATTCATAAGGTAGAGAAACTTTGTCGAAGTCTGGATTTACTTTTGTTCAAGTTTTTATCCTAATAAGCTTCTCAGTGGTCTCGAAGGTTGTTTTCGATTCCAATGTCATCGTCGCGTTAACAGGAAAAAATAATTACCGACCAACCAGTGCGATTACTGTTATGATTTTGGGGTTCTCTTGTCGTATCCAGTGTTTAAAACTTCGCCAAGAACTCTAAATCAAGAAAAAGTTCTCCTGGTTGTCATGTACCTGCCCCTCACCAACCAGAATACAGAAGAAGAAAAGAAGAAATTGTTGGACTGTTCCATTAAATTAAGATTCCATTTCCCGAGGCAATCTCATAATTGATGCATTTGCTTTTATTGCTCGCAATAATCCCCGTTCTATGTTCGTACCGTTTTTCCCTTTCATTACCATCCTGACGTTTGAATTGCATCTACAAAGTAATCAGCGAATAACCTAAATGACAGTCTCATTGTACTATATTTAAACACATACAGGTACGTAAAAAAATGCATATTCGTACTGTGAGGAATACTTGAAGCTGTACTTCCTGATCTAAGATAACGGTGGATGAAAGGTGAGGGTGAATTTGCATGTAGTATGAGTGAAACATTAAAATAAAATCCATACAGAGCTTTTATGACGCTAACAATGTGCGCATGTAAATGAAAATATTCTAACGATTAGGATTAAGTGGCTAGCAAACATTAGCACAACCATGAAACCTTTCTTAATTGCATTGTTTTTTCTTTCTTTTTGTAGTTATGTGAAAGATGCTGATTTGATGAGCCTGATAAACGTTAAAGATCTGTTTCATTTTCAATGGTTTTTCATAGGGAGTTTCACTGGTTTTTTTACACGGAAGCGCTGCTTCTTCGTGTTTTAAAGAAACTTTTCTGAGAATTTGTTATGAAGAACAGTGGAATACATTAGTTCATATTTTCAACAAATTAATGACAAAAGCAGTTTATATTGGCTGAGAATATAACAACACTATTACATCGAAATACATAAAATTTAAAATAAGACGCAAAATTTAATTATAGAACAACAAAATATGTTACTGATTGTCCGGTTCAATTTGAATAAATATTTTTCAGAATAGTTTGCAATGTTTTTACTAATTCAGAAAGTAGCCTCAAAAAATATTGATTGACAGAGATGAATAATTCTTAAGTTTAAAAATTGTTAAATATTTGTGTAAAAAACTGTAACTCACTTCTAACTTATTGAACTGTTAATGGACTTCAATCAGAATATGTTTTCGTGCAGAGCATACTAGACATGTTATCGATTTTTGAAACAAAACTACTTACGTACAGACTGTGATAAATTGTTTTAGATAATAAATTAATTCAGAGCAAAATATCCTTATGAAGGAAAGCAGAGGCATCATTGATGCAAAAAAGGTTATTTTAACCTTCAAAAGGCAACACATTTTTCACTCGTAAATACCAACAGCGGTTTTGAGTCACCCCAGCATTGCAAATGTAATTTAAACAACAGCCTGCACTGATAAATTGACTTATCTTAAAGCTTCGTTTAATGATCACGAAAAAAAGCCAGAGCATCTCAAGGCAAGTTATAGTAGCGCAGCTGTCAAAAAAGTCGAGCAAACCAGAGTAATTGAGAGGCAGAAAAAAGTCGAGCAAGTGAGAGCAGTTGAGAGGCAATTATCAAAACTCATTAATTGTCAGAAGGTCAATCTGGCACTTCACTAACAAAAAACTGCACTTCAGTAACAATTTTTTGTTGAAAGTCGTTTCTGTGACAGTTGAAAAACGGCTGGTTGCTTGCCTGAACTTGCTCTACCAAAAACAGTAGAGTAAAAATTGTGCTCTAAATTGCTCTAGTTCAACTTAGAGCAGACTCATGAAACACAAAACAGAGCCACTTCGGGCAAGTTAGAGCAGCCGAATCACTCATTAAACACATTTTGTTGAGATATCTCAACCTAGCTCAACCTAGAGCAGCCCATTAAGCACAGCTACTTAGAAAATAGACCGACTAGTAGAAAGAGACAACAACAGCAACAAAATAAAATAATGGTTTTCTGAAGGCGTGGGGTGACGTATAACCCCTGTTGCCATTCGAAGGTTAAAAATACAATATAAACTAGACATCTGTTTCTTAGTTTATAAGGTTTGGTTTCCCCAAGCAGTCTTACAATTCTCTGCTAGTTTTTCGACCAGTAGACGTTACTATTTCAGCGTTATAATAATAACAATAATAATAATAACTTTATTGAATTCGTTTAGATGTTGTGTGGTACAATATCTTAAGGTTAGTGTTTAGACAAAGTCTTTACATCTAAATTTTAATTTTAAATTAGCTTTTTTTTCCAGAAAGTTTTCTTGTGAGGTGCTTAGTATAGTAATATAGGAAAAACAAGCTTGAAAATTAATTTTGTGCTTAACCTAACTTAAATAAAATTTTAAATACTAAGATGCATGACTTAAGCCTTCT
The DNA here is from genome assembly GCA_947369275.1 of Nemotelus nigrinus. Lineage (NCBI taxonomy): Eukaryota > Metazoa > Arthropoda > Insecta > Diptera > Stratiomyidae > Nemotelus > Nemotelus nigrinus. The sequence goes on from OX376375.1 coordinate 59,005,123, forward strand.
GCGTATACAATAACTGTTGTTACAAATTATCGATCAGAGATGCAACCAGAGGATTCCTTTACATTAGTTTGGCCTATATCGCATCCAGATCGGACGAATCAGTTTACAACCATTTCTGTGAATTAATATCTTCCATTACAACGTCTCTGAATGAAAAAGACAAAATAATATTCCTAGGGGATCCAACTTATATTTTATCCCCGATGAAAATGACGCATTTCTTCTTCCTGTTAACTTCTCAGATTCCAATGACTTTAACCTTGCGAGTACTTTTTATGGCAACGATTTGCAGCAAGTCTCTCCGACTCCCAACCAAAACGGCCATTGGTTGGATCTTGTATTTACAAACGCCTATGACGAAGTAGTGGTAAGTCCAACTAATGACGCAGAGCATCTTTTTTCAAATAGTTTACACCACACTGCACTATCAGTTGAACTTCCCACTTCTGATTCTATTTATTTAAGAGCATAATGCTTATTATGAAAGCATTCACCATCACCTTGACTCTATAGATTGGACGATTACTCTTTCAACGTTAGATCTTGAGGAAGCCATTTGCACTTTTTATAACAAAGTATTTGACGCCGTTGAAAGATACCATATGCACCTAAGATAAAAAAAGGAAAAGTTGTCTGAGCCATGGCAAATCGTAGGAAAAAACTTTATAAGCGGGTTAAAAACAATATCGACGTTAGTTCTGCTATTCAGGATGAATATAATGAAACTGCTAAGCAATTTTTGGTTAAGTCTCACGAGGCTTATGACAATTACATTAAGACAACAGGTGAAAATATAATCCACGTTCCGAAAAAAAATTATGATTTTGTAAATGTGAAGCGAAAAACTACTGGTTATCCATCGTCGATGTTCTTTAATGATATCACTTCTTCCTCTCCTAATGAGGTTTGTGATTTATTCGCAGGTGATTTCCAGAATATTTGTATTGCTCCTGACTCATCAAACTCACAACTCCCTTCCTATCACTCTACTCCTACAGCTTTTATAAACCACTTAGAAATTACACGTGACAAAATACGTAAAGCTATTTCGGAACTCGACTGCAACAAAGGTCCAGGGCCACTTTCTTGCGCAAATGCTTCAACTTTCTTGCGCAAATGTGTAGAGCAGCTTATAACTCCTTTTCATATTTTTTTCAACAGATCATTTTCGTCTGGAGTTTTCCCATCCTGTCGAAAACTTTCAAGTGTCACACCCATCTTCAAAAATGGCGGTAGACGCTGTATCGGAAATTATAGAGGTATTGCCACCTTATCTTCTATTCTGAAACTTTTTGACAAGATTGCTGACGATAAACTTTCTCCACTTGTTGACTCCCGTCTGACAGTTCTAATCTCAGATGTTCTGTGTAAAATGGAGAAAGGACTCCAAATTGACGCAGTCTATACAGACTTTAGTAAAGCTTTTGACAGAGTTGTTCACCCTACCTTAATTCTAAGGTTACTGAAATTTGGATTTGGTGGATCTTTGTTTAGCTGGCTAACTTCTTAACTTCGAAAGAGAACTCAGCTTGTAAAATATCAAGGACTTTTATCGAAAAATATTTTATGCTGCCTCTGGTCTACCACACTTCTCTTTGATATATTTATTTCTGACCTATCCGACGTCCTAGCAAATATACCTTATCTACTTTATGCCGACGATCTAAAAGCCTATCATATCATTAAATCTAAATCCGATGCACTCTTTCTCCAATCCAAACTTGATTCACTTGATCATTGGTGCAATGAAAACAAGCTCCTTCTCTCTCAACGTTGCTAAGTGCTAAGTTATAAATTTCTCCCGAAAATGCACCGTCTCACATAACACATACTTCCTCGTGAATAATTTGTTAGCTCGAGTTGATAACTTTGTCGACCTTGGTGTTGTCTTGGATGAGCGACTCCGCTTCACCTTGCTTTATGATAAAATACTTTCCCGTGCAAACAAACAGCTAGGCTTCATCAAAAGACGTGCCAAGGAATTTCGTAGCCTGTGGGTCACAAGATCCTTATATATATGCTTCCATTTGCTGGAATCCGGCTCGTTCTGCTTAAAAAAATCGATTTTTTTTTATTACATCCAAATGTTCGAAATGCTCTAAAAATGTATCAAAAAAAGTTTTGAAGTGATATTCGTATTAATTCTCGAGTTATAGTCAGTTATAAGCAGCGCGGCGTTTCCCAGATAGGTCGAGCTTAAGAACTTTAAACGCGTTTTTCTCAAAGTAGTACTTTTTCAACTGCCGTACAAAATATCTCAAAAAATATTGAACCGATCCGGCTCAAATTTATACCACATCTACAAAAGAGTATTATCTTCTCGTTTAACTTAAATATTATTGTAATTTCAGAAAATTAATTTGTTTATTAGTGTTTAAAACGTGATTTTTTTTAAAAATAATCGATTTTTTTGTTTAATCTAAAATTAATGTAAAAATTAAATTTTTTTTAATAAATTTTATTGGTTCACCTATGAATTATATATCTTATTATCATATTTTTTCCTCTCTGAACGTCGCAAGTTCCCCGGAAAAGGCGTTAAGTTGTACGAGGCAATTTTTGATGTTTTTTTTCATTCGCTCGCATCGCTGCCATTTTGTGTTGAAATATTATTAAACAAATATTTTCATTTACTGTGAGACATGTACTTTAAGGATTTGATATTAAAAATTTTCGGAATAAACAAAATATATATATTAAGGGGTTAGTCCACTGTTAAACTGCTCAAAATGAACTTTTTTTTTAAACAGCTACCAACAAAAAAGTATTCAAGATATCGATTTGAAATTTTACGTACATCTTTATTAAAGCTAGGAGCTAACATTTCCATTAGAAAAAATTGTTAGAAAACAAAATGGCGGCCGCCCCAATGGATCGCCGCAGCACCGCCGAAAAAAAGAAGCAAATTGCGCCTCGTAAATTCCTGGACAAAATAAGCGTCTCGATTCCTGGACAAAATAAGCAGGTCGATATACCTGACGCGCGTCCCTGCCTAATGTCTTTTCGGTGCTATGGGCAGTTTTCTAATTGTGAATACCTCCCACATTCTTATAAAATTGAAATTTGAAGTGAAATATGGATACAGATGTACATTTGCACTTGTATATTTTTATAATATACAAAGGGGCCTGTATTCATGGACCTTGTAGTAAAAACCGTTCGATTACCGGCTGGAAAATACTTGAAATATCAGCTTACATAGCCGCTAGGATGTTCAACAAAGGCCATACATTTAAGTATCGAAATAAGCCCAGCTTATTTAATTATGCCAAGAGAGCCGCCAACGACAGGATAGAACGATAGAACCATCGAAGTCTTTTCAGCTCAAAAGAAGCCCGAAATGCTTGCCGTGACCTTCTAATGCACCAAAATGATATGCACGAAGAGGCTGAAAGGCTATTATATGAACCTGGAATCGCTGACTTACGAATAAGTTACAATAAAAACAAATAATTGTTATTGTAATTTCGGAAAAGTAATTTGTTATGTTTAAAACGTTTAAAATGTTTAAAACGTGTTTTATATATAAATGTTTAAAACGTGATTTTTTTGAAAAATAATCGATTTTTTTGTTTAATCCAAAATTAATATAAAAATTTAATATTTTTTTCTAAATTTTATTGGTTCACCTATGAATTATAAATCTCATTAGCATATTTTTTTTCTCTGATCGTTGCAAGTTTCCCGGAAAAGGCGTTAAGTTGTACGAGGATTTTTTTGATGTGTTTTTTTTCATTAGCTCGCATCGCCGCCATTTTGTGTTGAAAAATTATTAAATAAATATTTTCATTTACTGTGTGACATGTACTTTAAGGATTTAATATTAGAAATTTTCTGAACAAACAAAATATATATATTTTAAGTCAATCTGAGATTAGCATTTTTTTTCCATTTTGCATGTATTTTCCCCCTTAAGGAATATCCAAACTCCATTACTTTCGCAGCTAATGAACCGATAAATAGATGCTGCAGGATATTCAATAGCATAAGTAATCTTTATTCTCCAACTGTCTCAAAATTATCCTTCAAATCCTCCCTTTTTCAAGCCATCCGCAACCCTTTATCCTAAGCTATATATCAATGTTTTATTTATTTGTTATTTATTTAATTTTTCGTTTTATTTCTATGTACTCATTGTAATTTCCAATTTTGTTTATTTTTACTGTTTATGTTACTTGTACCTTGCTTGGTTAATAAATAAAATAAAATCAAATAAAGATGATGGTAAATGTTGTGCTGCTTTCATTGTAACTTGTCCCACTAGGAACGTTGCGTAACAATGTTGTGTTCCTTTCATTTATGACTCGAGCCTAATAATTTAGTTGCATCAAATAGCAGCCACTGTATAACTTTTTTGGTTCTTTAGCGTTCAGCAAAATTTAAACCAGATTTTTTCGCGAAAATTATATTAAAAATGAAAGTCGAACTCATTAAACTGCTATATAAGCTATTGATGTTAAAGCAAAAATAACATTTTTGCTAAAAACAACTAAGCATATTATTCTTCCTAAATGTCTTCATATATTTTACTACTATTCTATATGATAACTTTCTAAATCAATTTGATTCTGTTATTCAGATTAAGATATTTTTTATCTATATTTAGATATGAAATACCACCCTACCATACATTTGAAACACAACATATCCTATTGAGACTCCTACGAGTTTAGAAAAGTTCATTTCACATTGAATTCATGCTCAGCATGAACAGAATCCTCGTTCACGTTCTTATACAATGTACATATTCACTTATAATATGTGTTTTTCATGGTTGGAGTTATTTTTGCCTGTGCACATATGTATGTATCTGAAATAAATTATATGAAATACGCGCGTGTGAACAATTTTGTATTGAATTATGTCTCAGTAGAATCCGACGAATATAGTATTTTCGATCAGTTGCAGGAATTCTTTATCAAAAATGAAAAATATGTTTGTATGTGAGCGGATATAGAGAGAGAGTTCCGGGAATACAAATATGTATCTTTTCTAAAAACATTTAATATTAGGTGTGACACGAATAGGATTTTTTGTTGATTTGAATATAAAAGAAAAACTTGCCGTATATTTCTTAATTTAACCGAAAATTCAGGAAAAATTGAATTATAAAGAAGAAGAGAAATAACAAGTAGAGATACACTGTATCAAAAAATTGCACGTACAGTACCCTTACTCCAATAAAAACTCTTCTATTTTTTAAACAAAAAAACTTTTTTCATTCTTTAGGTATTTATAAATTCTATACTATTAAAGCCTTTTAGAGCAAAACAGTATTTTGTTATATTAGTTTTTACTGTCACAGTACAGTAAAAATATACTTAAAACAATTGCACGTACATCAAAAAATTGCAGATACACACAAGATTAACTTATGATCTCTTGTAAAAAAAAAGTAATGGTACTTAGTTTCCAGTGCAGATTTACACACGATCCTCATTTATTGAAGGTAGTAGTTGTAAATGCTCAATAGAGCACTGCAGTAATTGTTTTTTTTTTAAATTATAAAATAGGCGAATCACACCACAATGTTCCTGTTGAAGTGAAGAAATGAATCGTAAATTTTAAGGAGGAAAGTAAAAGCTATGCTGAAATATCAAGGATCATTGGCACACCACGTTCGACCATGCAAACTGATATCAAAATGTTAAAAAGCAACAAAAGCTTTGCAATTGCCCAAGGAAGAGGTCGGAAGAAAATTTTAGCTAAGCATTTGGATAAAAAATTTAGAGAATTATTAAGAAGGATCCAAAAACAAGTGCTCCCAAAACAGCTGCAGACCTTAAAAGAAACGACGGAATATCGTTGAATGCCCAAACAGTGCGAAATTTTCTCCATAAAAAGTGTTACAAAGGATGCATTGCAAGAACACAAACGTCCATTTCGAGGAAAAATGTTGCCCGACGCTTTGAGTGTGCCAGAGAGTATGTAAAAAAGTCAGACTAAATTTGGGAAACTGTTATTTTTGTAGATGAAAGTAAGTATAATCTTTTTGGCTCTGATGGGCGGCGATTTGCTCGGCAGAGAGTCAATCAGCGTTGGAGTCAAAAAATTTGGGACCCACTGAGAAACGCGAAGGTGGAAATGTTATGGTTTCGGGAGCGATGGAAGCAAATGGCGTTGGAAATTTGATATTTGTGGAAAGCACTATGGACAAGCATCAGTACTTAGAAATAATAAAGCCTAATTTAAGAGCCAGTGCTTCAAAAATTGGAATTAGCGACGAAATTTCACTAGCACATGACAATGACCCAAAATATTTCTCGCATCTAGTAAAAGAGTGGTTACTGTATAACGTGAAATCTGTGCTTCCTCAGCCACCCCAATCACCAGACCTTAATTCCATTGAATATCTTTGGGATGTTTTCGAAAAAAAGTGCGGGAACATCAAATTATAAGCCGAGCTGACCTCAAGGAGGTTATTTGAGAAAAGTGGGAAAAAATAACACCTGAAATTACTAGAAAACTAGCTCATTCAATGAACAATTGCTTAAAGGATGTAATTTCAGCGAAAGGACACCACAACACGCTATTAGAAGTAGAAAAAGTAATTAATTTTCTGAATGTATGTGGAAATTTTTGATGTACGTGCAATTTATTGACATGAATTATAGCTTAATTTTAAAAATTTACATTAATATTACAGAATGCTGTTTTGTTTTAGATATTTTCAGTTGTGTAGAACTCATGAAATTAATACAAATGACGAAAATTTTGTTTATTTAAAAAATAAATGAGTTTTAATTTATGATAAGGTGGTGTACGTGCAATTTTTTGATGCAGTGTATGTCGATTAAATACGATTATCTAGAATCGAAGCAAAATATGTGCATATGTATGTACATATGTATGCTGAACAGCAATAATGCTTCATTCAATTCATTGGACTCATTCACATTAAATATCTGAAATAGAACAGTGATTATGAATAAATCAAATTATCTAGAAATTATCTTCTGTTTATCTAGAAATTATCTTCTATTTTCGATTTCAGTCAGAAATTTCAAAATTATTCACCCAGAGAAATTACGTAGTTCGGATTCATCGAAACATATTTCTACATCCAGACTCAATTAATTACAACATACAGATTTTCATCAAATATTTTTTTTAAATTCTTCCAATATTTCATAGTCTCTACATTTAATAAATCATAAAAAAAATATTTCGATGAATTCGGATAGAAAATCTTTTACAAATTTGAGAATACTTAGCACTTTGGACGATTTGAAATTTATGACTTGGCAGATGAAAGATGCCGTTTCTTGAAAAATGCATAATTTTTCGGTCAGTCCATTCCAAGAAGAACTATCAATTTGAATCTTTCTTCGATAATTTCAAGTCGAAGACTTTCTACCAGCATGTCTACATATATCAGTGCCATTAATCATTTGGACTTGGTAATCGGGAAGTTTCGGAGAAACTGTTTTCGATCGGAAGAGGAGAGATTAGTTAAGTAGTTTAAGCATTTAAAGCAAATGCTTTATTTTCGAAAATAATTTAATATGGAAGGGAATCTGACAGTGTTCAAGATTCTTTTGACATATGATATACATATGTATGTTCACTGCGCCAGCAATGCCCTCATACTATTCAATCTATTCAATATGTTAACCACGAAGGAATCTGTTTTGCTATTCAGTACAAATAGCTTATTCATATCAAACGATCTTTTCCATTTGAATACATATTTATCTTATCAATACTCATTCATTTACATTTAATACATGTCAATCGCATTGATGACAACAATTTCAAAGAGATTTTCCCGATAAAGTATGTACGAACGAGAGAGACCTAATTTCCTACTTCCGCTTCGACGGACTCGATTGTATCTTATTATCCCGTGTCAGTTATTATACAAGCAGACAACATTCAGTCAGGAAGGCCGACAAGCTACAAATCAATAGCAATTTTTTTCTCCGTTCAAGGGTGGATTAGGTGGAGGATACTACACGACACAGTAGCCAGCTTTCCATTTCTGCTACTACTGCTGATGTTGCTGTTGTCGCTTTGCTTGCTGAAAGCTATTTCAATGTAAGAACATAATTCATCGATTGATCAATCGATTTCATAGGATTCGAATCCAATCGAATGATGCAATGATGTACACTGGCAACGGACGTTAGAGACAACGCAGTGTTGAGAACGTGTCGAAAAAATTTCAGAAAAAGTACTGGGGCATCTATTTCAGTGGAAAATTAAGGCGGACGGATTGAGGAGAATGACAATAGTGAATAATTTACAATTAGCGAGAAAATTGGAACAGTATGAAATAAATTGTTCAAGATGTAGTTTGTTCGTGTCGAGCTGATTGACTGATGAAATTAATTTGGGAATTTTTCGATTTGTCAGTTGGTAGCTTTATAATTTACAGTAGCACTCCCAATTATCAATAGTGATGGGAAATCAATTTTTCAGCAATACTAGCAGAACTGTTTTCTTGTTCACTGGACGTTTATGTTGTAAAAACTATACATATGTAGGTACAGGTAAAAGCATTCTTCAGTTTCTGATTCTTCGTATCTTGATGACGCTATTGCTACTAACCCTTTACCTATTTGTGATTTATTTAGTACCTTTTTCTCTTCCTTACTGATTATTCCCGTTATTAATCGACCCTTATCCTTGTTTACTGCAAAAATTTTAAGAGTCAAAACAAGCCAAACTACACTGAAAAAAAACCCACATGCCATCCAGAGCTATGTAACATAGGGCATCATTTATGGCCCCATACGCTATGTGCATAGTACTCTGAGCTATGCAATATGGCTTCCCATGCTATAATGTCAGAATCTACATAGCGGGTGGTCGTATGTAACATGGCGCAGCATTCATGGTCCCACACGCTATGTACATGGTACCCTGAGCTATGCAGTATGGCTCCCAGCGCCATAATTACGTGGAACAAAAATTATGGCCCCACACGCTATATTACATAGTACCATGAATACCATGGCACTCCAATTATAACTCGCAGCCATACCGCGTGAGGAGATGTATAAATGTCAGCAAGCTTCTTGAGTATAGGAGAGGTTTTTTTTGTAGTAGATTAGTTGACTGATAATATCTGCAAAAAGATTGTTTAGCTAATAGAAACACCCCAAATACAATTGGTCTGCCAAAAAAATGGACGAAGAAATGGGAGGAAAAGTGATCAAGTCTTCGTGATACATTGGCAAGCGATCTTCACGCTGCGAAAATTTCGATAATCAATCGAAAAAACTGAGACCCGGGTGTTAAATAATTTTTGCAAACGAATTTTAATCGAATGAAATTCAAAAATAAACTGCAAGTCATTGTAATCATTACGCTCGAAAACCATGTTATTGAAAAAACACATAGCGCCAGACGCCATAATTTATAAACTTCTCGCGCCATGTACATAGTCGATTTGTGATAAAATATAGCGCCACACGCCATAGTACATAGGAGCAGACGCTATGCTTATAGCCCTCCACGCCATATACTATAGTCCTCCACGCCATGTACTATAGTCCTCCACGCCATTTATGATTTGAAGAACTTTTCGCCTTGTATTATGGCGTGTGGCGCTATATTCATCACAATCCGGAAATCGACTATGTACATGGCACCAGAAGTCTATAAACTATGGCGTCAGCCGCTATGTGTTTTTTCAGTGTAGGCAATATTTAAGTAAAATCCTTCTTATGTTCGATTTGCTATCCTTTATAACACAAGCCTGGCATCTGGTCCAAAACTTTTATCATGAAAAGCCGACAAACACTCTTCAAGTTTTAAATCTGGTGATAAATGTACCGTTTTAAAATATTGTTTCATGTCCCTCCTCTGTTATTTCAGTTAACTTTGCAATAGCATTTAGCAATAGAAATAACATATTTTAAACTTATTCTTGAACCCAATCAGCATGGGTTCAGTAAGGGCTGCTCTAGAACGACCAACTTTATGGTGCTCTCGAATTTCGGCACCTCAGCTTTTGATTCTCAACGTCAAGTTGGCATAATGTAAACGAACTTCCCAAACCCTTTTGATTCGATGAACCGTCACCTTCATGACCTTTAAAGTTCCGACATATTTGGTCCCATTCTTTCGTGGTTTTTTTCTGTTTCCACAGCCATCCCTTCAGTGTCACGCTAGACGGTTCCATTCCTTTTCTGTTCTTTCCAATCTCGGGGGTTTCCCAAGGATATATCTATGTCCTCTACTTTTCATATTGGTTTTGAATGTTCTTTGGCTTACTAGCATTTTTATTTAGTTTTATTTATTATGTCTTTGTGCTCAGTCTCAATTTTAATGTAAATCTGACGCTATTGAATCGGTTCAACGTGGCTCAATCGTTCGATGGTTTTCAAACTCAGCGTGTGCTATTGCCTGCACTCTCCTCGTCTTGCCATCCTTTAAATCTCTCCCTGCCTCCTATTTTAAAGTCCTTCGCAAACCTATGCTCGTGCTCTATATTACAACCAACCTGTTTCGATGGTCATGCACCATTTTGATTTTAAGACTGCATTGAAACTTATAGAGTAGAAATATTTTCAGGGTTACCACGTGCATGGATTTGAAAATCTAGAAAGTAAAACACGTCTTACTTTTATTCATTATCAAAATATTTTTTTACAAGCTGGGAAAAATTGGTACACATTGAAAACAATTCATTTCATTCATTCCTGAGTGTCCTCCCTATAGTTTTGGGGTTGCTCTTTTTCCCACCGGTCCTTTATCTTTTTTAACTGTCCCACTATCCAACGGCAAAACGTCTCAGAAACAAAATTATTGTGAGCTTTTTGACTCGATTTCTTACAAGATTTTCGCCTACAAAACGTTCAATAAAATCCTGAACCGTTAAAGCACTCCTTTTAAGAATCTCAAATTTTTTTTTAGATTTCCCGTCCTTGAAATTTTTTATGATTAACTCTCACTCTTCAATAGAAGTGTGATGACCAATCGCGAATTAACCGTAGTATTGTTCTTTACAGAATAACGATTTCGTTCAAAAAACAAGGTCTGACTGATAGTCATCATGTCTGCAATGTGATACTCTTCTCTCACAAACGGATTATTGGGCCTTTCGACACTTGTATTCTTGATGCACTCCTCAAACCGGTTTTCTGGGCAAAAGGCATGATACAAGAAACACTAGAGATAGCGACACTAGAGTGACCATTTTATTCTCTCTCTGCGCATGACGTCACCGGGAGAGTTCGTCGCGCGGCATTGGTGTGAAATGTATGGGCGCTGGCGTAACTCATTTAAACAATCCGTAATTAAAACATGTTTGCATACATTCTTGTACATAAAATCGTCACCTAAGGAATCATAACATGTACAGTTAAATTATGTGCTTAGTAGTACATGTAAAATGTATGCACAATTTATGAAAAATATGATTAAAACAAAAAAGATGTAAATTTGGAACACAACATAGGTATATTGTTTGTACATTTGAAAAAGTCAAAGTTCACTCTTCGATATGAGGCTAAGCAACAATATTATTGTAAATAACACAATTTAATGATGCTTTTGATGATTTCAACTTAAAAAAAATAGGTTTTACTAATTTTAATTAATTTTATTTTCAATATAAAAACTCCATTGCTATTTTAAGACTCCTCTAGAGTGAAATCAGGGAAATGCCTTACTAAGTATATATGAAATATTTGAACTGAGAAATGAAAGACGTCTAATATGGCGTCAAACTATGATTGGAGTACTTTACGTGGCTCACATAGCCCAAAAAATGTTGGTCGGTCTATAAATAGCAATTCATTTTTATATCTCTGGGGTTTTTTTGAAGTGCCTAAATTTTAAATTTGAAGACTGGAATACTTCTAAATCCTTATGGATTGTGGGATTTTCATCTCCTGAATCAATAACAATTGAATGGATTGAATTAACAACATTTGTTAAATTAGCAGTCCCTTATTTTGTGGTTCTACATAGAAAGGCATAATATTTTGGTCGCTGGCAGGTTTCGAGCAAGCCTTGAATCACATAATTTTCTGATGAAGTCAATTCTCATCTCATTGAATGAGAAAACAGATACCTTCAGAATGTAGCTGAGCTCAGACCTCCACATAATTTTAATCGCCGTAATAAGAAACTCTGATTGTATTTCGGCTTTCTAGCATCATCTTGAAGAGCTAATATTGAAGAATGTGGAAAAGCTGTTAGCACATAATCTTTCAGCTCATAGACTTAATTTACGCTAGCTGATTTGTTTCCATTTTACAATAGAATTATCTTTTCTAATTTTAAATGAAAGATGAGAATTGCATTTTTCTTCTTTGAATTTTTAGACTGCGATTTACACGCAGGATCATCATTGACACTAACCTTTCCTTCAAATATATCCACAGAAGACTATCAAGCATTTCGTGTTTCAAATCCTGAGCTTAATGTTCTTTCTATAGTGACGTTTTTAAATAAAATTAAGCTTTTTAACGACTGTTAGTTTGGTTTTACGTCAGGAAAATCCACAGAAGGTGCCTTACTAAAACTCTGTCACGAAATTTATAGTGTAATAAACGAGTTCAAAACTCCCGCAGCATTATTTATTGATATCACTAAAGCTTTCGATCTGGTCGATCATTCCATCCTACTGCAAAAACTTTATAGTGCAGGTATAAGGGATAATATTTTGGATTGGTTTCATTCCTTTCTTTGCGATCGTAAGCAGAAAGTTAAAATAAATGACATCTTGAGTTCTGCAACGACTCTAAATATTGGAGTTCCTCAAGGCTCGGTCCTGTCTCTAGTATTATTTCTGATTTTTATAAACTCACTATTTTCTGAAAACTTTTATCGGAAAGTTACAGCTTTTGCAGATGACGCTGTCCTGTCCTACTCCAATTTCAATAACTTTGACATATATGTCAAAATGAGCCACGACCTTAACCCCTTAAGATATTGGTTCAGTGCCCATAAACTAAGGCTGAGTGACAAGACAAAATATATGATATTTAACCTAGTGAGATCAGTTTGTGTTGATTTTAATTTGACTTTCCACGCTCCAACCTGCTTAAAATATCTTTTTTCACCAATGGGAGCTGAAGATGAGGTTTTTTATTCTTTTGACCAAAATGCAAGTTGTTCTCCATACTGCATTGTTATTGAAATAGTTGATAATTTTAAGTATCTGGGAGTGTTAATTGACACCAAATTAAATTGAAGAGATCACACCGTGTATCTGAAAGCGTATTTTAACAATTTGGTCAGACAATTCTATCACTTATGCCTATACTGTTCCTTTTCAGTTTTCAAACTAGTTTACAACGGTCTGTTTTTGTCTAAACTACAATATGGATTAAGCTGCTGGGTAGATACACATTTTAATAAACTGGAACCATTGATTGTAAAACAAAAACATGCCGTTCGAATTATTTTCAAAGCTCACCGCAGAACGCCAAGTTTGAATCTATTTCAAGCCCTAGGTACACTTCCATTAAAGCATTTGTATTTTTTAAGGTTGTAAGAATTTTCTTCGAGAACTCAGGTTATCAAACACCAAGAGTTTATGATTCAGCTAATCTACGGGTTAGCACTAGAAATCTAGTGATAGTTCCCATTTGCAATAAATCGCACTTTAGTCGCTTTTACAGCATTGTTGCTCCTCGTCTATTTAACCTTTTGCCACCAAATATTAGAGGCGAGTCCAAAAAGACAACGTTTTCGAAAAAAATCAAATCTTGGCTCTTTTCTATTGATCACTTGGGCGTTGAAAAACTGTTGAATCCCTTAATATAACCTTTGAATTTGTTTTCAATATTATTTTTTGCTATTTTGCTCTGTCTACGGTCTTTTATATCTTAGTTAAATTTATGAGTGGGGGACCACCATAAATTTATAAATTGACGATTCATGTTTTTTTCTATCTTATTAACGGGCATTCGACTCTTGCGTAAAGCAACTGAATGCTTCGTATTTCATCTGCATCTTCTTCAGCACCATTTAAAATATAAAATATCGAGTCAGTTGTATTTCTGTTTTATTTTATTTCCTTCTTTAAATTTTCTATTTCTTGATGTTAAGTATAAACGTAATTTAAGTTCAGAGGATTTTGTTGAATTTATTATAGCTATTACGTACATGAAATAAAGACTATTATTATTATTATTATTATTATTATTATTATTATTATATTTCAAAAACAATCATGCAATAGGCAAGTTCCCATACCTTTTCCCTCCTTTTACACATCACAAAAATTTGCATCTGTTGGATACATATAAAATAGTTTTTTCTTCTGCCACAGTATTCTTCTTTTGACTTTCAGTACAGCAATAACACACAAATTACATTGAATTTTTTCATTTTTCACATATATACTCCTGTAAATAAAATCTACTATGATCTAAATAAGCTCATTGATAGTTTATAATATTAAAACAATGCTGCAAAAGAAAACCATAAACCATTTTTCATGCATTTATTTGTATTCCAATACAATTTAATGCATTTATTATTGAACCGAACTCTCCCGGTGACGTCACGCACAAGCAGCGAGCCGAGAGAGACATGCGCGTGTCGTAATCTTATAGTTCTTTGATTCATGGGCAAGAGGCAGAAGAATCAAGGGGAATTCTCTACAAAAAGTGATGCACGTGGAGAGAATTTTGCATCACGTTTGAAACTGATTGATCGAGCGGCAACTCACTAGCTAACTATAAACATAGTTCACGGCAAGATATAATTTCACGGGCCAGGAATTTTTCATTAAACACTCAAGTCAAAATGAGAAAACAACAAGTGTAAAAATGGTGATAGTTGTCAAACCAATTTGAGGAGTGCATCAGGAATACAAGTGTGGAAAGGCCCATTGGAACTACCGGTACTTTTTCTAGGAAAAACCAATTTGGCTGTGGGGTCAAATTCAGCTTTTATCCGGGTTTTCATTAATTTTTGTCATAACAGTTAAACTTTTTTGTTATGTTTTACTTCAATGATATAAACATATTATATTTACAATTTTTAATAAGTTTTTTTCTTTATTTCAATCAAAAGTAGCCAGACATTGATCATTTTTCATAATTTACCTAGGTACATTATTTTGGCTGTCAGACACTGTAGCTACAAACATAAATAATGTTTTTTTATATATTTTTTTTCGAAATATTTATTTTCTGCGGAAATAAGGGTTAAGCATATTTTACAAACTTTTGTGTAGTACCAACTAGAATGCATTGACAATGCAGAAACTTTTTGTTTTGGCGTAAAATTTCGTACATGTAATGGAATTTCAATTTTTGTTTAGTGAAATCAAATTACAGGATTTCCATAATTGAGTTTTTGGCTCTTTCGGTTTCCTATGATAGAATCAATACAATAAATTCGTTTGGTTGTAATTAACCGCAGCCATTTTTGATTAATTAAATTTAAAAAAAAATTTAAATTATTAATAAAATTCGGAACTGTAATTCAATTTGAAGCAGAAATTTAACAAAAGAAACTTCTCCAATTTATTTTTTCCAAAAAACATTAAGCCCGATCCCGAATTCATTTGTTTTTAATTTCTGTTTACCGGCTTAATGCCAATAACAATATAAATTAATGTTTGCTTCATTTAATATCCATACACCAAACATATTTAATACATATTCGGATTCAGCAAATAAAGGTATTTAATTTATATGTTGTCATTAAGAGCAATACGAGAAAACATGTACATCTGCAATTAATTTGCAACATTTAGTTTACCAGCCGAAAGCCATTTATTTACGTACACGAGCACCATTTTTACCAACACACCTCCAACCCCTGAATTTTTTTTTTTTTTGAATCAAATTAAATAAATTATTTTTGTGTTAAATGAATCATACGTTTTTAAAATACGTGGATACAATAAATGATAAGCTGAAAATGTGCAAATATTTTGTCATAATCATATGTCGTCCAGTTTCATACATAAATATGAGCCTATCAATATCTCCCCAAAAACTGCATGAGGCATAAAATCGATACAATTAACGATATCCTTTCAGTCTGTGTACATGCGGATACAAAACGAGTGGATTTAAAATATTAAAATGAAAATTTCCACCGAATTTAATTGTCTGCGCTTCAGCTTTTCAATGCACACATCCAATCCATTCATCCGTTCGTTTGTCGGTTCAGTTTGTTTTTCACTGCAGCGGTCGTTGGCATGTCCGTGCACCCTACTTTATGAATTTACACAAGTAATTTGTGGGCTAAGGACGAAAAATGAAAATATTCGGTGCTGTTAGCAATTCCAATTGTGGCCCTATCGCCGCCTTCAGGTATCCGAAGTGAGGTTTCTCTTTCGTCGTCCTGCCCGTCCTGCTCTCCGGAACCGGCTGTTTCGATTGTCGCGTCGTTCATGGAAAAGTTCTCGGGGAACACCATACTTTTTCATTTAATTTAATTTTTTCTCTGGTTTACTGTCAAGCTTTGGTGCTCTTCTGACAGAAACGCGTACACGTTTCAATGTGGGTCCCTGATGGAGTCGAGTGAATGTGCTCTGAAGGTTGCAGGTGATTTAATGTCTCTTGAGATGGAAATTTGTATTAATATGCTCGGTAGTATGATATGTGTACTTTACTTAAATTACGCAACAGAGCACCTGGTCGTGTATTTTTCGGGATAAAATCTTTTCTTTTTCGATTTGAGAGCGCGAGAAAAATTTGGACCATTAATCTTCTGAGTTTTTTAATCAATGGTGGAGAGCTGAATAGTTAAAGGTTGCCGGAAATTGGTATGGTAATTGAAGCTGACTTTAGGATTGCCAATAACTTGATTCGATACGTTAATTGGACAGATGAATAATTAAATGTAGTGAAGATAAATCAGCTATCTAGCTGTAAAACTACGATTGGCTATTGACATGAGGTGTTTAATTTTCTGCCTTTCTTTAATTTATTTGAAACAAAAAAAAGTTTGTTAACAGAATATTTTTAGTACATTTTTTTGAAAACTGTATTCTGTGTTTAAATCCAGTTACAGTGGATATGAAAATGAGATCCCACACTCTGTTCACACTACTTGGTGATCTTTTAGCAATAGATCCAACAAACGTGGTGGATGGGCACCCTAGAAACGTTGTTAGGGGCTAAATTCAGTCGACTTTTTGTAGATAGAGTGAGTCTTAGTTGTAGGATAAAATCACCAAAGTCAATAGAATCCCAGTTGAGTCCTCCGAAAGGGATCGTGCTAGGTAGCTATGAAGAGAATTGTTCGATCAATAAAAGTGGATGCAGCAAGATGGTTCGTTGATGGAACCGGAAAGTACAGAAAAAAATGGATTCCTCTTCAATCAAGCTTCTAAAAACAACCCAGAAGATGACTAGTGCACCTATAAAATCTCACGAAATATCTATAAGCGAATCTTTCAAATGCTTCTCTGAGGAACTGGAGGGTACAAGAGATACTTCGAGGCTGTGCAAGTTCCTGGAAAAGGACAAATAAGTTAACATATGTCACTAGTCACAAGCTTTTCTCTCATTTAAAAAAAAACTCCACCGTCCTCCAGAAGAGAGAACGATGGACATTCAGAAAGTAATTATAGCAAAATGATAAATAACGATATTATAAACTATAGGGCTTTTAGGTTCTAGTGGAGAAAAAAAATATTTGGTGTGGGTGGCATGTGATTGATTTCTTGCATACATCTTTTAGTTTGAATTCTTGCATATGATTGATTTCTTGCATATATCTTATTAGTTGGAATGATTATTTCTATGATTTTTGAATTATGGTAGGTCTTTTCCCGTACTACGATTAATTGCGATTAATCGCGATTAATTGCAATGAAGCCGTTCCCGTACTCCGTTTTACTGAAAACTGAAAATTTCTCCTCTTTCAGTAAGTACGATGAAATTTCAGTAGGGTCTGAGCTACTGAAAAATACTGAAAAGTGCCAAACGATGTGGCGCGAGTAAAATGTTTCAAATGTACGCGGCAAGCAACATATTTTTTGCGTAATGTTGCTATGAAGGTCGAATATTTTTGTGGCGATAACTTATCACCGCTTAGGATGACTTTATAATCACAATTGTTCTTCCAAAAACCGAAAAATGACTCTTTTGGTTGTCAATTTTCAGGAAATGCAATGAGAGCATTCTCGTACTTTCATAAATTTCCCCCACCACATGATTCAGGAAAATTCAGGAAAGTTCAGTGACTGAAAGTACAGGACCAGACCTGGCATTGGTTAAGATCGGTGTAAACCGATTCCGGCCGGAATTGGGTAAATATGGAGACCCACCCGAAACAATAGATAAATTTCGGCAATCAAGTTTTCGATGCAGTTTGTCATAGTTCACTGTGGAATAAATTTACTCAGGTTTCCTTATTTAATATTTATTGTTGTGAGCTACTTTTACCATTTTTAATAAGAAATACAAGTTTGACTGATTTAAAAGATAGTATTATTATGAAAGAATAAATTTACATAAAACAAATAATAATTCTTACATGAAATCTCTTTTATCCTTCCGCTAAAATGGTATTTATTTGTGTTTTTTTCGTTTGCGTGCCAAAGCACGAAGGAATCGTAGCCCCAAATGCCCACGACCAGGTTGAGCTAGTCGGCGGGGTCAATGCACACAGGGTAGCTTTCCTTACGATTCCTTAAATTAAATTATGTTGCACTGACGACTCACAGTGGTTTATTTCTCGAAAAAGGTGAACTTTATTCAAATTATGGACTTTTACGTATGAAGTTCAAACTAGGGGGTAATATTGTCCTATATGGCCCCCATCATTTGAGGTGGTAATCGGGTTTGATAAATTTAAGGGTAAGAGCACAGGAGCTGAAAACAGCCGAAAATTGCATCTGTCTTTTAACCTTATTTTTAAATAAAGAAATACCTTTTAGTAGTACAGCGTTCTTAAGCTATGAAATACATTGCTGATTTAGCCTCCCCCCTTTCATCGTGTTCATGCTGCAGATAGTATAGAAATTCGGAGTTTAAAACTTCTAGTCCCTTTTAAGTTTAGAACGTCAATGAACGTTGTTACAAAACAGATCTAGTTGTATTCATTAAAGTCCAAAGCAACTATCAAAACTTAATTTACTTGCGGCCAGCTGCGGCTGGGCTCGTAAATTCCTCTGAAAGTTCAGCGACCTTGCACAAAATGCAACATTGTGCGCGCTTATTCCGTCAGTCTGCGTGTTTTGCGAATCGAAGAACAAAGAATTTAAATTCTTTCGAGAGTATTTTACAAGGAAGAGTTCCCGTGAGGATTTAAATGCGGACCTATTTAATAGACTCCTTTTGAGTTCCGATCCACATTTGAGCACAATATCTTGCAGAAATTTGCCAAAAGCGAAAAAGTCTCAAATGGATCCAGAGGTAAACAGCCTACTACAAATAGAAGAAAACCAAGCTGAAAGTAGTTGTTACTATACATCTACAAACTTATTATTATATTACATATCGGGTTCAACGAGTCAAAAAAGGAGTTGCCAATGATGACGATTAGGAGGATGAAGGAGAAGAAGATGATGATTACTAAAATCAAGATACAAATACGTTCAAAACTTTATACAAATGTGTATATAGAATTCCGCATGCTATTTTCGTTCAGTTGATTTTTTGTTATAAAAATTTCATTCAAAATAATTGCAATTATTTCGATTAAACTTTGTGGGTAGGGGTGCAAATTAAATTAATAATACTGTCCGACATCATTTGTGTCAAACGAATTTGAATAATCATTTCCATAGCATTTTTGCCTGCTGTCACGAATGCGCTCTAAAATTTGACTATCACGTCACAATATTGATAAAAATTGCGTCAGCAGCATAAACTTCTAAAAATCACATTTTTCTCAACATTGAGGCATGATAGGTGGATTTGGACAGAGGTTTCGTGTTCAGCCAGCACAAATACTTTGGAAATGTTTAGCCGCATTCGTTTATTAACAAGAAAAAACTTTTTCCTGAAAGTGAAGTTTTCTAAATTTTGGCCTCCTTTGGAAATTTTTTGTTAAAAGTTGGAGCCAAAACAACTCCAAAAATGGATTTTCCATGTGTAAAAACCCACGAAACACTCAATTTCATACATCTTGTGGTTCTCATGAATAAAGTTCACCTTTTTCCACAAATAAACCACTGTGCCTCGACAGAGCTAAGTTGGATACAACAAAGGTTTCTCTAATCTAGCAAGTGTCTTTGTGTCTATAATGAGGCGGCACACTACAATGATAAAATACTCCCTAGTAAGAAAAAGATACTATGTTTATGTTTAGGTAGTATTTTTTCGTTAGCTTTATTTAGTGACATGACCACCTCCGAGTAACAAAGTGGAACTCCAATGGAATTCAATCGGATTATATTTTTCTTGGCAGTTCTGAGACTTACACAATTCCAACGGAACGATTCGAATACTCAACCGAGTCAAATCAAAATTAATTCAATAAACAATAATAAAATCCACTAAACAGCCTTCATTGAGTACTGAGTTTTGAAACTGATAAGTATTCTTCAGGTTGTGCTAATAAATACTAAAATCTTTCATTAACAATGCTTTTGCAGCATTGAAAATTAGTAATTATGAGATAGTTAAAACATTTTTTTTTGGCAGTTCTGATATATTCTAATTAAAAAAAAATAATTGAAAAATATTTGTTGTATAATTTGACAACACTTAAAGGCGGCTATCGCTCACATAGATTCAAGCTGAATATTCGATACAGAAATCTGAATGATTTTTTATTCTGAAACATTTTTTATGAAATAATTTTCATTCTTTAAAACACATGAATTTCGGGTTTTTCTTTTTAAAACCTCAGAAGGATAATGAGTGCCTCATTTTAAGGACAGACTGTTTAACAGTAAAGATTTTAGGTTTGTTAGTTTACTTTCAAATATACAACAAATAATGCAGAAGACTAACTACAGTATTTAGTTAGATTCTTTCAAAAAGTTTATGGGTTGAATAACCTGACTTAAAATTTACACGAAGAATGCGTGCAGATTGAGCTCGTTTGACGAACACTCTTTTTTTAAATTCGAAGTTTACTTAAAAACTTTTAAATAATTCGATTCGATAAAACGATTCTCTTCAGCAATGTAAGTAATATTTCAACAGACTTTCAGAAATACGTAATCAACAAGATTTCTGCGGGCCAAATAAAGAACATGTATTTTTACAAAGAATCAGAGACTCAAATCGTTTTAAAATCTGTAAGTTTTCAGGCTTTATAAGAAAAACAATACCTTATCCTACGACAAAATCTTTCTTTTATTCGATAAAAAAAATTTTGAGGAAAATGAAGAAGGAGCATTTTTTGTATTATGCTTAATTGCCAGCTCTTAACACAGCATCAGACGAACAAAGACTACTATGAGCCTAAGGCCGGATTTGAACCTATGGAGAGTAGGTAGCTGACCCAGATTTACACGTTAGTCTTCGTAGATGCTTACCTCATTGAAAACCAGCATAGAAGAATCAAAGAATTTGACTTTTAACATATGTATATCTGATTGAGGTCCAAAATGTTATACTGTAGGCATACAGAAGAGTAAAAAAACATAGGGAAATTTCAGTTCTGATGCAGAGTTGATGGGGACTCAAAATTCAGAATCGAAGTTTCAAAAATCAAAAAAAAAATGCAAATGAATTTCATTCCTTTTTCAGTACTGATAAAGAGCTAGGAGCTAATTATCTTCACCAGATTACAAGTTCGCATTAAGGGGTCGGGTACATTAGGGACGTCCAAAAAAAGCTCTTTTTCAGGATTTTTTTTAGACACACATTAAAGTAATTAATAACAAATGTTTTTTTTACTTGAAAGACATATGTTTGTAGAAGCTATTGTAATTTTTTTAAGGCACAAGGTTGAAACTTAGTCGAAAAAGAGTAAATTTTCGAGGGGTAAAAAAAATTGTTTTGCCGTGATCACTGTAGCTTGTAACTGAATCATCCGATATAAAAAAAAATGGGGATTATTAGTTAATGACATAGTGCTCCGGATGGACGAAGGACTTTGGCAAATTTTGATTTTTCGAAAAGTGGCGGTTGTTTAAATTCAAAATTGTATTTTCGACCAAAATTTCGCTCACATTTTCGGCTATTGAAAAAAAGTATATCGTCCAATCAAAAAATCCTTCGTTCATCCGGAGGATAATTATATATCAAATAAGTGAAGATATTTCATGCTGATCGATAAAGCCGTTTTCAAGTTACAGGGATCACCGACTTCGAAAACATAGTTTCGAGAAAAATGCTTTTAAAGCATGCGAAAAACGCTTTATGCAATAGAGACGTCTTCGTTCAAAGCTATTTATCTCCATAAAGAAATGCCGAATTCGTCTGAAATTTGCAGAGAATAATCTTTAAATATGCTACTTTTAAAAAATGCAAAGAAATTTAAATCGATTTTCTCAAAATTCTAAGTGTACCTGCCTCCTTAAAACAATTTTGCCTGACATATAAAATAACTCACAACTACTATAGAATTTTGATTACCAGTAAAATGTTACCCGGGAGCGTTGACACAAAGAAGCAAATCATCTTAAGTTGAAGCAAATCATCTTAAGTTGAACATTTTATTTTCAAGCGCGCAATTAAAACTGTTGTGTCCGGTTGCTCAAAGCTATCGCGAACGAAAAAATAAAATGCATGGTTTTCATGATTGAAAATTAAATATTCTTTTATGTACATATTAATCAAATTTAATATATGTACATGTATTCACAATTCTATGATTCACCTCCTGATTCATTTCCAATGCACTATCTAATCTCTAATGGGAAAAAAAACTTTCCCGGGTTTCAAAGACGAAATGAGAAAAGATTGAAATTGCAAAATGAATTCAATAGAGTTCTCTCTATTGAATTCATTTTGCAATTTCAATCTTTTCTCATTCGTGACACAGAGAAGTCTACCTATATATACTTTCTTTTTCACCAAGTATCTTAATAATTTTTCGAGGCATCTCGTTGATAACCTCGAAACTAATCAAGTAGATGACCACGAATTTGACTAAAGCAATTACGTATAATGAGACTCTATTGTGTACAGAACTGAAAGGAGCGCTAGGGTGTTTGTCTTGATTCTCTGTCCTGTGCTCTTTAATGTAGAAATGAAATGATGGTGTCCTTGCCATAATTGAAATACATCCGTCCTTTTTTGATCAGATTTTCATAGGTAGCAGAGTGGTGAAAAAGATTAAACTGCTTGAGTGAAAAAACTTAAACGAATGCTTTAAAATGTCGTTTTTTTAATGTTCCACAAAAAACAGTATTTAATCGAGTAAACAGTAACTCTCTTTGCTGTTTCTAACAAATAGAAGAAAAAAAACAATCGAAAAATCAGCCATTGAGTTTTTCAGTTGTCAGGATCAAAAAATTCACGAAATGTTGATATAGCCCCGGAGTCTTAATTCGATTTCACACTAGACTTGACTTTTTCTTCATCATCTTCGGACATTTCCAGTCCGTAAGACCGCACTATGCCGAACGATATCGAAACAAGGACTTTTTGCCACTCTCTACACGTATTTTTGTTTTGTTCATCGGGCTTATGCTTCGGACACAGGAAAGAGATTCTAGTTTGCTTTAGTCGATCGTTGTTGTGTGTCCATAGCAAAAGCCAGAATGATTGCAAATATGTGTAAATAAATAAAGTGTCAGAATAAGAGTGCGCTGACCATGAGCCCAAAAAGAGGAGAGAGAGAGAGAGAGAGAGAGAGAGAGAGAGGGAATGAAATGAAGAAGTAACTTTTTGGGTATCGGATCTGTTACAGAATTTTTGATTATTTTTTTCTGTCGGTACGATGAAGAGTAGAAGATTAATGAAGCAGTGAAAGAAATGTGAAGTCATAAAGTCAATACAGATATATTTTTTGTGTAAAAGAGGGAACGAAAAAAAAACCCGCTGGTTATTTTTCGTTGATTTGGCTTTTATGAAAAATGGGTTTCTGCTCTATCATTGACCGTTTTTTTTATTGATTTACTGGTTCATATTTTGGGATTATGCTCATATCTTCGGCCAGCACAAAGTCCTGTGGAAAATATCGTCGACCTCGTGTTTTTCCATCGTTGTTAGGAAATGGGATGTATTGCATTGGACTTCATTGGACATTGGATGCCAATAAAAGGTTTACCCCATAACTTAACTATAATACCCAACGGCCTTGCCTTGTCTGAAAAATGAATTGTTATCTTAACAGGAAGTGTTGATAAATTAACGAAACATGAATGAAAGTTATTCATCGAATTATTGAAAATAAAAGATATATTTCAGTTTGAAAAATAGTTGTCTGACATTTACATGAAGTGACATTAAAAGCAATACATTTCATTTAAAGAATGATGATGATCTTTGATATGCATGTTGCTGTTGATGTTATTTTTTTTACCATTTATTTGTATTCTGTGGACCAGTTTTTCGCAACCTTTACGCAGTGTCCTTTCCGCATATTTTCCGGCTAACTGGTTGCTACGAATGCAATGGATGCAAAAAATGAAAATGAAAAGAATGCAAAAAAAACATCCAACTTCTGGCTAGTTTTTGGTTGTTTTTTTTGTGTTGCGGTTTATACAAACAGTTGCGGTTTATACAAGTTTTTTTTTTTGATATTTGGTCGAGGACAAAGTTACTTTTTCAGTTGGAATTTTCAGACTTTAGTTTACATCTTTTTTGAATTTAATGTAACGTAATGGATTATATATGAATATGCTCAATAATATTCAATCCGCATAACTCGTGAATTTTCAGGAAATGTTTATGAATATTAGAAGTAGACCCACGTTTAGTTAAAATTAAAATATCCTTAGCCTTTTGGTAACAACATATGATTTAGTGAATTTTCAAGTACTTGTATATTTCCAGGGAAAAACTATATAAACCGAAGTATGCAAAATAAAAACTGATAATATTATAAACTAATTTATGATAGTGTTTTGCAAACTTTTGAGCCTTAGGTGGACCCTGAGTGTCTAAAAGGAGGTAAATATTTTTTTCCAATTTCGGGTTGTGGTACAACCTGACAGAGTTAATACAACATTACGAAACTTATGTAAGCATTTGCAAATTTGAATCTATGTGCGAGCAGCACTATAGGTTTCAAATATAATTCAAATATAGGGTTTTTCGAAAAGGACAAAACAATTGTGTGTTCAAATCGCCATTTCTCATGAACGCGTCATCGGAATGAGCTAAAAATATTAAAGATACATTTATGTATGTGTGGAATAGGTCCACATTTCACTTCATGTTAGTTATCGTCAAATTTTCGATGGCAGCGGCCATTTTAGTAGAGCTCTTTTTATTCTATCAACAAATGAATTTTCACAAAAACCACGTACGTAAATTGAATTTTAAACAGGTTTCAAGAATGTTTATGATAACGTAATGTAATTGTTTAACCCTGTGTCTGCGTTAGGTGCCTGCCAAATCGGCTTCGAAATATTCATCGCTGTGAATTTGCTCGAGTGAATTTGCTACGCAAGTGGTGCAGGGTGAATCGTTATAATTTCCATCAAACTGACTATGAGAAACTTAGTGCTGAAATTAGCTCTATAAATAGGTTAAGTTTTTTCCGTGAACTTGATGCTGACCGCGCTGCTCTCTACTCCTACCACAAGGTTCAGCAAATTATCCTTGCTTACACCCCTATAAGTCTGGCCAATGAACCTCTTTATGCTCCATGGCTCTACGGTAAAGTCTTGCGTACTTTATATGCTAAAAACATTGCTCGGCTGAAGTATTTGCAGTCGGGTTCTGGAAGCGATTATGCCGTTTATTCTCGTTTGCGATCTGCTGCCAAAAAGGAAACTAAAATTTCAATGCGGAACTGATTTTCTTTTATTGAATCGTCACTTAGCTCGGATGTTTCTAATAGGTTTTGGTCATATGTGCGTAGCTTGAAATCTTCTTCTTATATACCTGATTCTGTTTCTTTTAAATAATTCTAGTTTTTCTACTTCACAAGGAATATGTAATCTATTTGCTGACTTTTTCTTCTGTATATTCTAGTTCTTGCTCTCTTATCTCCAGCATTCCTCCGTTTTCCTTTCCCAATGATTGAAACCAATTGAAACCAATTCTTTTGAAGTCTTAACTATTATATCTACGTTTGACTTCAGCTTAACTCTTGGTCCTGATGGAATCCTTAACTTTTTCGTAAAAAAAAAATTACTTCTCTTTGTTTTCCCTTGTCCACCATTTTTAACATTAGTCTGTTTAATGGTATTTTCACAATTTCTAGAAATGTGTCAAGCATTTTTCTTATCTTCAAGCTTGGTGATCTAAACCTAGTCACTAACTATCGCCCGATCTCAAGCATGCCTTGTTATTCTCAAATTTGTGAGCGTCTGGTTCTTAATCGCGTCTATGATTCTCTTTGACATGTTTTTGCTGCTCAACACCACGGTTTCGTGAAAGGCCGGAGCACTACTACTAACCTTGTAGAGGTTTGTTGTTGCTTCTCTCCTTTTTTTCCTCAATCCGGTGTATTTAAAGGATATGTTCTCGGGCCTTTGCTATTTAATATCTTCGTCAATGATCTTCCTAATGTATTTGCTTCTCTTTGTGTAATGTACGCTGATGACCTGAAAATTTTTCGCGTTATCAATGCTCCTTCTGATCATCTTGCTGTTCAAAACGATTTGAATTGTCTTGCTTCCTGGTGTGGCTGTAATTACTTGTTCTTGAATATCTCTTAATGCTGCTCAATGTCTTTTGCATTGAAGCCTTGTGCTTTGGAGTTCATTTACTCTATTTGTGACATCACTCTTTTAGTGTGGATCATTTTACTGACCTCGGTGTTACCTTCGATCGGAAGTTAAATTCGATATCCGTGTTCGCACCATAACTCGAAAGGCGTCTCGGATCGCTGGTTTTGTTATACGTGTTTGGCACAATTCCTTTAACATTTCCACTTGTGTGCGTCTTTTTCTTTCCCTTGTTCGTTAAATTTGAGTATTGCTCTGTAGTATGGGGTCTTTGTTTCTGTTATTTATCTGAGGCGGTTGAGTCTGCCCAGTGAATGTTTACCCGCTGCGTTATTTTCAAGTACAATCTACCATATTGTCCCTGCAGTGAACGTTTATCAACCTTTAATATTCGTCAACTTGATTTATCTCAATGAATGTTTTCTTTTTCAAGTTTATTGCGGCTATTTATCTTCATCTTTGGTGTGTTTTTTTTTACGGCACGCCATCATGACATACCTATCAGGGCAACCTCAATGTTTAATGTACGTTTTTTTTCACTCGCCTGTTTGCGTTTACTGAGGACGCATAGTAATCTTCAGCTTGATTCTCTCACACAGTTCAAAATTTTAGCTCGTAGTGCACTTTGTTCGCGTACTTAATATTTTTTTTTATTTATATATTTAGTTTTCAGTGTTTTTTGTTGCATCCGTAATCTTTTTTTCTCTATTTTCTCTAATTTTGTATTTTTATTCTTTTTCCGTATAGTTGTAATTAAATTTTTTTTTTAAATTATATCCATAACCCTTTTATTCTCTTTTTTTTTACTTAATTCTAATTTTTATACTTCTATTCTTATTGTGTATTTTAAATTTAATTTTAATCATTTTGTAAGTAGACATGTTGCTAGTTAAATGAAATCTTGCCTGTTAATGAATTATTCCGAATAAATAAATAAATATGACCAAAAACTGAATTCTATACTTAAATGTAACATGGTTTCTACAGTTAGAATAAATTTGGGCCGTATATCTTAATTATTCTGTATATTATTTATATACAAAACTATTAAGTCCCCATTGAAGAAGTCTGTATTTCTCATACCACAAATTTCAATCCCATTTTACTTTGTATACGTATGAACGCACATGATACACATCAGATAAAAGCCGGTAGTTTACGCACTGTTTTTGAACTCGTGACTAGAACATTGTGTAAAACAACGAACCCAATGAACTGCTATTTGAATAGCACATGAACCTCAACCAGCAAGAAATCATAAATCGCGCTGACCCAACAAACAACAAACTGCTATTTTTTAGCTGCTATTTGAAGCTGCTACTGAAAAATATAGCAGTTGCCTTTAAAATAGGCGGTTTGTCTGCGTTCTTATTTGTGTCACCATGAGTTTTAATCCCCCAGGGTTAAATATAGTTTTGAGAAATAATGGTCATACATTTTGGTATGTATGATTCCAGAATAATAGCCATTGTGAAATCAGTTAGGAATTGAATGAAGCATAAAGAAGTGTTTGCTGAAAATGAAAATAATTTAAGCTATTGTTGCAGCAACTTCCTAAAATAAATAGCCAACAACAAAAAACAAACAAATTTAAATTAAAGCTTATCTAAATGGAGATTATATATATATAAAAAAAATTCAAATCTGATCTGAATTACAAAATAAAGATTTGAATAAACATTTTTGTTTTTTTAAATATGGCGCCTTTTTCAAATTTTAAGTGAAATTCATAAACAAATAGCAAATGAAAACAAATGGAAGGGAGATGACTCGAGTAAAAGAGATCAATATATGAGAATCTTCAAATATCTCTCAAGCTCCACTCAAATTATAGCACCTCTAAAGTAGAGAAAACGTCGGCATTTGCCGCGAAATTAAATTATGGCAAAATATGATTTTTTATTATAACTTAATCAAACGAACTAAATTAACGAGAAACTTAACAAATAATGAGAGTAAATTAAATTTACCACATCTCACGATAAAAAAATAAGGATACCATAATGTAATTATGCAGAATTTATTGCCAATTACATATTATTGCTATTTATGGAGAAACTTCCCCACGCTATTTGGAGAATTGGTACCCAATAAAAGGCGGAGCGAACTCTACAATCCTCCTATTGCGACCAGGACTATCAGGCCAAATTATTCGAAAGTATATTGCTTCTTATATGGTAATTGTTGCTCTTTTTCTTTGTTCCCCTTTTTTCTTTGGATTTTCGTAGACGTGTGAACGGATGCGATATTCAGGTTATTCTCACACAATATTCAAATTCCAGCTCCAATAGCGTATAATAAGAGTTGTTAAGCCTAAAACGCGCAAAATCATAAAGTTAAATTGAGTAAATTATACATTGGTACTTCATTTGTAAGGTGCATTGAAATAACCGTTTCGTATGGTGTGTACGTATGCTGAACAAGCCATTATCATACCGCATTCAGGTACAACTAAATTGGGCAGATAAACAAATTTAAAGTGGACTAAATGTTGTGAAATTTTGAATAGTTAGAAATAATTATTGTTTGAGAAAGAAATTGATTTGTAAATAAAAATTGGATATGGAACTAAGCGATATTTTTTCATCCGCTACACACCTCAATTATTCCTTTCCAGAATATTTTTTTTACGTTGCGTAAATTTGTGGAACATCTATAGTCTGCCTGTCAGATAGTGTCCAAAACCAACATTCATGCCATCAGAGCGATGACATAAATTTCATGCCAGCAATAAACATTCTAATACAAATTGAAATTACTACTTAACATCCTTTTGCGATGTTTTCATTTCATTTGTTCATAAAACATATAATTCAAGACCAGCTTGAATTTCATTTTGTAAAACATTTATGGCCACAGTTGCACACGTGCATTCCAGACAAGTATACTGGTGGCATTCCTTTGCTTCCACCCAGCTTACAAAAAACGGTTCTAGGTCACTTGGAGGAACACTACCGTGAAAACTTCACACTCAGTATGTATCGTAGCGAGAATATGCTCGTAAACTTGAACGTATTCGGTGCTTGGTCGTAAGTAGAATTTATTAGGGACTCTCATTTCCTATTCCGCTTAAAGTGATTTATTTGTCAAGCGAAGAAAATTATGCTTTGATGATGACTTCGAAAAAAAAAACAGCAACACGAATCAGATTCATGCCTCAGAACATTGATTGCCGCGATGTGATGTACCACCATAGCAACTTGGAGGCTCCTCTCGAATGTCACGGAGGAGCATCTGGGTTATGTCGAATGTTTTACTCGTTCCCAAGTTGTCGCCTAGGTTGCTGCCGCGTCACTGCCAGAGGACATAAACAACATATAAATAGGTTCGCTGTGTACACCTGAAGAAAATGCGAGCGAGTACTAAACGCATGCTTCTGATATATTTCATTTTGTATGGACCTGGAAGTATCGAAACATGCAGCACATTGTCGGTAATATGTTTCGTAGTTGGGCCAAAGAAACAGCGAAACATCGTGGCGTCTTGCCACAGGATCCTCCTACGAAATGCCCTCTTCGACCTATTTCACATAATGTACAAATGAGTGCTCATAAAAACAGTAGCTGCTCGTTTTACATCTTAAGTATAGGTTGTTAAGATGTGCGACGGCTACGGCTTTGAGCGGGACCATTTATAAGATTTTCCACCAAGGCACGGATTTTTGGCGTTTCGAGAAGCAGGGGGAGATCGCAAAAGATTGTTTTATGGTAGGATGTTTTCATTCTGAACATTTGCAATGAACGTACGTGCATGACACAGAAGTGTAATGTCAAGTAGCAATTGAATAATACTTAGTGTTGAGGAGGAAATGGCTGAACAGGTCTTGAATTACGTATAATACTGCAAGAATTTTTCGTTCAAATTGAAGATTGTTCTGTTGAAGTGCTGGTATTTTTGAAGGTCTATTAGATGAATTTTAGAGTATGAGGGTAGTGTATGAGATTCTTTATAAGATTATGCGGAGGGGACAGTTAAATGAAAAATTGAAAACGATTATTTTCCGTCACTTTTAAAATAGTCGAAAGATAAGAATTTTTTAAAAGATGTTTGTACGATTTCATGGAGTTTTTATGAATCAAAGTAATTCCGTAGTATATTGAAGTGTAGCAAAGAGTAGTGCTATGATATTGAAAAGTACTTTTCACAGTAATCAAACAGAGTGTAAAATAGATTCGTCATGCACTTAAAATATTAATCAACGTCAAAATGATTTTCACGCTACATTTACTTTGAAGTTTGATTTATAGCGATTTTCAGTGTATTCGTAAAGTCTACAGATTTTTTGGCTATGCATCGAGACGTCTTTACTTTATTAGTTGAACTGCTTCCATTTATATGACATAACCGTTTGAGAACGATATCAAACACACTGTGATTTAAATATTTTCTTGTAATCATGGCATGTGCTAGTTGTTTAATGATAACTGGCTATGTTTGAAAAAAAAAAACCCATACAAAGGCAGAAAGATGTATCGGATATATCATCCAAAGCTCACAAAATTGTTTGAGACTAAAATTCTGTGTTTCTTTTTATTGATGACCTTGGATATTTACCAAGTCCTATTTAGCAGCCAAAAGTTGTTGTTATTTCACTCATAATAATCATTAATCATGAAAATCTAAGTATGTATTGCAGTGGTGGCTCGTGACATTTATAACTAGAGAGCAGGATATTTTAAAAATTATTCGAAAAGAGGAAATATGACGAGTTTTTACTACGGAAACATTTTACTTAAGGAGAGATATCCACCTAGAATGGTCGGCAAAATCGATTTATTTTTTATTGCATTTTCGTGAAGATACAGGTCTCAAAAATATCTGGTGAAAACACCAAGTTAATATTTCTATAAATAAGCTAGTTATAATCAAACGTGTTTTACGAAGTATGATACGATAGTTAATAACATTCATTAGGCTGCTTCAAGTATTGTTCAATTGGTGTTAAAACAAGCTGTAAAAGAAGTACAACGGGAAATAAAAGCAAAATTCGAGTGCTGGGATAACCAAACTAACCGTTTTTGGAGATAGTACGGGGCGAAAACGTGGTTTTACCTCATTGTAGGGAGTTGAGGTTCTCATTGGACAGTTTACAGGAAAAGTTTTTGATATTCTTGTAAAATCCTCTTATTGTGCTAAATGTAACTATTGGAATAAACTCGAAAATACTGAGCAATGTGAGGAATGGAAATCGAATCACGATGGAAATTGCCAGGCCAATCATGATGGATCGGCAGGTAAAATGGAAGTAGACGCCATGAAAGAATTGTTTTCACAATCTGCCGAAAAGTATAGAGTTATGTACACTAACTACGCCGGGGATGGTGACTCTAAGACGAACACGGGATTAGTGAATGCGAAACCGTATGGTAACGAGATTGAAATTACAAAAAAAGAATGAGTGGGTCACGTTCAAAAGCGATTGTGAACCCTTCTTCGCGAATGAAAGAAAAAAGTCCTGGAATCAGCAGCAAAAACAAATTGAGGGCAAAGTTTATAGATATACTGAAGATTTACTATGGCTTAGCTATTTGCAGAAACTGTGCCTCCAAGGATGAAATGAAAAAAGCGATACGGGCAACATTTTACCATTACGGCTCAACAGACAGCAAGCCTCAACAACATTTCTGTCCCGAAGGCCCCGAATCGTGGTGCCAGTTGCAACGAGCAAAGGCTAAAGGAGAACTGGAAAATGTTCGTCACAATTATTGAACATTGCCAAAAATGGTGTTAGATGTCATCAAACCAGCAAACGAAGACCTCAGCAATGAAAAATTGTTGGAACGCTGTGTTGGTCGATATACCCAAAACTGCAACCAACTTATTTGGACAATAGCCCCAAAAACGATGAACAGCGGGGCCAAAATCGTTAGCATTGCAGTATATCTTGCAACATGTACATTCAACAATGGTTTCACCTCATCGCTGGAAGTCATGAATGTGTTAAGAATATCGTTCGGATCGGGAGCGCACTTGTACGCAGCGCAAGAAGACGAAACTTGCATAGCGAAAGCCGAACTGCAAGTGCAAGAACAGACGAAAGAAGGTTGAATACGGCGTCGGCAAGACAATTTAGAAGCCATGAATATTCCGTAAACAGTAAAAGACTTACACTATGGGCCTGGTATCGATGATTTCATGTTAGTTGACAAATTTAATGATTTATTCAGTCCTAAATTTTCAAACGCGTTTTTCTTAAAAACACGTTTTTCAAATCGGTACCCAAAATTTCTCGGAAACCAATTAACTGATTACCTTAATTCTTTTTGTGATTATTTTATATAACATTATCTAGTACTTGTCATAGGATTTTTCTTTTTCGTTACTTAGTTTTTGTTTTATAGCCAAAATAATATCTAATTTTTGGTCAAAAAATCACTATTCATGTTCAAACGTCCGCCATTTTGTCATTAATCGATATTTTCAAAATCGGCTATGACACGAACTAGATTATAGTATCTAATTTAATAATTTTTTTCCATTTTTTTCTTCAGATAATTTTTGAACAAATGCCAGTGGGTACCGTTAAGGTTTTTTTTTTACAGCGCTCCAAGGATCATACAATATCTTTGTATATTTTTTATATTTTTAAATAAAAAAAAATTTGCCCAAAAATAAGTTTTAATTCTATTCAATGTGGAAAAATGACCTCTGAGTACTTACTAATTGAGCCGAAATATTCCAGATTAGCTTTATGGAATTTTTGTAGTTTTTGCTTCGCTTGTGAAAAACGAAGGCTAAGAAAACATATTTTGATAAATAAAAGACTTGGCTATGATCAATAAACTGGTCACAAAAATAAAGATTTTCATTTTTAATCTCCAGGACCTTGTGGTTATAATGCATAAAAAAATTTTTTATATGCAAATTTCATGTGTTTTCAGTTTATATATTCGATCCTAACATTTACAAATTTGTGATTGGCACTTCTATTCGCGGTTGAGAAAAAAAATATCGGATAATTTTTGTTTACGAAATATCTTAGATTTGAGAATAATGATGAATAATACTCTCAAAAAGTTTCTGGAATAAACCTAAGTTTTCTTCAACACTTATTTATTGTTACAGAGGACTTAAGTTTAAATAAATAAATAAAGTTAAGTTTAAATAAAGTTGAATTAAATAAATAAATAAGCATAATTCATTAAACTAATATTGCAATTTCGACCAACGGGATTAGATGATTCAAGCATTAAGCACTTCGGCTCTTTTAAAAACGTTTGTCCATTATTTTGATTTCGGATAATAGGATCAAAATATTGACGAATCGCAGAAAAAGTCTTTTCAATCATTTTCCAGACGAAAAAAATTGTCAAAAGATCTTCGCTCTATGATTAAAAATTGTATGAAAACAAGACCGTCTTTATGAATTCGTTTTGGATCATTTTAGAAAAACCATTGGAGGTTTTTGAATTCTTGTTTGATTTAAGCAATATATTAATTCTTCATAAAAAAAAATCACTGGCGGTTCTTTACATTCAAAGAAATTTGGCTTCTGAATGGCAAGTCCACATGTGATAAATCATTTTCTACAAGCCTAACAATTTCGAGATGATGACATCATGGCATCAATTCTGACGTAGATGTATATTTTGCAATATGAACGGCAAACAAAGTAGTTTCTCAGCTGTACAACTACCTCAAAGCCAACATTTTTCCAACACCAATCCGCACGAATGAGCGATTAACTTTGCCGTCAGCTTTTATACCGTCTTTCCGAATTGATGTCTTCGCCTTCGTCTGCAGATTGTTATAACAAAATGTGACATCAGACCAAGTCGAGCTTGTCCGAATACAGTTATCTACGTCTTGCCATGGCTCTCCTGCATAACAGTTGATCAAGTCACGTTCTGATTTGACTTTTTGTTGTCTTGCTACGAAGCAAAGCCCACGATTTCGGACACCTAGTCTTGGTCTGTTTCAAACGATTAGAATAGCTCAACTTCTCTGTTGCCGTCACAATCTGTCAAATCAAGCTGAAGATGATAACAAAGATGTGAATCCGAAAAGTTCCATAGTAGGTATGTATCCCAGTTTTTAGCTCTAATGAGCTCCGGGGCTGAAGTTCCATTTTATTTAATTTTCAATATATTTTTAGAGCGTCTTCTCAATAATATTTATTTGGAGTATTTGTCAAACAACAGTTGATTGCAACTACAATTAACTAATACGAAAATAATATCAATCAATAGTGAAATAATAACATGAGCATATCTTTATATCTGGTAAACTATTCTCTCCAAACTCAAATCTAATATTTTATAATCTAATACCTGTATGTCAGCAAACTAAAATGCTATCATTGCTACATCCATAATTAACAGATACTTAAAAATGAACACATTGCAAATTTCCCTTCAAATACCAACCAAAACAAATTTTGGTTCTAAAATAAAAAAATCTATCTAAATCATTCTCATCATATTTTGATTTGCACGCGCGCAGTTGGAATGATTTAAACTTTTCGTTAACCGGACGTAATGTATTGACCGTATGCACAGTTCTTAATCTGTTCATTATTGCCCTTCTCTGCCTTAAAATCACCTTTCCTAATTGGCAACGGGAACAAAAAAAAATCCGCCGGTAGAAAACTGATTTTCGAAGAAATTATCTTTGAGTGATTAAAAAATATGGAAAAGCGTAATACACTTTGTTGTGGTATAATATCTAAGAATAGATGAGAAACACTGTTTTATGGCATTTGAATTTCGTTTTCATGCGAGGATTTCATCAAAAACTTTCAGCGATAAAACGATGTTTGGTGTTGCTAAACGAAAAATTACCAACATTGGTTGCTTTTCTCTCTCTGGTAAATGCTTTACATGTGAAGATAAAATGGAAAAATCTATTCTTACAATCTTTGCGAAAATGTTTGGTGCTGGCAGCCCTGTAATTGCACCTCACCCAAGAACATAACAAATTTGCTCCACGTTAAGTTAAATCCATCCAGTGAATTTCGTTTCGATTGGATGACTGCGTCGGAAGTTAAAGCGGTGAAAACAATTTTAGGGTTACCACCAGCAAAACTTTTGAAATTTTTGAAACCTACTTATTTGTTCGAAAATTTAATAACAACATCGCTTAAAAATGTTTTTAAAGTTACCATAGCTGGCAGCCCTTTCATGATTGATTACCAAATTCCTACGAAATTGGACTTACAATAGGGTCCATTGACTACATGAATTTCACTTTGATTTCATGACTGCATCGGAAGTTATAGGGAAAATAGGGCTAAGCAAATTTACTGGATTTAGGTGACAACAACTTCCATAGCTGGCAGCTCTATCGCAATTTTTCAACCAAATTTCTAGTTTCAAGTACAGTGTCAATTTCGTTAAAATTTATTGGCTGAGTTATAGGCTAAGGCTAATAGGCTATAGGCTAATAATATGGCACCACTGCTACAGGATTGCCTGCATTGCAAAATCATTTTCTGTCAGAACTGGTCCTAGTGAATACCAACAGGTTCTGTAAAATTCATAATCAGCGAATTATCCGATCGTCAGTTCTCGTGCACAGAACTTTCCAGTGCCGAACATAGAGGTCATTTGGTGATGGGTTGCCGTTTCGCACAACTCGGAATTTGGAAAATTCCAAACTAAAATGGTAGACAAAGATCGAAATTTATTAATAATTTGAATTTTTTTCCAGAAAGCAAAAACTTTTCACATACCTGCCGTAGCTACAGTGTTACTTGCACAGTCTTGAAAACACATGTGTACATAGTTCTATTCAACATTCATACGCTCTGTAAATTTCACGATGATCCAATGTTTTTGTCAAAAGTTATTACAAATAAGAATTTGAAAAAAAAACCTTGCCTACTTTTAGGTACTCAGCGCCCACATAAGGTTCATAGTTTCCAAGTTTTTTCCACAAACAAACATGAAACAAAAAAAAAACTTTCATTTTCAGTACCTATTTTTAACGAAACTGTACTCTGTATAGAACGTTTCGTCCTGGCAGCCTGCCTCACGTTGAAGTCAACCTGAATTGTGAACCATGAATTTCGTAGTGATCCGATCACTGCGCTAGAAGTCATAGGGATACAAAGAAGTTTAAGGTTACCATTCGCAAAAGTTTTCAAATTTTTAAGATCTTAATATTTGGTATTTGTTTTCACTACAACTCAATGATAAAATCATACTAAAACAACCATAGCTGGCAACCCTATCATTGTTTTTCCACCTAGATTTCTACTGAATATTGCCAACAATAAGCTTAATTTGCCATGTGAATTTCATTATGATTCCAAGCTATAGGGTAAAGTGCTTTATTTTCATCAACCAATTTTCAAAATTTAAGACACCAGAATTACCATAGCTGGCAGCTCCAATCGAATTTTCCAACCAAATTCAACCTACCAAACGTGGCTTAAAGTAAAGTTCAGCTACTGTGTGAATTTCGTACAAATCGAATGACTCAATCAGAATTTATAGTGCTAAAAGCAGTTATTTTTCTTAGTGATTTTTCAAGACGGCACCACTGGTTTAAAGTTGCTCGCATTTCAAAATCGGGTATCGAGTCATGAGTTTCCGTGAACAGAAGTTTTTGATGCTAAAAATATAAATAAATTGGGAAGTGGTTACCGTTCTTCCCCGTAGTAAAATTTCAAATGTTTTAGTTTGACTACGTAGACAAAGCATAAGATTTATATATAAGAGGCTATTTTTTTCAAAAAGCGAAAATTTTTCAGGAGAGTCGATGATTTGAAGGTTTTCACTTTCAGCGCCCTGCCCTGGCTACAGGGCTGCCAGCATGCTCATTAGAAGCAAGGCAAATTTACAATATGTCCTGAAAATTTCATAACGATTTGATAGCTCTGTCATAAGTTATCGCAATTTAAAAATTCTCGATATCTTTTTAGGCACCTAGCGCACACATGAGGTTCAAAAATTCCAAAACATTATCCGATTCACATTTAAAACACGTTCAAAAGTCAGTTCGCAAACTTAAATTTTGCAAAAATTATTTGTGGACGGAGTAATAGGCATATTCAAAATATCACTAAAATGGCCGTCGGCGCCAAAGGGTTAAAGATAATTGACATTTGGTGAGACCTGAACCATCCAGCTTTGTACGTCTTCTCCTCTACCACACTGCAACGGCTGCATTTATCCACATCTTATACCGCAATGAAAATATTACTCTCTAATTGATGCGTGTTTCATGTTTACGAATACTAAAACGATTTAAAATGTAAACAGTACGCAGTAAGAACCGAAAAGCAAAACATTGAAATTTAAATTTAGATTAAATATGAAAAGAAAATACGGGCGTACGTAGGTACCCTACAGTAAAACTAATAAAACGCAAATTGAATTGAATGCTGTTGGAGTTCTGCGCTCGTTCATTTTAGCATGAAATATGCTGTGGGCTGAAAGACGACGTCCTGATAGTCGTCATTTAGCAAGCGGAAGAACATTGACAGAATAAGGCAAACACGAAGAAAGTGAAATGAATTTGCTTATGAATTAAGGAAATGATGTTTACATGGACAAGATTAAATACGATTTTAATAGGAGAATTAAAATGTACAACGCAGTGAATCAAACAGATAGGGGTGGTTGAAATAATTGAAGAAAATTGCAAACTTACGAGAATATGTACGAATGTTAAAATAATATCATTGAAGTTTATTTGGCATGTGAAGCGATCAATGTATGTACATATGTGTATTAATTTATAGTCTAAGTGTCACTAGTTATAGAAGAAATACTAAATGGAGTGAAAAGGATATCCGTCGCTTTTCGATTTTTACTAATTTTGCAGCTAATTTCTGTTCAAATCAATTTGCATAAAATGATAAGGGCCGGTAATTGGAGACGCAGGACGATATTCCGGCTATTGGATGAAGAGTTAAGGTTGAAAAAGACAGACAAAGGAACACAAAAGGATGAGGGCAGTGACTTTGCACGGATAATCGGGAAGCCATCGGGACCACAGTTGGTGGTACCGTCTAGGCTACCAAGTAAAACTTCGACACCCAAGAGATTCGTCGGAAATAAACAAAAACTATTAAAACCAGAAACGAAATAATATATAAGATAGAAAGATGAACTGAGCTGAGCGGCAGCAAGAGAAATAAATACGCAAACAGTTCACATATTTCTTCTGGTAAGGAAACAGATACATCACAGAAGGGAAACAGGAATATACTTTAAG
Source organism: Nemotelus nigrinus (assembly GCA_947369275.1). Lineage (NCBI taxonomy): Eukaryota > Metazoa > Arthropoda > Insecta > Diptera > Stratiomyidae > Nemotelus > Nemotelus nigrinus. Next base: position 59,043,905 of record OX376375.1, read on the forward strand.
GGAATGTATGAATCTCAAGATGGGATTCTGATGAAAGGATGATATAAAGGCTATAATATGACTATAGTAAGCATTCATCGCGTTTTTAATCAAATTTTTAGCTTATGAGCATATATTTTTGTAACTTAGAAGATAAACCTCTAAGCGGAGCTTCGAAAATTACTCTTTAGTTTTAAGAGCACGAACCACATTAAAAGTTAGTCGAGGTAAATCAATACTTCCTTTTCTGTGTTGTGCTATCAATAACACAGTCCAGATGTATTTTTATACCTCGGAAGTAGCTAAAGGAAAGATCTATAGCGAGAAAAGGGTGGTAACGATCAGGACCAACATAAGGTGACATAGCAGCACATAAACGAACCGACAACAAAAAAAAGGTTAACAAGGACCAAGTAAAGTATTCTGTCATTAAAATAGCAAAATTATACAAATTAAAAATGGCAAAAAGAAAAAGAATTTAAATTTGTCTCCCTCGATAAAATTTACACAAAAGAACAAGAGAAGAGTGGAAACTAGTGTCAAAAAAACGAAAAAACGCTCATAAACCAATTAATATAATGGATAGATTTAGAGATATACGAACGAGAATTTATTTGAGAGGAGATGTTGGTATAAGCTAACACCAGGTCTGATAGAAGTGATTTTGAAATGCGGGAAACCCTATGGCAATGGTACAATCTTGAAAAATCACTGAGAAAAAACACCGGTTTTTGGCCTATAATTTCCGATTCAGTCATCAGATTTTAACAAAATTCACACAGTACTTGAATCTTACTTTAGGTAACGTTTGATCAAAATTTGGCTGAAAAATTAGAATAGAATTGCCAACTATGGTGATTTCTGTCTCCTAAATCTTGCAAATTTGCTCAGCAAGATAAAGTTTTTTTCCCTACAACTTCCGGTCCAGGGTAGAAATCAAAACGAAGTTCATGTAATAAATGGACCTTAATGAGAACCAAATGTCATAGAAATTTCGTAAAAAGCTCATGAAAGGGCTGCCAGCTATGACCATTTTTGTAATTTTTTGGAATTTCTTTACTGAGCGATTATGTCATTAGATTTGCAAATGGGAATGATGCAATGAAAATTAACAACAAATATTAATGTTTTAAAAATTTGAAAAGTTTTCAGGGTGGTTACCCTAAAATCCTCTTCATCCGTATAGCTTCCAGCGCAGTGATTCAATCGAAACGAAATTTACTGGTTGGGTTTAACTTAACGTGAAGCAGATTTGGTATATATATATTGCTTTGCTGCTTACACAGGGTAACCAGCATTAGCCATTTTTGTAAATATTGCACCAACAGATGAAAAAATTACAAATTACGACTCATATGCAATTCGGATGGCAGCCTCAAACAATGTTGAACCGCTGAAACTTTCGATGAAATCCTCCGATGAGAACCAAATTCAAAAGATAAGTTGATTTAAGTAAGAGCTTTTTATGGTTAACTTATTGCTGCTTCGTTGAAAAGTGTTACCAGCACTGAACATTTTCATCATTTGTGTTATAGTTGAGTTTTGTTGCTTTGGATAAGGAATGGTTGATATGATTCTACAAAAAAGTGTATTATGTCTTTCCACATTTTTTTGTCACTCAAAGACAATTTCTTCGAAAATTAATTTTCTAGCGGTTCTGATGCGCTAGACTTTTTGAATTGCGATAACTTTTGACCAGATTATGAGATCATTATGAAACTTAAAGGACATATTGACATTACTAAGTTGTAGAATCGTGTATCGTGTAGAATCATGTTATGAACGTGCTGGCAATCCTGCAGCTACAGCGGGCGTCGAAAGTTAAAACCTTCAAACCATCGACTCTCCTAAAAAAATTTCGTCTTTTATAGTGAAAACCAACTTATATAGAAATCTTATGGTTTGTCTATACAACCATAGCAAAATTTTTTAAATTTCATATCGTACAAGAACGGTAACCCTCCTCCAATTTACCTATATAGGTATTTGGGGCATCAAAAACTTTTGTTCATGAGAGCTCACGACCCAATTATCAGATACAGTTGAAATTCGTAGAATGTATTGGTATTTAGTAGGAACAAGTCTGATAGAAGCAATTTGGGAATGCGGGCAACTCTGTGCCAGTGGTGCCATCTTGAAAAATTATAAAGAAAAAAAAACTACTTTTTGCCCTATGAATTCTGATTCGGTCACCAGATTTACATGAATTTGACACAGTAGCTGGACCTTAAGGCGGCTTTAGATATGCGGTGTTTGTCAAATACCGAGTACCTAGTTTGGCAAACTTCGCATGTGTGGTTGGGTTGCTCGCCTAGTGCTTGCCCTAGGCCAAGCACAAACATTCGGGTGCTCGCTATTCCCGTAGTTTGTGGAACTTTCAACCAAATCAAAGTAGACGAGCACTGTGTTTGGGTATGTTCGGATCCCCGCTTTAGACATTCGGTATTTGTTGCGGTTGTTGATAAATGCTGAAAAGTGTCAAACTGTGTGGCGCGAGTAAAAATTTTCAAATGAAAATGGCGGGAGTGAACAACGACGAGCAGCTCGTACATGTTCCATTTTTGGCAAACATTCGGCAATGCCCGAATGTCTAATTCAATGTGCTTGTCATTTTGCAATCACCAAGCCAAATGACTTGACTAGGTGTTCGGTATTTGGCAAATAGGAGGTGTTTGACAAACACCGCATATCTAAAGCCGCCTTTACTTTAAACCGTATTTGGTAGAAGTTTGGTTAACAAATTCGGGTTCGCTCAGGAAAAGAAAGCGTTTTGTCCTAAAACTTCCAGTACGGTGAATTGAATTTATTATAAGCATTATTCATAAGGAATGCGGTTGATAAACCATTAAAGGGTTGCCAGCTATTGTTGGTTTTGTATTTTATTGCAATATCTTTATTAAGCGATTTTATCGTAAAATGATCTTGTAGTGAGAATAATCAGCAAATTTTAAGTTTTCAAAAATTTACCCTAAGTTAACCCTAATTAAATATGCACCCAAAATCTGCACGATTCTTCTATTGCTCATCGAACATTAGTATTTCTAGCGGTTCAGGTGCACTAGAGTTTTTTAACATTGTCGACGTTGCGTCTGTACTTTTTCGTTTGAGTTGCATTAATCCGGCCTATGTTTGTTAATTCGCGTAAACAATGATTTTGTGGGAATTTCGAAAATGCAACTGACACCGAAATTGGGGTGGTCCTGCGTTTGTGCAGTGTATGCAATTTGATATCTTCTATAAATTTATTTATTTCGAAAAGATTTGGCGTATACATAGCTTGGAACGTTAAACATGACAGAGGATCTGTTAGATCGACAACGTTACCGAGCAGAAACTCCGCTGATTAGGAAAAAGAATACGGTAATCCAGTTTGAAAAGGAGACAATCGTCAAGGAAAACTCTGCGTAATTCAAGGGAGGGAATCTGCAATATCCAGAGTCGATGATTATAATCACAATAAAGGATTCTGAGTTTGTACAACAAAGAGCGGGCGAACTTACTTTTAACAAAGGGTTTAGAGGATCTAAGGACAAAACTAGGCAATTTAAAAGCCCTGGCAGTGATGCACATCATATGCTGTTTGAATTTGAATTTCGAATCAAATATCCCACCAAAGTCCTTGAAATTGACAGCAACATTAAGAAAGGAATTTGAAACAGAGTAGGAGAAGGTAATGTGTGTAATTTTATGTGTATAAAACATTTGGTGTCACCTCGCGACATTCAGAGTAAGTGCGTTAGTAATGCACCATTTATTCAACGCAGAGAGATTATTTTTTAACTGATAGCAATCGTCACATGTCTCGATTACCATAAACATTTTTATATCATCAGAATAAAAAAGGCGAAAAGAATGAATGCAAGATGGCAGGTCATTAACACACAGCAGAAACAACAGAGGACAAAACATTGAATCTTGTAGAGCTCTTGAGATAGAAAAAAAAAGGAACACAGGTACATGTATTGACAGTGATGACACAAGTACAGTCAACAACATATGAAGTGAGCCAGGAGAGTAAAGGACCAGATATATCATAATTTTCAAGCTTCAGAAGAAAAAGATCATAATTGACTGAATCAAAAGCTTTAGAGAAATCTGTATAGATTGTTCATATCTACCTGCTTTTGCTGATCTAAGGCAGTTGCAGCCACATTGGTGAAAGAAGGTAAGTTGGTAAAAGTAGATTTGTTTTTTATGAACCCATGCTGCTCTGGAGTAAGAAAAGATTAGACGGAAGGGTAGGCTCTATTGTAAACTATTCTTTCAAGCAGTTTACTGAAACAGTAAAGAAGTGAAATGAGCCGCTAATTAGAAATACAAACATGGTAACCAGCTTTATGTACGGGAAACCCCGTTTTCAATAGTGAAGTGTCTGTACCCGAAGTAATGCTTAGATTGAAGATAATTGGAAGGGAAATACACAAAGAAGAAGATAAAGACTCTGCTGGGATATTTGAAGTACCATCAGGACTACAGCCAAGGATAGTATTAAGTGAGCACATTAAGGATTCTACTTCAATAGGATTTGTACGAAAAGAGGATAATGCTGGAGAGAATTGGAGAAGAAAACTAGCGGAAGATGATAGAATTTGTTGCGAAAAGAAGGAACAAAAGTATCGATCTAAAAGCTAGTAAACATCTTGTGAGGTGGAAGCTGTTATTTCACTGTACTTCATGCAGTTGGAAATACCAGAGGAGTTTTTCAGAGAGTGTATGTACCAATAAAAGGGTCTAGGCTAATTAGACCGCATAGATGTTTCAATGTCATTGATGTAAGACTGAATTTTTTAGCTTCAGAACGGAACCTTTTGTAATTAATAAGGTCATTTCTAGAACCTGTAATTTTGCATTTACTACGAACAGCGTATTTTGCCTCAAGAGCGGCTGCAGTGTCAGCGTTAAACCGGGCAGTTTTAGACGAGCGGTATTTTGGGGTAAAATGTGAAATCAGATTAGAAAGAAACAGGTAAAATTTTTGTAAAGCATTATCAACATCAAGATTACGAAAGAAGGCGAACCAATTAACTTTCTTTATTTCAGTGGGCATGGCTGAGAAATTTGGTTTACGAAAATTGAAACATAAGACATTAGCAGCTTTTCTTTGATAGCTATAAAAAAGTGGAGATCAGGAAGTGCATAAAGGGAAAAGGCAGCATTATCAGTGACGGATAATACAGCCTTTTCTGATTTTGATTCTGTGAACCATAACCTGCTGCTCCTTAAACTTAATGGTTTCGGTGTTTTTGGTCCCCTCCTCTCCTGGTTTTCCTCTTATCTTCTTAGTCGTCCGTGCAGAGTTACCTTAAATGGTTCCATTTCTTTTCCTATTTTTCCCACATCCGGAGTTCCTCAATCAAGTCTGCGAACGATTTTCACCAGTTGTAAGCTGATTTGTTTGCTCTTAATCTCTGGTGTCAAGACAACTTCTTGCCATTGAACATTTCGAAGTGCCACCAGATGTCTTTCGCATATAAAAATACTCCACATGTGTTCTCTTATTCTTTGTCTGGTATTTTCCTGTCAGTTGTCCAGCATTTTAGAGACCTGGGTGTGGTGTTTGATTCAAAATTAAGATTTGATGTTCATGTTATGAATATGACGTTCAGGGCCTCTAGGATTGCTGGATTTGTCTTGCGTTCTTCGTATATGTTAACCAAAATTTCCTCCTGTATACATTTACATGTCACCTTAGTACGCAGTTTTCTAGAAAACGCGTGTCAAATCTGGTCTCCGCGCTTTGATGCCATTGAATCTGATGCCATTGAATCTGTTCAGCGCAGGTTCACTCGCTCACTTCTTTTTGAATTTAATATCCCCTATTGTCCCTACTCCTCTCGTCTTTCCCTCCTTCGTATGTCCTCGTTGCAATCACGGAGGTTGCTCCTCGATGAGTGTTTTCTCTTCAAACTTTGCCAAGGCATTTTCTTGACAGATCTCGGTTCACAGATAACCAGACGTGTATCTAGTCGTCCAAGTCGTTCTTCTGAGGTTTTCTCTGTTCCTTTTGCACGCACGGAAGTCTATTTCCATTCGCCTTTGCTGCGTCTACCCAGAACGCACAGTGCCCTTAAGCTTGGTCCTCTACCGCAATCTTTTTTTACAATTCAAGCATGTATTGAACATGTTACCTTGAATTGCTATTTAATTTTAGTTTTCTAATTTAAAATTATTTTTGTTATTTCTTTTCCTTTTTTATGTTTCATTCTTTTTTTATTTTTGCTTTCTTGGCGCTGTAATTGGAATTATATCTGTAGCGCAAGGGATTAATAAATAAATAAATAAACAAATAAGAACACTTAGGAATATTGAACAAAATAAAATCAAGGATTTTATTATTAGAATTTGGGAAAGTATTGAGTTGAAAGAAGGAGCACAATGAAAGGAAAGATGAGGTAAACGGTAATGCTGTTGGCAGGTAAAAAAGTTGAGCATGCGCCATCCCAAGCGACGATTGCGAGGATTAAATTTTCACTTATTAATAGGAAAGCAGTAGGAATAGTATTAAGGTAGCAAAAGAGCTCCGCAAAAAAACGTTCATTAACTAAATTAGGGCTGTTACAAGGGATATAAATGGATACAACAACTAAAGCTTTGGATGGAGATAAGAAAATGCGATTACCAACACATTCAATGGAAAAATAAAGAAAATCACTGCGGAGTATTCCATAGAGTGCCTTATTTACACCGATTGGGACGCCACCGCCATCTGATTTGCCGCTGGCAGCGCGGTCCCGTTCTTTATTATGGAAATTTTCATTCAGCCAAGTTTTTTTTTAAGCAAACAATGTCCTCTGAGGCTAGGGTAGAGTTGAAACTGATCTCATCAGTTTTGGTCTTCAGACCGCGGATTTTCTGGTAGTAGACTTTCAACGAGTTAGATGAGTAGCCATGGCTGGGAAAGGAAAGACACATGTAAAGGCAGCGATACATTAACAAGACACGGTAGAGTACGAGCAGGTTCATGAGGGTGGGGAAGTCCATTTGAAGGTCCAGATTGAGTTGTGATCTGATAGCAAAGAAGCTATATTGTTGATATTTTTTCTATTGGATATGATGCTTTGTTTGGTATATACATAAATTGAAGCCTCCTTTTTATTTATTGCGCCTGGAATATAATCATTTTTACCAAGAAAAGTCCCAGAATTAAATATGTTATCCCATATTTTTGTGAAACAAAATATTTATTATTCACACTGAGTAAATATTCATAAACGACCTATCTATTAACTTTGTATGTAGGTATGTATCACCTATGTCACTAGGTAGGCACGTTCATTTTCAAAACTTAATCCATTTTTTACATGCTAACATCCAGTATTGTTTTAGTTTCGATTACGAAACGTTTTCCGTCATAAATCATTAAAAGTCTTCATTCTCTAACACACAATATCATTATCCATTCAACTGTCCATTGAAAAAGTAACAAAACCTCACTTATATCTCCTTCCTAACCCCGTCGCCGTTTTCTACTGTCAAATCACAATCATCGTAACAGAACCCTAATTACATTTAGAACGAACGACAACTACGGCGATTGGCATAATTGTCATCATTGTCCTAGTAGTCCTGTTTTGAATTGTGAACAAAAGCAGCAGGCAGTGAACCACGCTCACTTTCGCGCTTATTGTAATTCCAGGAGTCCCTGTGCAAGATAACGAATCCATTCGTAATGACTTGAAGACTATGTAGTGTCTGTCTATATCTGCTGTTGTTGATTGCACAGATAATCAAAGTAATGAAAATCCTGTTCGACACTCCAAATGAAAGCATTCGTTCTGTGATGATGGAGCTTAATTCGAATCGACAGTGGATTGGGTGTTGAATGACGTTAGGTACTGTACAATGTACGAAACTGGTGCTAGATTGTCGAGTACAATTCGTTTAATTCGAAATCAATGATGACATTGAAACGTTCAGTGTGAGTCTATGATACAACCAGGTACATACTAGATAGAAGATTATCATTTAGAGATAAGGTTCTAATATGTTTTCGCTGAATGTAATGAAGGTGAAATCTATATATTTTGGAAGTCAATTGATTCTCAGTGGGTCATTAGCGGTAAATGTTAATGATTTACTTTCAATTCGTAGGCTATCTACTTGTGGTGAGTGACAATTCAATTGGTGAGATGTTGTAGAAGTGCAGGAAAAGTGGAAAACAATGTCGAAAAATACAGGCAAATGATTAGACATTTCTGTTTAATATAGCCTCAGTAAGTGATTGAATTTTCATTTGCTTTAATTATAATTCTTTCCGTAGTTGAATTAAATAAATTAATAAAAGAATCATACCTGATTTAGTACCTATTCGATGAAAGATTTTGTGAAATGTTTTCGTATAGCTAAACGGCAAAATAGTATACTAGCTGCCTGTAAAATTTATAGGCTGACTTTTGCTGACTATTTGGGTGTTTTAAAATATCGAAATACCTGTTTGGGTGTCTGTCGACATTATCGAAAAGTTTGAGAGCTTTGTCACAGATGTATTTTTTAACTGTTTCCAATCTCTAGTCTTTGTGTGTATCTGGGGATTTTAAAATTCGTTCTTAAGGCAATGTTTTGACACGCTGGGAGCTTTTGAATGTTAGTTTTGGTCATTTGCCGGAAGGTTATGCTTCCATAGAGTAGTAAAGGTCTTATAAATTGCTTGTATACGAGTACTCGGTGGTTCATATTGTGGTTTCTGGAGCTGATAAGTGGCTTTAGGAATTTAATGGTGTTCCTTACAGTTGCTCGTTTATTGGCAATGTGTGGTGTCCATTGGAGTTTGTTATCGAACGGGAGACCTACATATTTGGCTGCCCTTTGTTAGCAAAGCACTTTATGGTTAACAAAAAAAAGGATAAAGCCTTTCCCGGGAAAGGATGTTCTAATTCGATCCATCACTCAGTTCAGTTAGGACCATATGTGACACCACTCCTAAGGCATCAGATATTGCAGCATCCGTCTTGTGTCGTATACTCGACGAATGTTGACAATTTAGGTAGATGTAACCTGGCTTGTACTTAGAACAGCATAACGATCAAATGCAGAAGCAAAATATGCCTTGGCTGACGTTTAAAATTAAAGTTACGACCAATTACAACAACTATCTATCAGTTACCGAGCAACTATCCAGAGTACATTATTCTGATAGAATTGTAGGGTAAAACACTTGGTGTCAAGTTTTTCGATGGACTAACAATTTTATCTGAACAGAAAGCAAATCTTATCTTTGTTCAGATACTCAATACTCACTAATGATCAGCCGTAACACCAGCAATTCACCACCTAAATCAAATAGTACAGACACGAAAGGTTGTTAACGTAAAAATTCCAGAATTACTGAAGAAGTTGTGAATTTTTTGAAGTAACAAATTTTGGATACTGAATTACTTGCAAAGACATCAAAAGCATAAACAATCTGCGAACTGTCAAACTGCAAAGGAAATCGAGTTAAGTTATAATAGACTGACCTTAACTGCATGACCGACACAATCCACTTCTCGTTCGGTTTTTAGGTACGCAGCTAGGCTAAGTAGATTTTGAACCTGCCAAATACACGCGCAAGCACCAAAAAAAAGCGGAAAATTTGGGTGCCGGTAAATAAACCTATATGAAAAAGTTTTTCAACAAGGTTGTTGGTTGCAGGAGTTACATACATTGGAAGGGGGGGAATCATTTTGAACTTCCTGAAAAACAGTTGTGTTGATGCTAACAAGCGAAGGAGCGAAAATTAGAAGCAAGTGTATGAGTGTAAGAAGGTGATCGATATCTAACTGGCGGAAGATAGAGTACGACTAGAAGAAAGATTGTTCTTTGTATTGACGAGTGGAAGAGCGTGGCTAAGTAAGCGAAATAAGGTGCAATAATAAGGTGAACTGGTGGCAATTGAACCGTAGCGGCATGGTGAAACGTAACGGAGTAGTCGGGTGATGGTCTTAAAAAGTAAGTAGATTTAGTGAATCTTTTACGTAAATTTTAAAAATGAATGGAAGAAAGTCAAGTGAGTCGAAATCAATTATATTGGTGAATTGTGCTTTACGATAGGGGCTTGTTTAATAAAAAAGTGAAGTAGTAACTTAATATATGCATCTTGATTTAATGGTAGAAATACACTCGTTTTCTTTTTGATGAAAATTCCTTTTTGTGACTTGTCAGAAAGGGGCAGGAATATGATAAATTCACCTCAAGCAAAGTGATTGGGAAGTCTAAGTATTACCCAAAGTACCGGCGGGGGTAGGAACTTAATATATAACCTTGATTTGGCGGTAGATATACACGCGTTATCTTTTAGAACGGAATCGCTTTTCGTGACTAGTCAGGAAGAGGCAGGAATATGATGAATTTCAATTCGCAAAACGTTATTGGGAAGTCTAGCAGAACTGTATTAGATCTCGCATATTTTATCGTTACGGTTCGCGTGCTTTTGTGTAAATATTGCCTAAAACATTGTGTTCCTGGTGTCTACCTAATCGTTTCTCTGTATCGTTTTCAGCTCAATTTATGAGCAACTTTTGCGAAAAAGGGGAAGAAAGCCACGTATCCGATTGACGTGCCTACCAAGGCTGAAAGGAATTCCTGGTGAGCCGAAGCTGGCTCAGTGGGCTAAGGCTTGGAATTGGGTAAGCCAGTGGCACCCCCACGGTCTGTCTCCTACTAGCCGGAAACCCAAAGGAGCCTAACCAAGTTTTGGTTACCCCAGACCAGGTGCGGTAACATCTTTGCCATGCTATGGTTTCACCGTCTAACATTAGCATGCCTGACTTTTGACTTCTTTCCCTAGTAATAGCGAGAGGATAGGTTTTATCATTGTTGATCTTTAGTTTCCACTTTTGAAAGTATTCTAGAAGAGAGTCAATAGAGCGTTGGAGATTCAAAGTGATAGTAAGTATCTGTTTTGAGAGTAGAAGATGCATGTGTCGTCTGCAAATAGGGATATGTTCGTTCCATTGTCTGCAATGTGCGGATTGTGCAAAATTTGTAAAAGAGGTGAACCTTGAGGGACACCAGCTTTGATTTGGCGTTTCGAGGAGAGATGTCTGTCTATTTTGACATGAAAGCTTCTCATCTAAAAAGGAGCTAGTAAATTGAGAGTTTGATTTAGGAATTTGTAGATTAATTAGTTTGATGATCATACCTGACTGCCAAACTTTGTCGAAAGCTTTCACCACATCGAACATAGCCAGATCTGTAGATTGAAACCTATTGAACCCTCATTTTATATGTAAGTCAACTCTGGATAGTTGTAGCGTAGCTGTAGACTCAAAGCCAAATCGTTCATCAAGCAGAACGTTATTGAGGTGAACTACCTCCTTTGGGAGAGGAAAATGTGTTCTGTTACTCGTATTTTAGTCAGAGAAGGGTGAATACTAATAGGCCTTCAGTTTTGAGGGAATGTTAAGTCTTTGCCTGGTCTGGGAAGGACTACAATTTTGGCCAGTTTCCAACAATTTGGATATTTTTTAGGAGGAATATAGAATTTATAATATCTGCGATGTTCTGTAAGATGTTATCCGGCAAGTGACTGAAGGTGAGGTTGTTGATTTCATCAGGGCCTGAAGCTTTGCGCTTGTTGCTATCGCGAACAAAATTTTTGACTTCCTCTAGATTAGTATGAGGAATTAAGTCATCGCTTAGAGTAATTGAACTTGTTAATCTCGAAGCAGCTTGATCCATGCGATATTCATTCAGATTATCGTCTGAAGAGAAGTTATTCTGGAATTGTAACTCAAGGGTCTCCGCAAATGCTTCGGCTTTGTCGGAATTGCTGAATTTCCGGCCAGTTGTGCCATGAGTGGGGCATGAAAGATTTGGTCTTCGTCCTAAAATATTTGGACAGCCTTCAAAATGAGCCACTTTCAGGTTCGTGTAGTTCCTTCATGAAGAATTAACACGTTCGGTGCCAAGCGTGATTTTGTGGAGCTTCTCGCGGGCCCAAATTTTACTGTCGGTGTACCAGAACGGAAATGGAGAGGTAAGCTGGAATACCAACCAGGCAACTCGAGTAGGTCCATGCGTTTTCGATTATCTACATTTGCAGAAACTTTGCCCCAATATAAATAATACATTGTTTAGTTTCGAAGATCGTCCTCTGAAAATGAAACCTTTGGCGATAATGGCGTACAATATTGGAAAAACTGGCAGCGACTAGATGGTGTCATATGCAACAAACATACGAAAAACTATCAAATGGTATCGCAAATCAGCTTCACATTTATTTTTAGGAACAAAGATCGTAAATGCTTATATAGTGTATGAGAGAGCTACACAAAAATATTGAGCTTAGAATATTCTGGGAACTTTTAGTCACAGAACGGTTGTCCGCGAAAAATACTATGCCCGACACCAATAGACACAAAAGGAGAAAACTGTCTCACCATTTGGAGATTTGCAAGAATCAGCAGGACAAGCCTGTAAGAAGGACGTACGTCCAGGCAAATTGTCGAACGCCAACAAGCAAGGAAAAACGTTAAAAATAACCACAACGTTTTGAATTGCCCAAAATCACCACAGATATACTTGTCCTAAATATCAATTAATCAAAAGTAGAGTATAATTTGTATATCTTCACTATTTTGATGCTGTATATTCTATATTTATACTTCAGTCCTTGTGCCATTAAATTTATTTTCAAAATGCAACTGAAAATCTTATTTAACTTGAACAAGAAGTGCACCACCCAAATATGGGTGACAGGGCCCCCACGGAAGAATACCCGTCACCCAAGTACTGGTAACGCGGCGCCGAAAGTGTTAATTGAACACTTTGGAAGCTTCAATTGAAGGAAATTTTTCACTTGACCAGGAATTAATTTCTTTAATGATGTTAGCTGCGTCGGAGTCATCTTGGTTTTGAGCTAGTTGTGGGGGTTCATACAGTCAGTTCCTGGCGCTCCCAAAAAAAACTGACATGTGAGAGGAACTGTTCTCTGAGCTTGAAGTATCATCATTCCTGAGAATCTGAATTTTTCGGTGTTGGGAGGAGCAGATTGCCTCAGAGGATGAAGTTAAAAGCCTCCTTCTTTCTTATTTTGAATGTTGGAATTCTTGCTTTTTGCGATATTCCGACTATGTTTGTTAAGCAGCTCATTATTTTGTTTAATGAGATCTGCATTGAGGCGGCGTTGTTCAGCCAGCTCATCTTGTGTTTTCATAAGATTATCTAATAACTTATTTAATTTCATGGATATTTCAATTTGCATTGAATGATCATGAGTCCTTAACGGCGGAGGTTGCTTCCGTGTTACTCATTATGGTTAATACGGTAGTCTTCCGCGTGCTCTTTTAAGATCTTATTCTAGCCTATGGCCAGCCCAGGAATTGGGTTTGCCTTCTCAAAATATTTTAAGCTTAACAAACCAGTAAGAAGGATGTACGTCCTGTGTTACTAAAATAAGAGGCAAATTGTCGAACGCCAACAAGTGATTTGTTGTTTCTTGTTTTTAAAGGAATGAGAAAAATGAAGTATTATAATAATAAATACATGAATACAATATTCCTCTGCTGATACGCTGAATCAGTTTTATCGACCTCCTATCCTTCAGGTCCACTGGATGTGATCGGACTTTTCCTGCGCTGAGTTGTCCAAATTGTGATGACAGACTTGAAAAATCCTCTTCTCCTCGATGTAATATCGCCGCACCACGATTTACATGTGACGCAGTATCCTCGTCTGCTTGTCGGTGTTTTTTATTAAAATGAATTGAAATGAATTAAAATTGCTGTTTGTTACAATAATTGTCCTCTGTGATGTGCTTGTTTCGGCTGCTGAAGGCTAACTGTAAAAAGTTTGTAGGCTCCAAGGCTTGTATTTTACAATAAGCGATTTAGATCATATAAGAGTTCGACGACTAACTTATCTAAAAAAATCAAAACTATTAAGCGTTTGTTCTATTCTCCGAATTTATCATTCAATAACATGGAGATAATCATTTTTGCCAAAAATACGGGATCGACGTTTGCCGAAACATCTACTTATTTACTTCTAATAAATAATCTACTAACGAAAAATTATGAGACGCATTTCAAATTATTTCTCCAGATTCCTAGCTTCCAGCACATCAACATTTCCTACCTTACTGGAAAAAAGAAATCACCTCATCACATCCAGATAACAAAAACAAATCAAATTGTATGCAGCCAAAAAGTATATTTGTAAATATTTCATATTTCCTAGATTTTAAACGACATTGATTCTCATATTTCAATTGTACAACACACGCACGTACAATTTATATCAGATGATACAACAGTTGTTTTCTTCCTAGTTCAGTCAATCTAATTGCATTGTATTTCTGACAGTCTTGATACTAACGCTGAGAACGGAAATATATTAATATACGATAATGGACAAATAATTGGATCGTCAAATTAGAGTGAGTAAACGTCCTTTCTTACGAAATATTTCATTTCATTTTGACAACATTTTACGAAGTCTAGACATAGGGTATATGTACAAGCACTTTGAACGATTTCTCGCACAAAAACATTAATTTCGATGTGAAAGGGTTTAGTTTGATAAGAATTATAACGGTTTGATATTAAGTTAAGTATCTATAATGATTGACGGCCGAAAGGATTGAATTTTTCCACTTTTTTCTTCATTTTAATTTTTCCTTACTCCATTTAAATACTTAATTTTATTACAAACAATACATTTGTCGTAGTCAACCCTGAATTTCCATAGATACAATTAATAATGAAAATTTTCCACTCTTCCTTCTTGTATTTTTTCTGTATATTTTTTATTATTACTTATGTACAATAAATATAAGTGAAATATAAGACAAACTTCCGTTTGTATCAATAAGCTTGGCCACGCTTTTACTATTGATTCGTGTTTATTGACCCGTTTCAAATTAAATGTCGATTTACGATAATTTCGTCGTAAGAGAGATTAAGTTCATATTTTTTACAGCACGTGTATATTTCGTAATTCGAATTAAGCAGAGCTACCTATACGTATAGGTGACCTTTGACATTTTGTTGCTAGTGGAAATTGGCAATTAATAGATAGATCTATGTTAGTAATTTCAATATTTATAATTCTTTTGAAGTCGAACTATGGGGAGATTGGTAAGTTTTGTTTCTATCTATATTTAAGTGTCAGACTTCAAATGAAATTGAAATTTCAAATAATCTAAAACCAGTCTAGCAAAAAAAATATATTTCTTTGATCAAGTAATCAGAGTAATTACTGTCTATTAATATTTTAGATGCTTATTTATGCCGCAAATGGATTCTATGAATTTTGTGATTTTTTTTTCGTCGTATATAAAATATCAAAAAATGACCTCATTAGATACTATTATTTTAAAATTTAAAACGTCCCTCAAGTATACAATTAGAATTTTAATGTTTAGAGCGTCTCACACCAAAAATTAGCTTTGTTTAGATTTGTTTGCTTTATGTAGTAAACAAGAATGTTTACTACATAAAGCTTATTAAATGTCAATACTTGTGGGGTTTTCTTTTCGATTTCTATCCAATTTTTCCAGAGATACGGATGTATAAGAGGTTTAGGTCCCTGACGAGTTAAAATTAAGATACCTTAAACTTTTTGGCGGCGGTGGATCTTTAAGTAGATTTTCAGGTACCCTTTTATTTCTATATTCAAAGAGAAATCCGGAATAAAAAAGTATGGTTATGAAAACTTATGCTATATGCTTGGCTATGGTAACGTTTTGGAAAGTGTTAACCCTATGTGGGCGCACAGCGCCTAAAACTAGGCAAAGTTTTTTTTCAAATTTAATTTGACATGGTAATGGACGAGCTGTTATCTGATCGATGGTCTTCTTTTGCATAGAAAATATCTATATAGATGAACAAGTAGCATGTAGGAAAATTAAATAAAAAAATTAATAAAAATTTATTAACTAAATAAAACTTTAACTAAATAATGCTGTTTAAAAAATCATCGAAATAACTACCCAAACTGGCCAACGAATTAAAAAAATCAATTGATCTCCTCACCAACAACATAAAGCAAGCAATGGAGGACAATACGATCATGGTTCCGGTAAAGGATAAGTACAGTTCGTACAAACTCTCAAAGTCAATTAAAATGCTTATATGCAGGAGGAACTAGATCTGGAGGAGAGCTAGAAATACCGCTGATCTTAAAACAAAGCGGGAAGCAAACCGGTTAACCAATGTAATCCATGCTTAGATATCCTAATAGCAGAAGGAGCCGTGGAAGAGTCTGATACAAAGCATCGACCCTGAGAGCAACAGTCTCTCTATCTCTCTCTCTCTCTAGTGACTGCCCCGGTATTTTTGGAATAAAAATGAGCCAATTCACGCTTCACGGGGCCTAAAATTTGACAAAACTGGCAAAGCCAATCCGTTTGCGAATTCCTTGAAGTTGCAATTTGTAGAGAACCGTTCATCAGAGGATGACCTAGATCCTAAAGACTGCATTAACCGAAAGGCACAAAACTTCTTAGTCCTGAAACAAGGGAGGTAGAAAAGTTGAAGTTAGCCGACCTTCTGGAGGTGATGACATTTAATCATCGAAAATCAACAATCGTTCCCTCAAATATTTACCAGAAGACACTTACGGACATAATCAACGAGATGCAAAAAAAAATATAAGAAGAACTTATAAAAATTCAAGGCACTCTCGGAAAAATTCTGGGAGTCTAAGATAAAATCAAAAGACTACAAAAAATGCTACGAGTCTGCGAAAAAATCACGAGAGCTATGAAAAAACCAGGAGAGTAAAAAAATTCTCAAAAGTCTACGAAAAAATGAGGGGAGCTTTGAAAAAATCAGAAGACTCAAGAAAAAATTAGGGAATTTTTGAAAAAAATCTCGAATCCAAAGAAAAAATGTAGTTGGACCTTGTGAAAAAGAAAAACTAAAATTCTGGAGAAAAAAAACGATGGGAGCTTAAAATAAACTCAGCGGAACTAGAAAACATATCCGGAGTCTAGGAAGAAGTCAAGGAGGTTAAGAGAATATAAAACAAGGGGATCAAGAAAAAATTTTGGGAGTCTGGCACAAAAATTTAGGGGAGCACGCAAAAAGTCAGGAAGTCTAGAAAAAATTCTGGAAGTCTTAGAAAAAATCATGGAAGATGCCATTTATTCAGACCATAGGATCATATCTCAAGGGTAGGATATTTTAAGTCAGAGTTAAGAGGCACAACGGTAAATCGCAACTGGATTCCAACAAGGATCCCCGCTATTGTACCTTTTGTGTAATATACACATAGCCGAGCAAAAAAGCTTGATTTGTTGTATTTAGGCTTTTAGAACGGAAAAATAGGTTGAGGTAATTGATGGTGCTCCTAATAGTTACAGGTTTGTGTAAAATATGAGGTGTCTATTAGAGTTCATCGTCGAAAGTCCGAGCTATATATTTGACAGTACTATGCAATTCTATGAGTTTTCCGTTTACCCTTGACACCGGGTACATTTGTGTCTTTTTCCCAGTGATAAAGAACCCTTGTATATTACCGGCGTTGATTTTTATTTTCCACTTGTTGAAATATTCTAGGTGAAGATTTCATGTGGTAATCAGTGTCTGTTTTTCCCTGTTTCCCACAGGGGATATCTTCACTCTAAATGAGGATATGCTCACTTTATTGAATCGTGAGATGCCTACAATGTACATATTTCGCAGGATTGAACCTTGGGAGACTGCTGTTTGTATAAGGCGTTTTGAAGAACGGTGGTTTTCTATTTTTACTTGAAAGGTTCTTTCTTGTAAAAACGAAGTGTGATTTAGGAAAGAGCATATTATCGAGTTTGACCTCTAGCCTCATGTGCTTTCAACATTGTCGAAAGTTTCGGCTACATCGAACATAATCAGGCCTGTTGAATGATTCAGCCCATGTCTTATGTGTTGGACTACTCTAGTCAGCTTTTTCTACAACTCTAGTCAGTTGGGTTGAACGTTGAGGCTTGAAGCCTAACTGTTCTTTAGGCAAGAAGCTATTGAGATGTACTATCTCCTTGATGTGAGACAGAAAAATGTGTTCCGTTAGTTTTGCCACAGATGAAATAAGATTAATAGACCTCCAGTTTTGATGGAAGGATAGATCTTTGCCAGATTTAAGGATGACTATATTTGTGGCTAATTTCCAGCAGTTTGGATATTGCTTTAACCAAAAGATACTATTTATAATATCCATGATGTTTTGCAGCATATTACCAAGTAGGTTGATGAGGCAGAGATTTTTGATTCTACCAGGGTCTGAAGATTTACATTTGTCAATTTCGCTTACCATAAGTTTAACTTCCTATAAGCTGGTGGGATAAATTGAGTCCTTCTTTGAAGCTCTTGAACTTAGTACTATCAAAGCGGCTCGATCAGTGTGTTCTTCGTGATCAAAATCGTCCACGCAGATGTTATCCTGGAGTCAAGTGTTTCAACAAATGCTTCGGCGTTACAATTTTTGCTGAATTTCGGGCAGGCATGATAGATTTTGTTTTAGTTCTGAAGTATTCGGAAAACGTCCAGAATAAGTACCTTCCAGGTTCAATATTCTTTATGAATACTGTACTTGTACTTTTTTGAATTGGTCGATTCGGACGCTTATGACGTTTGTTAGACGATTTGCTTAGAATCGTAACCTAGGGTCTCTTGTGCCCCTAGCGCGATTCTCAATCTGGTTTCTTTTCTAGAGTTCAGGAGCTTGTGAGGATGTTGGTTATCTTTAGTTGGGGTTCTGCACGTGCATCTATTTTGCGCTTGGTTAATTCTTCTAGTCATAATCTCTATTGTTTCCTATATGTCACTTGCAATTACGAGCGGTTGGTGGCATAAGCCAGGGTGACACGGAATGGTTTTCTTTCATAAGAGTAGCAATGTAGACGCCCTCAATTTGAAAAAAAAACACTGGCCTGTGGTCCAAAGGAGTTCGTAAAGTACATTAACCTGGATGTTTTGGGGAAATCTTATGGAATATTCCAATATCCAAAATATGACTGTGAAACAGGCCAAAATTAGTGGGTTTATGAGGGACATGGAGGCAGGATGTAGCATTCAGAAATTTCATTCAAAATTTTTACTAAAATTTAAAAAAAAAATATCTTATTCACATTTCAAACACGTTCGGAATTCATTCCAGAAACTTAATTTTCGCGAAAGTTATTTGTTGACAGAAAAATAGGCATATTTAAAATATCAATTAAATGGGCCCGGCGCTAAATAATTAAAGGCTTTTAACTTTTTGTGAAACCTGACACTATTCTGCATATACACCAATGAATCCCGAAAAATTCAGTTCAATCGGATGGCGCGGTCCAGAGATCTTTTCACTGAAATTTTTTGATTTATATATATATAAATATGAATTTTTGGCCAAAGTGATTTCAATACTAATGTTCTTCTTCGAACATTAGTAAAAATCAAATGTAATTCTTGCGCGGTTTGTACTGCAACTTCGTTAATCAGAGGATAAAAGAGGCAACATACACTTGAAACACTTTCAATTTCTCCATTTTTCAAAAACTAATTGCCTTCAAAGACATACAGTCACTGACCGTATTCATCATTTACGCAATAAATGTGTGCAAGAAACATTTAAATTACTAACTTAGGTATAGGGGGCCCTAGTAGCTCTGCTAACTAAGGCGTCAGACCGAAAAGCGGCGTGCTACGGGGCCTGCGAGTTCAAATCCCGCCAGTGCCATGGCTCTAAGTGTGAATGCGTGTGATTGCCTATGACGGTGGCAAATGGGCTCAAACTGGTGGTCTAATGCTGGCCGCGTTCCCCGCAGCTCTCTTCACTAACCTAACCTAACTTAGGTATAAATGATAATCAGTAAATTAGTAAATTAAGTGCCTGTCTCTCTAGGCTCTAATGTTTGAATCAATTTGTGAATATTAAACTCCTCACGATGATTGTTAAATAGTGAATATTTAAAAAGAGAGCTATCCGTTCTGCTTTATAAATATTTTATCCCTTCATGATTTATATTTGTTTGAAGACAATAATAGTAATGTGTATATAGTTATAGGATTTATCGAAATTAGTGCCCACAAATTTTGAAATGCAATAGGTAGATTTCTTTCTTTTTTCGTACAAAAATTATAGGAAAATATCCACACATATTTGTGTGTGGATCCTCTCTACCTAGCACATTAAGGCAATAGAAAGTAGAATCGATTTTATGCGCACACAGTTACACCAAAAAACATTAGTACAGCGCAAGAATCAATTATACTTAAATATTTAAAATGATGCATGCTTTCTGGCAGAATTTGCCTACAGTAGAATACAACAGACAAACCAAATTTGTTAAATATTGCGATTTGTTTTTGAGATGTGATAGTTTTTGATATTTTTCTTTGACGAAAAAACACAATTTCTAAAAAGTACACAAGTTTTTATGGGTTTGCAAAAAGTAAAAAGAAATATCACAGATGTAATGAATTTAATTGCAACAGAGATTAAAATAATAATAAAGTTGTAAAAGCTAAACTGCTTACCTTCTTATTGGGCGAAAGCTCGTAAGGACTTCTCGTTTTCAGGTTCCGCGGTGGCCTGGCTGGCCTATTTTAAGGAGGATCTTTTTTTCTCCACCCCAACGCCATTAGAGACCAGAAGCTGTGGACATTTGCCCTGGGTCGCTTCCGAAATGGAGGCATTATTTTCTCCGTGGGTTTTCTTTTTTCTGCTTAATTTTGCTGGCATACGTGCTTACCTAGGTTTAGCTTGTCAGCCTGTGCCTGAGAGCTGCTTCTGGTCCTTTGCGGGCAATAACTCCTCTTCATTGTTTGCACATATTGCGGCTAGGACTATTTCACGACAGATGAATAATACGTCGCGTCCCACATTATTTCTTGGAGGATATCCGGTCCAGTGTTTCATGACCCAGCCCAGCCACGGAGACCTAGCAAAGCGGCACACTAGCATTCGTCGGAGTCAAATAAAAGAGTACTCCGCTATTGCGGACGAGAGGCTTTCACGTGAGCCTTCACATGATCCTTGCCATCAATCCCCTGGGCAGGCTCTCTGTTCGACTTCGGTTCAGTTAAGGCGTTCTGCCAAGGTCCCTCTAATTTCTCAATTCGCATCAAAGGTGGGCACGAATTTGTCCAGCTCTTTTAGAGCAAGATTGTTTTTAAACGACCCCCAGAAGCGATTGTGTACATTGAAGTCTTTTTGTAGGAAAATTTGACCTTCGAAGTTGAAGAGTGTACGAAAGTCTTCCGTCAAGTACCGTACGCTAGGTGGTCTATATGCAGCGATAGCAATAAAATGCCAAAAGGTTGTTTGCACTTTAATAGCTGTGGTTTCTATGCTCATAATAGTTGGGATGTTTAAAACCTGGTGATTTATAATCCTCCTTGTAGGAATTCATGTGCCGCCTCCCTTATTCGTTAGTTTATCATATATGTGTAAATAGTAGTTGGCGATTCAGCAAGATGTCAGTTCTGGAATTGCTAAGGAACTCCATCAGGTTGCCTTTTTTTGGGTAGAATAGAATTCGCATGCCAAGTGATTATAGGAATGCGGTTATCTTTGTTCGTTTATTATGAAATTAGGTAGAGGATGCTGGAAAAGACTGATTAAGAAAAATGCTCTGTACCATTTTTGCCATCATATCCTTTATCATCGAATGATGTTGAACGAGCATGGTGGTCAGGAATTACCTCTTTTGCTTTGCAGAATCTGAAAGCGTAGGATTAGTTGAGGTTTGAAAAAAGTTTGTCGAAGTGGTCAGTGGTTGAGAAGTCGAAGGTGATTGTCGCGCTGTCGGTATGTGTATGCAGTAATTTATAACTACACAAGATTTATTCTTGATTTTTTATTGAAAGCAGCTAATCACACAGTCAGCTGGAAATCTAATAGTTTTTCTCAAAGAAGAACACTGGGAAAACAGCTCAGTAAAAATAGAGAGTATGACTGACCTTTTACGTATCAGCACTTTAAACTGAAAGCACACATGATGATACTCTGATCTCATTACAATTCCACAGAACTTTATCCTGTACTCATTGAATTTCTATCTGACATTTATTTGCTGAAATCACCGCAAATTTCTAAAACATATCTTTTTTGAAATTACAACCTAAAAAGACATATGAGCAATTATCTACCAACAAACACATATCAAACTCTTCGCATACTATGAATTCCTGTGAGAAGCACCGCCAAAGGCTTAAAAGGATAATAATTCTGTATAATTCGTTTGCTTTTGAATTTCATGTATATTTACGAGCTTGATTATTTGTTGAACCAAATTATCATGGGTTCGAAGTGGGTCGGTCGGTCTGTCAGACGAACTCTCGACTGGACGGACATATGAGAGGGTTGCGTGTCATGTTGGCATGAAAAAATCATGTTGGTTTTCATGACCTCTGAGTTTCATTGTATTTTTTCCCTACATCGTAAACACAAGCGGAATTTTATGGAGCGTACATAATGACATATTCAGGTGCCAATCATATGCGTAATCATTGTCTGTTCATGTCTAGATTAAACTGACCTCGATCTTCCCATAAGCTACTACACCTCACTATCTTTCAGTATGAAATATTCTGATGTTAATCATTGGCTTGTGAGATGACTCTTGAAATTATGTTTCTCTCCTCGTAGCACGCAAACATACGCAAATATTTCCATTCCCCCAAGGAATCGAGTCGATGATGTCGTTTCTTTTTAGAGCTTCCCATCATTTTTTCTGCTCGTGCGAATCCTTCAGCCTTGATGTTATCGATAAGATCTGCCGGCATTTAGTTTGAATAAGTCATTCTGGCTGTGCGTAGAATACATTGCTCAGGCGAACGGGTTGACTTTCTACAACAGTCGAGGCCAGCAAGCCATAGTCCTTCACCTGCACCTTTCAACTCCTCATAAGCATCATGAATAAATGATGACTTTTTTATTTTTCGGTTACGACCAGGACATTTTCGTCTTGCCGCCGCGCCACGAAAGCCTGATTCTAGCATAACTGCGCTGGGACAAATGATAAACGCTTGGGTACGTGGGAAAAAGTGTGAAGATGAAAAATCACCCGTAAAAATGAAATGAATCTCTACGAGACCCGGTTAGTGTAAATTTCAGGCATGCTTGGGCTTTATTTATCGGGGTAACTCTGCTAGTACACCATGCTTGCTGTACTACGTAATATGAGGAAGTGTATTTCAGTCGGAGTGCGCGGGACTATGAAGAGTTTTATTAGAGGATTTCGCGCTAAAACATATTATAAATGACGCTCGTGTGAGGCACCGTAGGCGCGACATCTTGAAGACGTTGGCAAAAATCGCGATAACGACGTCGTGACTTGTGAAAAAATAAGACATAAGATATGGGGGGCGCAGTGAATGTGATGGATAGCTGTTAGGTTAAATGCCTTGATTTATGGATCTTTTTAGAAAATAAACACTGATACTAGGATGGAGAAGCTGATGTATTGTATTGCTCTAAGATTCTCATGAATTTTACTGCTTAATGCCGGAGGCTGTAACGGCTAGAATACGTGAACATTTTGTTATTTTACGCGTAAAAAGATTGCTGTTACTGGAATAATAATTGCCGGATTATTTCACAGTAAATTTAAGATTGTTTAACCTCGTTTTCGTGTCTCTAACAATTTAGTAAAGCGCTAAAGCAGTTTTGATTCTAATTATTTTCTTAACCATGCTGTGTACGATTATGTATTTTCATTTGTACTCTCGGCATGAGCCTTATTTCAATAAATTCTGATATCCGGAAAATTTGCATGTTTTGTTAACGCACCTCAAGCGCCATGTTAAAGCAACAATCCGAAACAATTTTCGAATATAATAACTCAACACGAAGGCCAAAATGGTAATTATATAATTATACTCTCACCACTCTGCGAAGAAAACCTAGTGTTTGCCGTTGCACCAGCGTCAGATTCATACCATGGACACCATCGCAAACAATTCCAAGGTGTTTAAGTTAATTGAACAAAAGTATATTTTAGCCACTAGTACACATTTACAAAGTCCTGCCGTCTGCCGACCTATGATTATTCAAATAAAGTACAGTTTCACGCGAATTGGGTCGATGACGTCGTTCGTTCCATTCAACACGAACTAAAACATTTCGTCCTTTTCGTCCGAACTCGAGCTATACTCGGTAACAATTCTGACATTAAATCATGATGTAATTCTTCTTAGTTTCATGTACACCGTGTAACCGGCGACCTGTGTAATTTCGGGACGGAAGTTCATGTACATTACACTGAGAGTGACTTGCATATTATGGTACTTTATTTGAGTTTATTGAAGTTTTGACCAGCTGTGTTCATCGCTGTATGGTTAAACGTTTGGAAGTAAGGGATCCTTTTCGCTTTACTCTATTGACCCTTTTCATCGATTTTTTATATCCGATGGATTACATTTCATATTTTTTTTTGTTGTGGGAAGGAAGCAGAATAAAAAGGCTAATCATATTGGTTTATATTGGAAGACTTTACACAGACTGACGACCCTTTTGGTGACTTTAAGAAAATAAAAAAGAACTAGAAATTTTAATCAAGTTCCGGATTGATGGAGATAGATGAGTTGGTAAAGTAATTTTATGGCTGGCTTAAGATAACAAAACCTAAGAAGGATGTTTATGTGACTTGGCTCTTATATAACCGAAGGGCTTGCGAGCCTTTAATTTTGCTACGCAGCATAATCATGTAGATATTGTAACCATTTTATCGGTTTTATATAGGGATATTTATTTAAAAAATCTTTTTGTTCGGGTCTTACTTAAGGATATTTTAATCAGTTTGGACTTTCTTCTGGTAAAATATTTGCCTCAGACCAGAAGTTTTGGATTATCATTAATTCTTACGGTAGAGTAATATAATAGCTTTTATACGCTTAGGAGCTGTTTTTTTTCTGATAGATAACGAAATTTCATGGCCTTTGGTTCAGCGCTTATCGGTCCCACGAAGTTTTTAGTATTTATTGAAAATAATTTCAGGATCCTTGAAAACTGAAAATGAATCTCAAGATTTATTTGAGTTACACCTGCCGCCATATGATTATACAGCCTTATTGTTGAAAAATGGCAAAAAGAATCACTTTTTCAAATTTTTTATATCCGCTTCCGCAACTATAAGCAATCGAAAACCAGGTGGACTTGACTTCTAATTATGTATTGACTTAAAGACTTGACATTTTTTATCCGACTAGACTTTGGAAAAGGAGCTGCAATGCAACGAAATTCTCCCAGAATGAAAATACTTCCAATTTTGATTTTTATATTCAGTATTTTACGAATATTTTTTAGTTCAAGCTAAAAAATAACGGATAAATCCTGCTTTTTAACGGAAAAATGCTACTTTTGTTCACAACGGAAAGAATTAATATCACCCACAGAAGCACACTGTATGGTATTGTCTCCTCCTAATTTTTTTTTAAACTGATGCAAGAGCTCGTGCCTTAGTTAGTGAACTACGTATCCTGATTGGAGAAGGAAAAAACGACTCAATTTGGTGTGTCGACATAATTCAGATGAGTCAATCAATGTGAGTCAATTAAAGTGAGTCAATCAATTGTGCCAATCAGTTTTTGGTTAAATTATTATGTAGGTACGGAACAGGACTATATTTCAAGTCTTTATTTAAAGAAAATAATAACTAAATGTAGATAATCGAAACAACGATTGACAAAACATAAATACTGAGAAAAGATAAATACAGACTGTAATAGATGGCACTATATAGATTCCATTATTTTACCGGGTTTTTAAATGTACGATGCAGTAATATGGGAGTAAGAGTTTGATATGTAGCTAGAATCTTTCTTCATCGTTCTAACTTCATATTTTTTTGCACGATCTTTTCTTTTATCGTGAAAACAATCTACGAAAATTTTATTTTGCGGAAAAAAACGCATTTGACAAGATATTTATTGACTACCGACACATTAATTTTAGTGCATAAATTCACCGCTGTATAGAATATCTAGTCAATTTTTCTGTATTTTTCTGTATTGAGAAAGTTCGATCTAATTTTATTTTGCTGAATCTCCATACTTGGTATAAGAGTTGGAGCTGGTAGAGAGCTTCATTCCGAAAATCATAATCAATGTGAAGACGAGTGCGGAGTGGTTAGTTATATGACTCACTTTACCTCTGATTTAGTGTTTTGTTACTCATACAAGATGCATGACAAATGTCCCATACACAGCTACCAAATGTCACATCATATCAAGCTTCAAATTCGTACCACCTCATTTTTTTTGTCACATTGAGATGAAGTGATTGCTTCTAAGCTTTGAAGCGATTGACTTGAGACACTTGAGGCGCACCGATTGTAGTACACGGGACTAAATGAGTTTATGAATACATCCGAGCTTCGTTTGAGTTTTATTTGTACCACCTCATTTTTGTCACATTGAGGTGCTGCGGTTAATTTTGAAGTGGTTGACTTGTGATACTTGAGGCACAGCGATTGCTGTACAGGGCAAAAATGTATGCATGCGAGTTTAGTTTTGAGTTTGATTTGCACGATATTTTAACGGAAAATTTGGTGGCAATTAACTACCATTTTTGGGAAATTGTTTAGTAGATTAGTTTCAGTACTGCTTTCCTTGGTCTAAACGTTCTATCTACATTTTTTTCATTTTTGAGTTAACGCCGGATTCAAAAACGACATACTCTATTACATCAATCTCTAAAATATGAAAATCCTATCTTTTGTAAAAGTATGTTAAAATCAATAATGAAAAATTTTCCATCTATAAAAAAAACGTAACCAGTACTTAGCATAAATGTTCTATCCTACCGTAGATAGAACACGGTGACGGCGGCGTAATGGTATGGGACTGCATGGCTGCTAGCAGCGCTGGAAACTTATAGATAATTCAAGGAATGCAACATGACACTTTATTTGAAGTATGACATTGTACCACCTCAAATTTGAAAATGAGTAACTCATACAAATACATAGTAATATGATTGTCCGACCCAATACATCATAATCGACTGCACCACAGATTGGTAATCTGCCGCCTTGTCGAATTGCTTACAGTCTTGTTTTGCACTCTTTGCCGTTCACCCCAAAATCCGAATCGGCTCTGTGCTAGAGCTTAGTGAGGGACTCAGAAACGGAACTCTATACGTTGTTGATGTGTGGCGATTGACCCATTCATGTGCGTACACAGCAGTGTCGGTCGAAGGCGACAAGCTCATAATCAAATCAATTGATTGCCTCAATTAATTGCTACATTTTGATTGCCTCATCTCAACTGTGTGTTCACAAAAACGTCGACCAAGGGGAACAAGACATGATCACAACAAGTGGAGAAGTGTTTCTGAAGCAATTTACTCAGAATAAAGTGTGTCGACACATAAATTGGGGGCGAGTGAAAGACTCATTTTGATTGCTTCACTCATGTGCTACCCATATCCATACCGGATACTGATCAGTGATTATTTCTTTGAAACTATGAAAGAAACTAATCTGAAGGAGACGTGGTTGCAACAGGATAGTGATATATTCTCTATTGGTCAAAAGGCCATTGACTAACTGGGCTATCAATACAACGAAGTGGACCAACGAAATGAGCACAGAGATCCTGCAATTTAATGTCACTACAGAATTTTTTCCCATATCTGAATAAAGTCGTTGGGGTTAACTGAGTGTCAGGGTACTATTAGTGAAACGGACCTTTAAATTCTTGAAAGAGTTGCCTGAAATTAAACAGACAGAATGTGCTTCACAAAATGCGTGAAATATTATTCAAAATACAATGTCATGAACCATTTTTACAATAAATAAATATTTTCCATTCAAACTCAGTCGTTATTTTTTTAACATTTTGAATACTGAAAACAGAAAAAATCAATTTTAGGTTTTTAAATTTTGCCAGTAGTACATAAGTAAAAAAAACCTTAAGTCTGAAGGTTTAAGCCCTAACCAAACATGAATTTGCAAACATAAGTAAATATCAAAACCGGCATTCTTTTACATACGCAAACACCAGTGAATATAAATGCCCATACAGTGCATGAGCGAACATATGGCATGTCGTATCGCATCACCACTTTACATACGGACAGTTCACAACAACAATTGAGCAAAACGTTGCTCAATGTGCATGCCACTTTTCTGGCAGTTAGGAAAGTTGTGTTTGGGTGCCATATATGTATTGCGTGATTTTTCGCGGCGCATATGCTTCGCCGCGTAACGCCATGACTGGTTGGACCTTTATGCACATGTTCGAATCGACCACGATTCTCTTCCAGAGAAATATTTATTTTATGACTGATAACTTCTATAGCTCAGTATTATTTATATTATCTGCTTGATCAACTGTATAATCATACATCAATCAGTACACATCATCGTATAGAATCAACATACATGGTTGTATGCCATCAAGCTATCAAAAGCTGGTTAGGGTAAGCAGCTCTAACCAGCTCTTCATCGAGACGCAAAAAATACGCACTTAATAAGTCTGAAAACCTTATACATGATTTGCCTCAGAAAATCTATTTTCGGCAGCTAAACAGTTTGACGTTAAAAACTAGTCTGCCGATGCGAAACAGTTCGCTGCTGCCAAACAGTGTTTCTCTACCACACAGTTTGCCACTGAGAAACGGTTATTCATTCACAAACTGGTTTCCATTGCCAAATAATTC
Organism: Nemotelus nigrinus; assembly: GCA_947369275.1. Taxonomy (NCBI): domain Eukaryota; kingdom Metazoa; phylum Arthropoda; class Insecta; order Diptera; family Stratiomyidae; genus Nemotelus; species Nemotelus nigrinus. The sequence continues at coordinate 59,072,432 of OX376375.1, forward strand.
GTTTTGACAAACGAAAAACGGTTCGTTTTAGAAAAACGAAAAACTGTTCGTTTTGGAAAAACGGTTGGTTTTAGAAAATTATTTGTCTTAGAAAAATGTTCCTGTTAGAAATGCTGTTCGTTTTAGAAAAAATGTTCGTTTGTCGTTAATTGGAAAAAACCGTTCGTTTTTTGCAGCCAAACGTTTTTTGCAAACTGTTTGTCCTTTTTCCCATCACTCGTTTTGACCATGGGCTTGGGCAGGGACGTGGCTGTGGTGCGCTTTTTTATTCTTCAGTCGTTTTCGGAAATCCATGACCAGTGTTAAAATATTAGGATCCTTTTCATATATTTCCAAGAGATATTGGACCGAAACATACATGCATGAGCTTCTGTTTGTCGGCCAACACTTTTGGGACCAGTCCGGCGTTAACCTTGTTCATTTCTCAAATCTTCGGCTAAAGTGGGACTAACATTGTTTTTGCCATCCTTTGTTTTTGCCTCCTAAACATTGAGCGCTATATCATCAGTCAGATTTCAAGCAATCAAACGTAGATTTTGGAAGTTAATAGAAAGTTTTTTTACGACATTCTCTCTGCCTTCCTTGAACAACTTATGCCGTCAGAAAACTTATAATTTGGACTTGCTATCGCTATGAAAGCTCTGCTTAATTGATAGAAACATTTCGGTGGTAGAGTTTCCTGAGTTTAACGCAAAATTGCCTGGTGCAACCTTGCTCAATAAAACAATAATATCTCACCTACTTACTGTAATCTCAAACGAAAACTCGGGGGCAGCTGAGAATGGGTGCATTATAAATATAAAATATCCCTTTATCTCGACAAGCGGAGTAAAGAGCGATGCGGTGTGTAATAGCGCCTGGAAGTTCAGAGAAAGTTCAGTCCAAGCGGCCATCAAAGGCCCCGGACTTTTTCACGAACTGAAGGATGTCCTTCAGCTTTTGCTCCGCCACGTGGGAAAGATCCAACAGCCAGGGCTCACCGAAATATCGCGGTCTGGTTTTCCCCAGTGCCGGGCAGTGACACATTAAATGCTGGGTTGTTTCTGAGACCCCCGTCTCTCGACACATTCTACAGGTGTCGCTCGTTAGGAGTTCCATTTTCATAGCATGTGCTGCTACAAGACAATGGCCAGTAATGATGCCAACCAGTCGTTTGCAGTCAGTCCGCGTTAACTCGAGGAGGTATTTAGTCGATACGAGATTATATGAGCCCCACATGATTTTGGTTACCCTGCAGGTCTGAGTTGCACCCCATCTGCACGTCGCACCCTGCGTTATTTTGGAGTCGATTGAGTACTTAATCATGTGGATAGTAGTAAGGATGTCAACCGATTCCGAAAAAGGAAGACTAGCCCCATACTTGGCTAACGCATCCGCCATCTCATTTCCAGCAATGCCCTTATGACTGGGAACCCAGAAGATTCTGACTCTTCTGCTGTTACCTAGTCTGTTCAGGGCCTGAATGCAATCAAGTTTATACTTCGATTTATATGTGTGAGACATCAGTGATTTTACCCCCGCTTGACTGTCCATAAAGATATTTATTTCCTCGCTTATAGTATCTTTGGCATATACCAGATTTGCGGCTTGACGTATCGCAAAAACCTCCGCCTGGAAAATACTACAGTGATTCGAAAGTCTGAAAGCTGCTTCCATAGCTGAATCTGCAGAATATGCTGCAGCACCCACTCCCGCAGCTGTTTAGATACTAAAATGTGTAGATGCTAAGAGCTGCTGAGCACATTTGCTGATTCCATTCCTGCCCATCTCCCACAGTCGCTCGATATCGCCGCTCGAAGCACAGAGTGGGAACCAGGTAGTCAGTGCTTCCTGCGTATCCCCGTTCAATACTACTGTGCCCCAAGCTTAAATATGGTAAAAAAAAAGTCCATTCACAAATTTACAAACAATCAATCAATATATCAATAATATTATCAATTGTGAATACGAGTTTGGAGCGATTAGTTCCACGGCTCACCTTATCCCTGATTTAGCTCGAGAGGAGTAAAGTGAGCTTCAGAGCTAGGTAAACTTAAAGCGTGCGGTCTCCCGTTAAAATCTAGATTCGAACCACGGACTCCACACACTAGAAGTCAGTGCTCTACCTACTACACTACACAAGCTACGCGAGCAGAAAAACTACCTACAATGCAAAAAAAATATTTAATCGTTACTTGTCCGCTAACCTCCGTTCCGATTACTATTTAGAAATAATTTTTCTTTTTTGAAAACAAAAACAAATCATGCATTTAGATAGATAGATAGATAGATAACTTTATTTAATGTATTTCTTTTGTGTTACAAGCATTAAACTTTAAGTGGCCCAGACTGTTAGAGTCTTTACATACTTTGATATCAAGTTTGAGCATAGCTGTTTTTGTTTTGTTTTTTGGTCTTAGTATGATTTTGCAAAGAAAATTTTCAAAAAAGAAAAAAAAAACTTTGCTTATGAAGACTAAAAGTATATGCTAATATTAATCTAACCTAAGCGTAAATCTAAGCAAATAAAAATAAATTAATTATGCCATTGTGCAGTATGTGACGATGTAGCAAATGCAAGAGGAGGGTTATTGATGTTGCAAAGCTTAGCAGAGTATGCAGTCGTGTGTTTGTTTAGAAGCATCCGTGCCGTGGGTATTCGTGCTATGCAGTGCAAATTGTAAGTTGAAAAGTGCCAAGGCTTATTCAATAACATTTTCAAACATTTATTTTGAGCAATTTGGACTTTTTGGATGTGTGTCTTGGCACACATACTCCATACCGGAGCTCCATATGATATAATGGGCTGGATTACAAGCTGATAGATAAGCAGTTTGTTGAGTTTAGACAGATGTGATTTCCGATTTATGAGGGGATAAAGGGTTTTAACTGACATGGATATCTTGTTGCAAATACTGTTTACGTGTTCCCGGTAAGATAGGGTTCTATCAAACATCATCCCAAGGTATTTAATTTGGGTGTCCCATTTGATGTTTTGTCCTAAAAAGTTAATAGGATTGCTAGGAAGATTGGTGTGTTTTCTTTTCTTAGAGAAGAAAATAGCTGAGGTTTTTTCCGCATTTATTTTGATTTTCCATCTAAAGCAATATTGATACACTTGTTCTAATTTATTTTCCAAATCATGCATTTAAAGGATATAAATAACACATATTGTATTTATCCTCTCTAGAAACAAATCTTGAAGTTAAAAATGGAAAAATGAAAGGTAAACAACCTCAAACAATGAAACTCAAAATGGAAATTGTTTTTGTGGGATGGTTCAAATTGAAAATTTTAACTAAGTGGATTTGATTCTGCTTTTTCCCGTATCAAATATTCTCTGATTTGATAAGCATTACAGATGATATACGTTGTCTATGCTAATTTATAGACAAGAAGGGAACCGTGTTCACAAATTGATAACCTTTATGTATAAAACTCCCTTTAACTAATTAAATTCAGATTGGGACTGAGTTCAATACACGATTCAAAATTATTTGTTTAGTTTTTTTTTGTGAATTGTAATTAATTTTTTTTCACCGTCGTCATTATAAACTGGACCATTTGACAATATTTGCGTTGATTGACTAAAGGTCATGAGATATTTTCCAACGAAGTTTCATACTTTGATGTCACAATGAACCATATCAGCAAACGACAGTCCCTTACGATATTTTCAACCTTATTCTAAAATTATATCTTAATACACCTACAAACGACCTGGTTTGGAATTTCTGAGTAAATCATCTACTAAGATACTGTTAAAAACCAGACTGATTTTGTGCACTCAACATGACCGATAAAAACCCAACAAATTCTACAAATATGCATCTTATAAATATATATTTACGCTTCTCAAAAACAAGACATGTGTCGCTTTGGGGCACATCGAATATGAAAAGATATGAATATGCACATAAGCTTGAGGTAACACATATCTTCATATCCACTTATGCAAGTCTAAGATCTAGGTGTTGCTGTAAACATGAAGATGACACTATCCTGCAGCGAATGAATTTCAGTTTGCAGAAGAGAGATTCTGAATTATTAAATATCTAACTACAACCCAACGTAGGTAGATTCCTCATTCCTCAAAACATAATTTCAGATGAAATTACATGTAAGCTTCGATAAAAGTCAGTCGTAGAGTAGGACTTTCCGAAATGGGAAAATGAACTAAATTTGTTCTGAATTTGGTATGATTTATTTACATTGCCTTAGTATTTGGAGTGTGAAAACGAATTAAAACTGACACTTAGTATTTAATGGGTATTTAATTTGAAAGGAATTTGGGGTGTCAGTTACGCTTTTAATCTGACAAGAAAAGATATGTATAGTAAGTGCAATGTAATTCACAAGCATGCATCTGCTTTGGGGTGGACGTGTATGGAGATTGCTACATTAAGCACAACTATGACACGGTGTACCCTTCCAAACAAACTACAGGCAAACAATAGTTGGAGACAATGGACATCATGTTGATGAGATCGTGTGGCCTAGTGAGTATAGTGCTGGCTCCTACCCTGTAAGGTTCTTAGTTCGAACGTAGCGAGACAAGTTTGATTCTCTCAGTGTACCCTTTAGCGTAGATGCACTTTATACTATTCAGATTTAATTTAAAAGCTGATTATATTTGATAAATAATTCTGGTTAATGTAAATCACTAGGCTGAATATGAACTGAATTGGTATCATTTTGCAAAACAGCATAAGACAATTGTAATAGCAAAAACAATAGACAATCTTAATCAACTCTAAAGATAATATGATTTTGAATACGGCCAAGCCAATAAGAATAACATCTACATCTGAGACCTTAATAGAATATGTCATAATTAAATATCCTAATTTATTTGACCGAACGTCATGTGATGAAAAAGATTGGTCAGGGTTAGACCACAAAATTTCAAAAAATGAGTTAGAAAAATTTAAAACCGAAGCAGCGCTGCCTGGTTCTCCCCAGTGCCGGGCAGTGGTACAAACGGTGTTGGATTGTTTCACTTCCTACAGGTGTCGCTGGTTAGGAGTCCCATTTTCATGGCATGAGCTGCTACAAGAGAGTCGTCAGTAATGATGCCAACCAGCCGCTTGCAGTCAGTCCGCGTTAATTCGAGCAGGTTTTTAGTAGTTTTGGTTAGCTTGCAGGTCTGAGTTGCACGACATCTGCACATTGCACCTTGCATCATATTGGAGTCGATTGAGTATTTGATTGTTTGGATTGGAGTAGAAATATCAACCGATCCTGACAGGCGAAGGCTAGCCCCGTGCTTGGCTAACGCGTCCGCCCTCTCGTTTCCTTCAATGCCCTTGTGACCAGAAACCCAGAAACCTGCGTGAGACTAATATCGCAATGTCATCGGCATAGGCCACAACCGTGAGTCCTTTGCGTTCCAACTTATCCAAAATTGTATTTGTAACCAGGTGCCATAAGAGAAGGGATAGAACTCCTCCTTGCGGTGTGCCTATATGGACCTTCCTAGTGATCTGTAACCCCGCCCACTCAGCTGTTATGAGACTTTGCTTAAGCATATTGCTTATGCAGCTACAAATAGAGGGATGGGTGTTGGTTGCGTAGAGGCTCTCCATAATGGCTGTTGTATGCACATTATTGAAGGCCCTTTCAATATCTGGAAAAGCTCTCAAAGCATATTCTTTGCAGCGGAGTGTTTTTTGTGTTTCGAGAATTACTCTATAAAGAGCCGTTTCAACGGAATTCCCTTTTATGTACGGGTTTTGAGCTCTCGATAGAGCTTGAGATCCAAGTCTTTATTTGATATAGAGATCTACTAATCTTTCAAAAACTTTAAGGAGGAAGGAAGTCAGGCTAATTGGCCTGTAGTCCTTCGGGTAAGCATGGTTGATTTTACCTGCCTTGGGTATAAATACAACCTTAGCAGTCCTCCAGGCTGCAAGCACTTGGCTTAGTGCTAGACAACCTTTGTAAATTTGTATGAGCCAGGGAACGGTGAGCATACCTGACTTTTGTAGCATGGTCGGTAGGACTCCATCCGGACCTGGGGACTTGAAGAACTTACAGGTGTCAATTGGCCAAACAAGCCTTAAATGTGAGAAAATTATTCCTATCTTGAAAGGAGACGATCGTACAGGCCTATCAAATTATCGCCCCTTTGCTCTCACCAGGATTATTAGCAAAATATTCGAGATGGTAAAAAACTCAAGAATATTACAATTTATAGAAGAAAATTCTATCCGGGCTCCAATTCAGTAAGAGTTGTAACAACAAAGTATCACGTTAGCGGCAAACTTGGATGCAGTACAGTTTTACCAACTAGATAAAGAAAATCGTGGTAGAGGCATTTTTGTTGACTTGGAAAAAGCTTTCAACATCATCGACCATGCAATTTACTTGATTTGGTGATGAAAAAAGCTTCTATTCAGAAATCGCATGCTAAATAGTCTGGTAGTTATAAAAAACTCTAGGTACGTTAACCAAAAATTTCGAAATAAATATCGGTGTCCAGCAAGGATCTGTTCTCGGTCCACTTTCGCTTCTGCTATACGTAAACAGCATACAGGCCAATGCTTTGGCTGGGGTGTTGCACGCATGCAGACGATAGCCTCTTTTCCCCTATCAGTGATCCTAGACTTTATCAAGAGGTCTGGGAAACTATGGTAGGCAGGGGGAAATGAGTACAATGGGTCCTTTGGCCTGAGTGCTTAGAGGCGCCAGTGCGCCTCTCCCCCAACTCACACACACACACACAGCATACAGGCCATTCAATTATCTTGTAAAATTGTGCTATTTGCGGGCGATACCATTCTTTTTTATTCCAGATATGATGAATTGGCAATCCAGAGTACGATGAACGCCGATGAAGAACAATTTTTTAACTGGCTTCGGCATAGTTAACTAGATTTTAATCCCCAAAAGACGAATTATATCATATTCCAACAGATAAATATACGTCGTCAAATAAACGGAGTTCAGTTGTAAATGTAAACTTAATTAAATATCTTGCATTAGTGCTAGATGATAAAACGATTTGGACAAACCACATCAACAACACCAGATGCAAAGCGGCACCTATGATAGACGTAATAAAAAGGTTTGAATTTATTCTTGTTGGTTTGAATGTCTTCTTTATGATCTACCATGCGTATATTGTATCATAAATGCGTATGGTGTATTGTTGGGGGGACCGACTTCGAAACACAGCATCGAGCTTATTGGAAGACTTATGACCAAAGTCATCAAAATAGTTCATAAAATGCTAACACTAGCCCCAAGCTCAGTAGTATATGCGACAACTGGTCTCACAAGTAACCAAAAAAAAACTATACTACTTGAAGGAGGTAAATTGACTTGCACGATTTTAACCAAACAACTGAAATGGCAAGATATTTTTCAAGGATATTGGTGAGTCTACTATTATTCAAAATAAAAAATGCAAATAATTTATGAACACAAACTAAAAGGACGAAAAGATTGAAACTAGACCCTGCGCAGGCAATTTTTTTTAAATTTTTTCCAAATCTCGCCTAATTCGGTTGAAAACTTGAAAAACTTAGTAAAGTTTTAAGAAAATTTCAAGTTTTGCATCGATAGAGCACACTGCTAATGAAATGCAGAGTTTTTTATGAACTTTTTTCCGGACACATATCCTGATGAGAACTAATAGGTAGAACACAATTTATATCATACTAAGTATAACGTGTGTGCTAGTACTATCCCTTATACCAATACACCAATCCTCCGGGAAGTACTAGGATGAATTGTTTAATTGTACTGAATTGAAAATATTTTTTATTATAAATTGGTTGTACATCCTTAGCCTAGCTTAAAGTTTAATTTACAAATTAAACTTCAAATCTTGCGGTTATACTATTTTGGCCTGTTGACTCTTATTAATTTGTTTTTTTATGGTAATTTTATACTACCTAATTTTTAATACTACCTACTACCTACAGCAACTGTGATTACCCTGGCAATAATTTGCATAAACACTGCTTCCCACTAAAATTACCATCTAACCTATGTCCAAGCATAGTCACCTTTATTTTCATTTAAGTTTTTAATTTAGGTCTTAAATCTAACCCCTTCTGTTTGTCAGGAGGTTTATATAGACGAATAGCGCATCCATAACCTGTCGCTGCAATTCTATCATCGCGGGGCGTATAAATGTACACCCTTGCGACCGAATCAGTGCATTTTCATGTCCATCTGTACGTTCTTAGAATCGTGTCGTTAATTCCACAGCTCGATCCTCAAGTGGCTTCAGTCCCGACTCTTGATAAAGGAAGACAATAAAGGTTCTTTGGCCGTTATTTTAGTTACCGGGTTATATAACCGGCTAGTGCAGAAGCGCAAGATTTCGAATGCCTCCGCTTCTGCAATGACAGTCTTTGAGCAGGATTGTTTAATCATGATTAGCTCCTCAAAGAAAAAATTTTATGAAAATTTCACATGAGGTAAATGCTCCTTATCTCGGCCTGCTTCAAAAGCCGATCATACAACTATCAAACTCGTTCAAATCAGGGAACAACAGTTGGTATTATGGTTTCTGTACCTTTTTTATGTGTGGTTTTAACGAGTTTGATTCTTGTTGTGACTTAAAAAAGTAGAATCTACCACTCCTAGATCAAGATGATTCATCCTACTGGTTCTAAGCATTCGGGTGCTAAAAATGATGTTAACTATTTTTTTTAAATGCCTTTTAAATTATATCGTTTCATTACCTTGTTAATTATGCCATCAACCCTCCAATCTTTGAAAACGACTACCGTTTATTTGTTTTTGAATATATGCTGACATTCACATGAACACTGCACCAATTTGATTATTCTTCAGGCTTTTGGATATAACATCCTATAATCTGATTAGCCGTTATGGGACACCTTCACTTTCACAGAAACATTCGACCACCGCACATGAAAAACTTCTCATCAAACCAATCACATAATACCGGTATGTATCTTCGTTTCAAGTCGATAATAGCTATTATCGAAAGACAAGTCGGTAATTATTTCTTCAAACGGTTAAAATCACAGAGCACCACCTTAACACATTCCTCAAATTTTATTAGTTTCTAACCTTTTCCACCGCACACATAAAATTCTTCAATATTTTAAAGCGAATCGCCCGATATCAACAAAAACCCTTTTACACGATTTAATTCATCATGACCTCGTCTAAACGTTCAAATCTACAAAACGCCTTTCAAACAGGAAACTCTTTCTACTCCACCCTCAACGCTCTGCTAAACGTGGCACAATAATTACTGTTTACATCATATTACCTCAGCAGCAGCACAAGCATGCAAATTATCTTCCTGGACACCGCGATGTCCGTTCCACACTTAACTGCAGGCAATCCAAACCCGTTTCAATAAATCTCGACGATCCTTTTTCAACCAAAAAACAACAAAAAAAACGAAGTCTATTAGCACCCGAATAATCCTGGGTCGTGACTTTGGGAGTTGATCTTATATATCATGGAATAAACAACACATTTTACAAATCCAACCTGCTGTCGAGCCCATTTTCACTGACCCTGAATATTTTTACTGAATTAGTTTACTTTTTCAAGCCTGTCACCCGGGGGACGTACGAAAAAGCGTATTTCGCTGCTCCTGAATCACCCCTTCGAAATGAAGTTGACGCGAAAAAATGACATACAACGGTTCCAAATTGTTTATAGTATCCCGTAAAAACGTACACGTATCAAGTGCCAGTACACTCTACTTAGTACCTTGAGAAAAAATTACTACGCGGAAAATCACGACAAATTCCAAACGGAAATGTCGATCGAATTGCCGGCACGCGACATTCCCATAGAAAGTCTACGACAAACTGAAACACTTTTCCACTACGCGAAGAAAATTCCGTTTGGACTAACTTCACGCAAACTGACTGAATGCGATGCGAATACGGATGGCTCTTGCTGCTGTGTGAATAGTGGCTGTCCGGAAAATTTCTGTTAATGCGCTGTTAAGTAGCAGTGGTCGGCGTAGTAATTTTCTTGCAGCTGATGTTATGGTCAGGGGTAGGTTGGTTAGGATGCAGTTCGCGTGCGCTAGATTTGTTCGTGTGTTACGTCATGCTGTGAGGGGTTGATTGATGATGCCGAAAGGATATATGTGCACTTGAAATCGGTGGACAGATAAATGAGGAAGAATTTGTTTTCGTGCATGTTTTGTATGCATATTTGTAGTAATTGGAAGCTGAACCTAAATTCAAATATATGTAAATGAATTGGACACGGGTAAATTGGAGAAAATATTTTTTGTGGCTGTTTTGACATTTCAGCGTAATATTTAATAAAACAAATCGTCTCATTTCAAAAAAAAAATCAAATAGTCATCAAAGCCTAGAAAGAAAATTAGTACTTATAAAAATAATAAATGTTATTGTAGATAAGTCTCGAACATTTGTTTTATGTAATATTACACAGCTACTCACCAACCGAGAATAATTGGCTGTATTGCGCCCCTAAATACAAGCCTTTTGTTCACTGTTGAATTACATAATTTAATTTTAAAAATGAGTAACATGAGTTTTGATAGGTGCAGTGAAAGCTCTTGAATATTTTCGACTTTTTAAGTAAGTTTGATACCCAGATATGTTATATTCTTTTCGCAGGAAATTATAGATCTCAAAATATATGACTGTGGTATCGGCAATAAGCTCGTTTATTTTCGTTCAACCGACAATATGCCTAATTTTCGTTTTTAGTAAAGTATATTGCCTGACTGTTCTTCGGATTAATTTTTATTTTCCTATTTTTTCCTCTTCTTCAAGATTTCAGCTACTGAGTCCACTCCGATATTAAGAATTTGGCTCAGAGTGAGAATGATCCAAAGCGTCAACGTCTTCATGAGCCCCCAAAACATAATGTCAGCTGATCTTGGCCTACGGCTTGTTGTTTGATGCCTTAGATTAGAACATAGAGATATAAGGAAATGAAACAAGCGTATACATATACGAAATTTAGTGAAGCATTTTTACTACAAAGGTAAAATCTATAAATAGAACAAATCGAGAGAATTGCTACCTCAGATATTCCCCTTGGTTTCCCCGATACCTGAGCTTTTGTTGTTGCTGAGTAAGTAATTGTCAAATTCGCGTGCATATGGCCAACTATTTTTCTCCATCTATCTCACTCTATCTTTCTGTTCGGCACAGTAAGTGAATGTCAAATTCGCTTACTACTACTAACAATTTGCCTAGGCAAATTGCTTCACTTCTCACTGCCATTTTCATTTCCTTATATCTCTCTCTTCAGAGTTTGATGCCGTCAGCTGTCTTTAACCTGAGAGAGAGACTTTTCCAGTGAAAAGCGTTCCTCTCGAGGAATGAGCGAGCCAGCTGCGATCACGCTCTAAGGTCAGTCTGGGGCTTATTGTCATAGGTGAAGGGGCTGGTTGTATCTGATGGTGATGCACCATCAGTATCTACCTGCTGGAACGCGGTAGTGATTTTCTGACATTGAGGACTCTCGAGGTCTGGGGCGGTGCTCCCAGCTGACGGTTTTTTGATTGGCAGTTACTACAATTTGGCTTGTAAGTATCGTCTTTCCGCAGCAATAGTAGAAGATGGTTCTATTTTCCATACAGTCGTCAAAGTGGTGTCTCACCTTCCGACAAATTCAGTAGGTAGACCGGACGGCGATAGCTGAAATTCCAGGCTCCAGTCATAGAGTTTCTCTTCTAATTCTGAATTAGTTGCGGCGACCTCTGAGCTCCATCTCAAAGTTTTCCACACGGAGGACGGCCTGACGGAACAATCTAACCGACGGCAGGTGTATTTGTAGCAATTCACGATGAATTTCTGTCAACATGTTGCGTTTGAGGACATCGGCTAGTTCAAAATCCCCAAGGGGGCACTGTAATCGATCTACCGATTTCAGAACATATGCACAGTATTCGTCGAAGGCTTCGTTCTGATGCTTTTCTGCTACGGATGAAGTACATCAAGTCGACATCCGTGTAGCGATCCCCGAAATGATCGCTCAGGGCCGCTTCTAGGTCTCTCCAAATAAAGTCACGCCTGGCTCGGTGGAACCTCCCTAACCAGTCGACTGCTAGCCCAGTGAATATCAGATGTACATGCTGGCACAGCAAGCTGAAATTACCCGCGAGGGTCTGACGAGTCAATGCGTTAACCCGTAAATGAAGACTTCCACCGGAAGCGAGGAATCCCTGCCTGAAAACTTCAGACCCCAAACATCTATGATGCTGGCCACTTTATCGTGGTGAAACTGCACCGTGTCACCTTAAGTAGTGCAAGGAGGGTAGGGCGTCTAGACCGGGACGAAAGATTGACATCTGTGGCTATGACGAGAGGCTTAGGTAGCCTGGTCCTGTCGCTCCACACATCGGGTCCTTACGCCTGGCTTAGTGACGTTTGGGTTGGCTCCCCCTGTTTCGGCTTCCATAGCCAAGGGGTCCTGTTCCACACCCAGAGAGAGGGGTAGTGATCCACGGCATAGCAGACAGTCTAGATTATGTTTAAGCCACGGTTTCAGGCGATTTCAGTGAAATCTGTGTTCACATTTGCCTGGGCGCTGAGTTGCATAAGTTACCTGGGCGCTGGCCAAGGGCTGCTGGCAGTTGGTACACTGCACCCCCACTCCCACGCTGGACAAGTCCCCTCAGTTATGTCACAGTGGCATTTTAGACAAATCCGTGAAGGTTCTAAACAATGACAATTTTATTATCAAAAATAAAGTGCACACTCTGCTTGATGCGTTTCTAACTCTTTTAAATCCAATGAAACTACTTACTACTTAGTTTATTCGCAGGCTAAAAATACACAAATTTGCACGCGCTGCGACGTGACTAACTCTCTAAGCAAATATCAAGATTGCACACACTGCATGAATACCTAATCAAAATTCAATATAGAAAACGTTTTCTTAAGTAGAAATCTGAAATAAGTTCCAAAAGTAAATACCTAGTATTCGAATTTGCAACAAAAAGACAAATAGCACTGTATCGAAAAGCTAAGGTTCTCGATGGAAAAAATGTCCCGGGAAAATATAAAAATACTCAAAAGTTTTCAACATAATTAGCCTTTTTATTGCTGTCAGTCCCGGCCCGGCTTTTCCAATTAGGTTGGCTAGTTAGCTGGCTGCATCAAAAATAAGAGCAAATAAAAATATTTACGTTAAAAGTGAAATTGATGATACAATAAAGTTTAGTTTAGGTCTTAGGTCTTTTCCGGAACAGAAACGCCCAAAAGGAGGTCTGTTTGCCCACTCAAACCTACTAAAAGAGGCAATGATGCAAAAGTAACATTGTTGTGTGCTCTGGACCCTAAAATCTCCCTGAAAATCTGATTAAGCTGAAGATACCTGGTGGTAGCACCGTGCAAACCCCACATAATCCAGCATCAGCTTGAACCAAACTCCAGCAAATTGTCTGGACCTGAGCACCAACAAACAATGGAGTAGCTTCCACACAAAGAGGGGCAGGGGCTCTTTGAATGTCGGTAAACCATCACACCCAGCAATCCAAAGTCAGCCTTCGGGTTGCACCCAGAGCCAGAAAACTCAAACAAGACTACTCAACGAAAGCTACTTAGTGTTATTCTAAAAGGATTGGTTCTAAAAGCCTAGAGGGAAATAGAGCTTAAAAGAACATGTCCAAATGAGAGCTCTCTCTGTTCTGTTGAACAGAAAAGTAAGAATCACATTTGAGACGACTCAGGGACATGTTAGTGGACATTAGGTCTTGGCGTTAGATCTTGGGAGTTATAAGCTAATGCTCATAAATTATTTTTCCCACTTGGGTAGAATCTGCCAAAACAAGTTTTAGGGCCCCACATTGGGCGCCATTTGTAGCGATTTAAAAATGGGGTATTGCTTGCAGGTGCCTCAGCTGAACCGAAGTCCAGGCAAGAGCCTGCAAGGCAGGGTAAGATCTGATGACAAACCATCAAAAAAGCAACTCAGAAGAAAAACAGAGAAGTACATCGGGAGCAGAGGACCGTAGAAATGGCCGTAAAAGCGTCTCGTTCCCATAAACGGAGCACTCTTTAACCCAACCCCAGTGGATGCTGTGGTGCCAGTTTGTTAGCTCTACCTGGCTGGAGTGGATCATAAAAAATGGGGTGGACTCGTTCTCAGAAAAGGTGAGACGCTACGTAGACTTCATCCGTCATGAAAATATACTAGCCGCAATTCACAAAAGAGGAAGAGGTCCGTGAAGGAGTAGAAGCATCTCTCAGGCCGAGACGTTTCAAAGCACATTGTTAGCATCTAAATGAAAGGGGAATGAAAATAAACAGGGAAGAACCTAAATGAGGGAAATATGACTCTATTTAGCAAGCTTTACATAGGGCAAGGCGGCAATTTTCAAAATTGCCGAATGCTTAAAGCATCACTGGCTGTCCTTAACAAACTCACGAAATTAGTGACAAGATCGTTAATCTGGATGTAATTTAATAGTTTAGATAAGTCCCAATCATTAAGTGATAAACTTTTGTTCAGGGATTTGCTAAAAAGATGCCATGATGTTTCTGAAATAGAAGCAATTGGGTTAGTTCAAAGTGTACGGGCAAGTGAATACAGAAGAGCTCGTTAATCGCGGTTGGCTCTGTTAAAGAAAAATATCCCCTATTCAATATCAAGTGGATTGAAGAAAGATATCCCCTTGGTGGAAGGCAAATAAGATTATCGCAAATTGTGGAAAAGTGTTTTATTGCTTATCACTACTTCAAATGGAATGTATCCAGCTTTTTTTTTTATCTTAAACAAATCCAGTGAGAATCAAAGTTGAACAATATTTTAATGTCATTTTAAGTAAAGATAAGAAAGGATAGTTTGTGAGCATTAAGCCTGATATTTCTAAAATATACAACAATAACTGTAACATAGGTTTTCTCGAGAGGAATGGGAACCGTTTTCAATTGTTAGTTTTTCAGTCTATGAAAGCTGAAACCCACCTAGTAGCCCAGTAATGTAAAATAATATAAAATTATGTAAATTTCATAATGATATGATGACTCTGTGTGATGTTACGAAAATTAGAAATGTTATAGTCAAAAAGTGAAAGAAATTTTCTTGTTAATCAAAAAAGACTTACAACTTATATATACCAGTATCTCTTAACAAAATTTAGTTTAATCAGGACTTTTAAAAATTTTGGGGCGAAGTGGTCCTCATACTAATTTTCTTCAAAAAAAAGTAATACAATGTTATGAACCGAATTTTATACATACATACATAGTTTGAAAAAAATTAAAATGTGGATTTTGTTGAAATCGGATTTATAATTTAAAGTTTCCAAAAAGAACGAAAATGCTGTAATTCGTTAAAGAATATATATTACTAAAATATCTCAGTTTCTTCAATGATAAAGTTTCACTTAGCCAACAAATTTATTGAAAATGTGTGCATATATTCAATGGCTTTCTGATAATTGCCAACTATGATTAGTAATTTGCTACCGCTTGAAACATTATTGATTCAGGTGCATTTTTATTTTATTTGATCCTAGCCCTTGGTCCATTATTTAGAATGTGTCTACTGATATGTTTCTATGTAAATTCTCACAATGTAGCTGGCGAAAAAATGGAAACATCGTAACGAGTTTCATTAGCTAATTCAATTAGTCTGAAATTCAATCAGCTCGTGCATCCACAATTTCCATTAAATCATAAAAATCCGCAAAACCAATCACTATCAAATTCAATCATGAAATCGTTAAGCGAGCATCGAAACATCAAAGAAATCGATGATTCAATTTTCAATGGATGCAAGTCAGCCATGCCAGCCATCCAAATAGACAGGCAAGAGACCATAATGACGTTGAAAACATCAAAAAATTATTGAAAATCATACATAAGAAAAAATATTAAGCCATCAACGATACTACTTCTCCGACGACATTACATCAAAATGCTTTCCCATCATTTCGAGCTTTGATGTGGCAGAAATATGATATCAATCACACAAATCGAGAATTATGTCTGTATTTATATGCTCTATGCGTTCTATGTTTGTGGATGATTTCAAACTGAAAATTGAGTGAGAACGAACCGTACCCCAAACCGACAAGTCAATATCAGCATATCGACGTGAACCATTTTTATGTGCATTTTTATATAGATAGACAGCTCCAAGATGCTTAGCAGAGTTTTGACATCTGCTTAATGTCATATCCAATATCGAGGCAAGTATTTCCGTCTGTCATGTACCCGACACACAAACACCGAAATCGTAAACTAACCATATCTCCTTACCAATTTGCGCCTGGGCCCTCTTTTTCACACCACACGCGCCCAAAATCAAAGATGCTCACAATAACGATGATGTTGATGGTGGTGGCGATGACGGTGTTTGTGATGTTTTCTTTGGGAAACATCTCGATACGGCTAGGGAGAAGTGACGTCAAGTATCTAGAGATGCACTGGGGAATGTTTTCAGAAAATCTTAGATGTAATTACCAAGTGCTCCAGAGCTCACTTTATCGGTAAGTACTCACTTCGTGTGTATAAGCGATATAGACAAGAATGAAGGCAGACATTTGGAGGATGGGCTGGAATTTACGATAACTATGGTAAATATTTAGAAAATTAGATGAGGATCCAGTGGTTTGGATGGGATCTTTGAATTCATCTGATGCGTTGGGCAGACAGAAATCAGTTTCGGGATAACTAATTCATTTCGTTTAGTTGGTGATGAGTGATGAATCTGTTTTGAATGCATATGCGCTGATGAGAAATTTTAAGTCTATTTCGATAAATCTATGGACTGTGTAATTATTTGAAAAATTGAGAAGAACCATTAGAAATCATGTTTGCTTAGATAGAAAAATTTCTTATACATTTTTTATTACATGCCAACATTTTAAGAAAATTTTGGAATTCTGAAACAAATTCTAAGGACTGACACAGTTACAAAGCTTAATTTAAACATGCATGACACATATTCATTTAAAAAGCAGTTAGAGCATATATAGCTTATAGGCAATGAGTAGTATCAACTCATTTCCCTCTAAAGCAGCTATACTCAACCCGCGGCCCGCGAAACTCCCAAGTGTGGCCCGAAAGTGAAAGCTTTTAATTTCTAGTAAAATTTTTCAGGTTCATAAATATGCTTGTGTACAAAAATACATATTCAAACATAGTTTCATATCCAAACAAACAAGAAATTGGAGAGACCAGGGCTACCATTGCAAGAGGCACTCGGGGTACAACTGAATGGTTTCAAAGTGTAAAATTAAGTCAGCGTTTAAAGAGTGAGAAGGCTTCAAAGCAAGCAAAAGGGAAATAATGTAAAAAATAGACGAAAAGATAGATAAAAATAGGTAGGTAAAAATTATAGAACATTTAAATTGATTGACTTTGACTTTGACATTGTGGTTGGTTTGGTGAAGCTAAGCCAATTACAATAATTCTCTTTTACAATAATTCTCAGTGGAAAAATTAATATGATTCCATTTGTTATTTATGAACGGAGAAGATTTATTTTGTATCGACCGGTTTCTCAAATAATAGCAGATTTAGTTGCTGTGGTAGTAAATTTTTTGGCTGGATAATAGTAGTAAATCTGCTGCTTTCCGTTCAAGCCCTCCAGACGTTGGCTTGTGGCTCGAGCAATAGTTAAACATTCAATTGTATGATATCGTTCAGACCAGTGCTGCCAGATAAGCGCTGCGGCTTACCCCCAGAAAATTGCTATTTATCACAAATATTACCCTAAGTGGCCACAGTCACGTCATTTCCTGGAAATATTTCGGCATTCCCAAAAACCAGGTTATTTAAATGTAAATTTTTATATGTGTAAGACTGCCGTCACATGAAGCAAACTTTTTTAAGGTGAGGCGAAACTTTGCCCCACTAATTCTAATCTCTCGGGACTAATTTTTTCCTTGATGCGTGAAGTTTTCACTCAGAAAAAAATTAATATAGTATTAAAAAACTAGTATTAGTATTAAGTATTGAACGCAAAAAGCTTTTGTTGAGTCCCCATCGGGCGACGGGTTTAATCAACCTGTAATGTACATAGAAAATACCACAACAAAAATTGTGTTATTTAATAACTGCGCTGTCGAGGTTAATTTGGGCCTAATACGGATAAATAAATTACCTTTGAAGATTGATTCTCGTTCCCAAGTCTGTACATATTTTTACACGTAGCTTGTCTTGTTTAGCGCTTTTGACACATTTTATCGGCTAATTAATTAGTAAGCGAACTCGCAGAAACGAATATGACTTATTCTGATATTTTGGGATATCCTCGTGCTTAGTGCAATACGCATAAAACAACGATAGAGCGAAAGCGGTTTAATGATCATGGGATTATGGATTTGACAACAGCGCATTGAGAGTAGTACTAACATTTTCAAGAAGTTTTTAGTCCAGTTAGTATCCTAACATTGTATCAATTCCCGGGTGCGACTCAAACAATTTTTGCTGAGGATACGATCATATCGAGGAATGAGATATTTACTGCCATTATGGAGCTTGACAGTAAGAAGGGCCCTGGACCTGACCTCCTCCCTCCTACTTTTCTGATCAAGTGTGTAAAACAACTGATCTAGTCCCTTCATAATATATTCAATAATTCTCTCTCCTCTGGGCTATTTCCTTCGTATTGCAAATATTCTTATATTACCCCAATTTATAAAAGTGGCGATAGACGTTCTATTCAAAATTATAGAGGCATCGCCATTTTCTCTGCTGTTTCCAAACTTTTTGAAAAAATCATTTACTGTAAACTTTCTCCTCTGGTCGACGCTCGACTGAACGAGCAGCATGGATTTAGAAAAGGTCGTTCTGCTACAACTTATCTTACGGTGGTTGTTTCTGATGTTTTGTGCAAAATGGAGAAAGGTGATCAAATTGACGCAGTCTATACAGACTTCAGCAAAGCATTTGACCGAGTTGATCACTCCATTTTGATCCCCAAGCTGAAACAATTTGGAATTGCAGGATATGTATCTTAAGTGGCGTGGCTCCTACCTCCACAGCCGCTTGCAATTCGTGAAACTCCAAGGTCTTATTTCTAAGAAAGTCGACGTTAAATCCAGTGTACCTCAAGGATGTCATATTGGCCCTCTTCTTTTTAATATTTTTATATCTGTCATATCGGAGGTTTTATCTGACATTCCCCATTTACTATATGCGGACGACCTCAAAATCTACCATGTCATCAGGACACCATCTAACGCTACCTTTTTCCAGTCTAAACTGAACTCTCTAGACCATTGGTGCTCCGAGAACATGCTCACTCTTAACATTGCAAAATGCCGCGCAATCAGCTTTTCTCGCAAATTTGCACGCGTTCATTATACGTACCACCTCGACGACACGTCACTCAGCAGGGTTGACAACATATTAGATCTCGGTGTCACCCTGGATGAAAAGCTCCGCTTCAATCTACATTACGATAGAGTGCTTACTAAATCCTTATATATTTCACTCGTGCGTCCTCTTCTCGAATATGCGTGCACTATCTGGAACCCGACTTTCGAAAGTCTCAGCCAAAGATTTGAGTCTGTTCAGAAGCAATTTTTACTATTCGCTTTGAGGGACCTTTTCAACCCTTATGATTTCAGTAATCTACCATCATACGAATATCACCTTAAATGTATTAATTTGTTACCCCTTGCGTCGAGAAGATTAATGTTATCTGCCTGCTTCAGCTTCGATGCCATCAGAGACGTGGTTAATGTCGTTTACTTGAAAGAAAAGTTTAAACTCAATCAGCCCTTGAGAGTCACTAGATCCCGACGATTGCTTATTGCATACCATCACAACACAATGTATGCGGCAAACGAACCAATAAATAAGTGCTGCAAGCTTTTCAATAGCATGAGCGAGAACTTTTCCCCTACGATCTCTAAATCAACGTCTAAAAATAACATTATTTACGGGACAAAATCGCCAAAAATTGGGAGCTAGACAGCCAAAGTCGCCAAAAATCAGCGAACAGAAGAATAATTCAAAGGTTTTAATAGTGAATCAATAGTATATGAATGCTTTATATTAATAACAGTAACAAAAAATAGACGTTATTTTTACAGCTCTTGGCATAATTTAAAAAGGTATATGATATACATTTCACTAACAATAACAAAAAACCAAAAATAATTATTTTGTGTACATTGCCATATTTTTTTTGGTACTCAAAGATTTTACAGATTATTTTAGATGAAACAATTTTCATCTCAACTGTTTTTTTTTTATGTGGATATAAACATATTCAACATTTTCCCCGTTAAAATTAATATTATACGCGCAGCTTTTATTTCAAAATTCTTACAATTAAAACGTACAATAGTATGCAACAGTTTTACTGTTTCAAACGACTTCTGTCCTACAATCAGAGCATTTATGGTAGGTACTTTAAGGCTAAAAATTTGAACTTTAAATCAAAAATCTTCGCTATTGAAATGAATAAAAAATCTTCGCTATGAAAATTTCAAATTAGGCTATCAATTCTTCCAAATATCTGGTCACACTGCCCGTGAATGCTCGAGAACGCCCGTGAATGCTCGGGATTGCCCAAGAATGCCCAGGTTTGCCTGGGAATATCCGAGGGCCGCGAACCCAGGAATGCCCGGAAAACCGGTTCCTCACAGAAGTGGCATATCATTAAATATGTAACAGTTACGTGCAAAAGTTTAAATATTTGAGTAAAGACTGCTCTACATTACCAAAGTAAAGTGTGGCGCCAAAGTTTCATCTTTTGAGTAAGCTGTACAAATTTTGTGCAATAACTTGCAATGAATAATTGAAGTAGTCGAAAATGTAGCCAAACGCCAAGGGGCCAAAATCGCCAAAATGGCGATAAATCGCCAAATCTGGTAACGTTGGGCCACATTTACATATCCGAACGATCAGCCAATCAGATTGCTGGCCTCTGGCGGAAGATATGCTGAAGATAAACCCAGCTCACCTCAAACTTGTGTGGAACAAACGAAGGACTGCGGCTCACATAGCTAAGTACACATTTCTTGGTGGCCCTGAAATCAAAAAGGTTGAGTATGGCTACTCTAAAGTCTAGCACCGAGACCTTCTTGAAGCTAAATTTTGATATGTCTCTGTTTTATGACAATGGAGCCTAGTGGAGACTTTTTGATTATTCTGAATACTAATTAAACTGTAAAGTACTTCAATGTTTGATTGGCTGTACTATAATCCGCTTCAATCCTTATTGAAAATGTACATTACACATACAAAAATAATTTTCAAAAACCGACAAATATCAATTTTTATCACGGATCTAATTATCAAACGCGAAAGAGATTAATAATATCTTATTGTATCATAGATAATATCTTCTTTTGTAACAGTAAATGCCGAAAAAATGAGCACAGTTCCATTTTGAAATTCAAACGCATGATTCACATATTGACATCAAATGTCACTTTTTCGCTCAATAGAATATTTTTGGATAGTCAACTCAACCCAAAAGAAGTGTTCGGTTTTCTTTTAAAGATGATCCTATTCTTCAGTACACATTTTTCATCAATTTGAGGAGCACCTTGGAAATTTAGGGAAAATTTTGCGGCTTTGACAGCACACAACAGCACAAATGATTAAAAAAAAATTAAAATCACCACAAAATATTCAAATTTTATTAACTCCTCAACGATTGTTTGCAATTTATTTCAAAACGCCAAAAAATATTGGTACAGTAAACCTCGCTCAACAGCACCATGCTTCATTTGTGAGTTTCGTGCGTTAATGCGTCACATCTTTTACCGCTCAGCTTTCTATAGAAAATAGTCAGACCCATTTGCTCTTCTAGATACCTTCCGCTTAATTGTATTTTTTCACTTAAGGGGACATTCGCCTTTGAAATTGAAAAAAAAACACTTTTTAAAAATGTTATTATGAAAAAACTATTATATTTATTAACAAAAATTCTTTTGGACATTGTTAAACAGTCTCTAAAAAATATAAAAAAAACTTTTTTTTTCATTTTTAGTTTCCCTTGCCTGCTGTAGAGGGCGTCATCCAAAAGTTACTTTTCAAACGGTAGGGCAAATTGTGGACCCCCTGTAACAGATTTTTCAAAAATTCAAAATGGATTCTATTCTTGAGACTCAAAACTATACAAGAAACCTCTAAAACTCATACTTTTTCATATTTTGAAGTTTTTGTATGTATATTTCTGAAAAATGCGAAAAAACGGCATTTTTTGGGGGTAAGTCATCCCCGTAAAAAAAATGGGGGAGTATTTTTTTAAACTTTTAGAGGCTTATTGTTTACTATTTTTAATGAGTAATCGAATGCTTTTTGGTTTTTAAAATCGGTCGAGTAGATTCGGAGAAAAATGTCCTACCAGTTTGCAAAAGGTAGTTTCGAGAAAAACGCGTTTAAAGTTTTTTTTACCATAATTTTATTGAATAAAACGTCGAAAACTTTTTTTTACCTTAGCTGTAACTTTTTTTCTATTACGAATTTCTTGATGAAATTTTAGGAGGCAAATTTTGAACGTAAATATGTAAAAATCTCAAAATCGATTTTGTGAAAATTTCAAAGGCGAATGTCCCCTTAAGTGTACTTCTCTTTGGAAGCATATTAACATCAACAAAATTTTCGGTTAAGTATACTCTTTTAAAAAATGATCAGACATCCAAATACCGGCTCGTAGAACAATGTTTCAATGTGAAATTTAGTTTTCCTTCATGCGTTAGTTGTCAGGTGTGCATGGAGCTTATTGATAATTGCTCAGTATGACCTTCAGTTTTATTATGCCAGAAGTGTTTCATAGGATTTGATATGTAAGACATTAATTAATGGCCCAGTACTTCGAAATAAAGGCGGAAATTAAAACGAAATTTTACAAAAGAAAGGTTTTTTTTCACAATGTCTAACTCGAAATAAATATCAAATCGAAATAAACATGACCAATTCAGAACAGTAACTGAATTTTCAAACAAATGTAAAACTCATACAAAAAACGTGAAACGATTAGTTTTGCCCACATTGAGCGCCGTTATACTGTGCTTCTGGAAAACTGATTTCCCACATAAAACTTCTTTTGTCAATTTTTATTTCTATTTTGCGTTTCAAAGTGCGTTTGAATTCAGTGAAATCTGGCTTTCAAGGACTCGCTTCGTGCCAAAAAAAAAGGGGAAAAAATCTACAAATTCAGTTGTGCTTGATTTATCACTTAAGTTATATAATTCTCGCTAGAGCATTTCAGGAATAGGTAAACAATGCAAGTTAGCGTTAATGGGTGCGTTTTTTGCGTCTTGATCAAGGGCAGGTAACAACAACAATCCTGCCTCAGTAGTTGCTGTTTTCATTGCCGCCTATCCCAACCGGCTCTTGATCGAGAAGCAAAAAACCCACCTAATGTGTTTACATTTCATTTTTCTTTTCATACTTTTTTTATATTTGTTTGTAAAAAGAAATGCGTTTCTGCAATTTTGTTAATAGTATTCAATAACCACAATTCTATTATCACAATTCACTAACCTTTACAAGTACAGTGAAACCTCTCGTAAGCGGACACTCATGGGGCCAGTCTTGTTTTCCGGCTATGGAAGGTGTTTCACTTGCCGGAGGTATCGAACAAAATTTAGAATTTTATATGCTTATTAAAGACATACATATGCTTTTAATGTAAAGAAGTACATATTTCAATTATAATTACTTCGTGTTTATTAACATTTATATGTAGATACAGATAAAGGAACTTATATTTATACGTACATTTTTCTTGTTTTTATAGTAATAACTAGGTTATATATGTGTTACATAGTATGCAGAGAAATAATCTAATGAAAAAAAAATGATCAATTTTCGATTGCTGAAGCTTAGTTTGTTTCCATTTGAGTTATTGTTTCTCGAATTGATTCCCTGTTCTTTTCAAGTATTGAAATGCTACATAGTCATCTTTTGCGAATTGCTTCAAACGAACAATTTGCTACAGGGCCTCATCATATAACTTTATTCGATCAATATCTCATTGGAATCGTTTTCGTCCACAGTGTCAATTTGATTTTGATGTCGAATCTCAATATCGTCATTTTCAGTGTGTACTGCTGTATCAATGTTTAAAAATTCTACCAAATTTTTGTTCTAGTAAATTTATTAACGTTGATAAGGATAATTCATCTTCGGCAACAAATTCTAAAATATTTTGAGTTGTTTGTTCGAATGAAGAGGTCTAATTTCAACGTGAAGCAGATGTGATATATTTTTGGCTTTGATACTGGCAAAAGGTTGCCAGCACGAGTCGGTAGTGCTATTTTTTTACAATTAGTATTCATACCGGAAACATTTACAATGAAAATAAATAACCAATGTTTCAATTCCCAAAACTCTGCAAATTTTTTGGATAGCAGCCCTAAACACCAACTTCAGTTACAGTGCTGCAGGCACTGAGCATTTTCCTTCATTCATTTTATATGAGATGCTGCTTTCAAAGTTTTATGAAATAAGCAACTGATAACAAATATAATTAACAAGTGTTTTGCTCTCATAAACTTTGAAAGTGGTAATATCTGAAACCTTTCCACCATATGAGTTATAATGCATTCTTGAGGCCAAAGTAAAACGTGGCGTTTGAAACAGTTTGGCTGTAATAAGCAGCTCGTGTGGTAGAATATGCACTCAAAATCTGCACGATTCTTCTACTGTTCTTTGAACATTAGTTTTTCTAGCGGCTTAGGTGCGCTAGAGTTTTTTAATATATAGATGTGACAATTGCATGTTTGTAAAAACTAGGAAAGATACCGACAGATAGCGAAAAGTTAATAAGTGAACAAGAATATGAGACAGAGACCCAACTAACAATTTGTTGAACATTTTGGGCGTGGATACGTTTCCATTCCTAAGGTTGCGCATACAAAGAAACCAATGTTTCGAATTAGCGACTTTGTGGTTACGTCGTAGTTTCGAATTTGGAGCAACGCCGTTTAGTAATGACAACGAAACAAAGTAGTCATTGCATGGAAAGGGTTACGTTGTAGTTACTTCCTTGTGACGGCGTTACCGAGACACCGCTTCGTAATGGTTTCGAAACATTATACCTAAAATGCAACTAAGAATATGACACTTATAGTCGCAATGACGTAACAGCAACGTAAAATCTTAGTCACAATTTTCAAAAAGTTTCGTAATCGCGATGTTACATTTGGAATTGTTTCAAATTTACAAACAATCCTCTTGCCGATACCCAATATCTTTCTCTTTCACGCTCATAGCTTATGCAAAATTATTATGTATGTGTTAAGTGTTTATGCAAAATTATTATGTATGTGTTAAGTGTTTATACGATGAAGATAATATTGTATTTCAGCATATGTTTAATTATTATTATAATAATTGAAAATTTTGAATCCTATGGTGATAAAACACGAACGATTCAAACGTTACTGCAAAGGTAGTGTTGATACTCCCTAAAACTACCACGCGCCTGCGATTGTATCAGGCTTTAGCTAAAATAGGTCTTTTTTTTCTTTCATAAAATATTCTATACTTTGTGCAAAAACTAAGTTTCGCGCTATAAAACAAGTATAGCATGTTCAAACATGAAAAATCTGTGCTTAGTACATCAATCAAAACTACTATTTTGGATATTTTTTAACTTCAAAGTAGTTTGCAATTCTTAGCCGCTATGATTGCCCAAATTTGTTCGCCATGATTGTCCTTTGAAGGAAATGATCCCAGTTAGTGCCTATATCGGTCATTTCAAGGCATTGTTGACACTTTGTGCCTTTGGATGTTACCGAATAGTAGTTTTGACTATATCGTACCTTCATAGTAGTTTTTAGAAGTCGTCGTTACTACCTTGTTTCTAATCTGAAATGCGCTCGAAGCCCAAGGTGAAACAGTTGGTTTAACATAAATTTGGCCAATGCTAGGTGCGCTTTTTGCACCTCAGTCGAGAGCTGGTTAGAAAAGTACCATTGGAAACTGCAACAAGTGGAACAGTATTGTTTTTATTTTAATACTGCAGTCGTGACCAGCTCTCGATAGAGGTATAAAATAATGCGACAATTATAATGAAATTTAATTGAAAGCTATTCTTTAACAATAATTTAAGTATAAATATATCGTACAACATACTAGTTGGCACGAGTTGGATATTATCTTCAAAAGACCGAAAAATGTCTATATGCGATACAAAGGATAAAAGCGAAATCTTAAA
This sequence comes from Nemotelus nigrinus, assembly GCA_947369275.1. Taxonomy (NCBI): domain Eukaryota; kingdom Metazoa; phylum Arthropoda; class Insecta; order Diptera; family Stratiomyidae; genus Nemotelus; species Nemotelus nigrinus. Next base: position 59,098,490 of record OX376375.1, read on the forward strand.
AAAAAAATGTTTAAGCATCGCTGGATTTTCTATTTTACTATTCGTTTTTTTTTGCACTTTTACTTGGTATTGAACACACTACTGCAGTATGAATTCTGAATGCAGAAACTCAGGCTTTTAAATGCACGTATCTCAAACGTACGAAAGTATAGTTCACTCACTGTTGATTTTGTTGAAGTATTAGTTTGGGAATATTGTTACTTGGTAGTGCCATCAAAGTAACATAGAATCGAGATGTGCCCATAATGTGCCTAAAAACGTTTTCGAAAAACCAATATAGTTCTCAGCTTTATAAGAAGAAAAGTTTGGCAGAGGACTAAAACGAATGACATGATCGCTTCGATGGCAAAGGTTGTAGACATTAGTTGTTATTATATGCTGACCAAAAATGAATTTCTTTATACAGTATAATAAAAAAGTCTTCAATCAATATTTTAGCTATACTAAGAAAAGAAAAGTACGCAATACTCTGACAAATCCTAACCACACAAGATAGAATAAGAAGATTCTTGTAAATTCTGTTCGGTAAACATTCTTTAAGAATAATAAAACCGATATGCTTTCAAAATCTTCGAAAGTTGGCATACTTCCAGAAGTGTTCTTACAGTGCGGTGTATCTCAAAAAGCATACTACAATTACATTCAACTAAAGGACCCCTACCATTTAGAATCACATGTATATTTTTCGGGGGTCCAAATTATAAGAGGTTGTAATGTGTAAATACAGTAAATAATATAGAATGTCGAAATACATAAATATGGAGTCGGCTACAACGAAATCTTTGATCATGCCAGCCGATTGATTGTGTTGTGTGCCGTGTTGATTGTTTGTGATGATCTTCTTCAGCTCGTCGTCTAAAATCTGCATCTGCTCTCTTCTTACAATTCATTCCTCCAAAAATCATGGTTAAATTTTCGTATCCGCCAATAACTGTGCATTTTTCGCATCCGTAATATGAGTTAAACTAAACAAAATCTTTATAAGAATACCAAGTAAGATATATATGTTCACAAAAACGTATAAGTAAATATACCTTTTACATACGCGCTGATGGTAGAATCGCAAACAAAACGCCTAATTTTCACTGAAATGTCACCCCCACTCACTCCCAATCACTGCCTGTATTAATATTGAAGATAACTCGTAAGAAAAGGGTTGAGCAAATCTTTCGTTTCGTTACAATAAATTACGAATGTAATAATTGATGAGGTAACCATCGACATTAATGTGTAAGGATATACTCAGAAGATAGTTAATTTGTGATTACAAATCTATAAAACTTTTTGCCAATTCATTTTGCCAATTTGCAAATCAAACGTTTTATTTGAAAACTGAATTTCTAGTTGATTGGAATAGTTTATTTAATATTTTTGTTCCGAGCGGTGGAGACTTTTTTATTAAACTCGTTTTGTGAGATTCCACATTGACGTTTAAAGAATTGTCAGAACGAAACCATCATGGACATAGGCGCCAATACGTAACCGTTACATGCGAGTTTCCTTGATAGGCATAGGAATATGAAAGGAAATGTGTGTGGTAACTTTGACGTATAATGTGCCTTACTGGGATTTTGATTAAGTCGCAATGAAGGAACTAATCCCTAATGGACACAATGCCTGTAAAGACGCGTCGAAAGTAGTCTTTACCACTTCATTACTAAAATTTTGCCTATCAAGGAATTTTACTTTGAAGGAAAAATGACGAAACAATTCCGACTCGACATAGTATTCACGACGTATTCGCGTCAAAAAAGTCAATTTAGTAACAAATGGGCACAAATTGTTAGTTGGGGAGGAAACGCAATATTTGAAAATAATCTTAGGAATGCCGTTAGGACCTGGGGTCAAATTATTTTCCAGCTTCTTAGAAAACGCCGAAATGGTATCTTTTGTCAATATCCAAAGGTTTCATTCCCGAAGAAGATGTTGGGAATATTGTCGAGTCTGACAGTGCATATTGCAATAGTTTCTATTTAATCCGAGCAGCACAAGAACTATCATATTAACATCTTTAAATTATTCCACCCTATTTTCAATATCAGCCTCGTTCAAATCTTCCCATCTTTTTCATACCATCATTTTTTAGAATATTATTCTTGGACTCTTAACAAAAAATCATAAACCCAATTTAAGATTCGGAATGATTAGATTCCTATGAGACTGAAATTTTATGCTTTTATTTTTGATTTGGGGGTTTCTTTGCTGTGTTTGTTTGTTTGTTTTATTGACGGTACGGTATCGCGACAACCGAAACGCAATCTAATGCATAAAACATAACCAAGCAAATATTATGTGTCACTTGGGAAAAGGGTTGTTGTTTATATTTACCACACAGTTACTCACGTTCCGCGGGGACTTTGACTTACGAATAAGATCGTAGTCCGTGATTTCAACTTTGCATCGAGCCAAGGAGCTGTGAGTGTGTGTTTGAGTTCGGAATGGAATTGATATGAAATATTAAAATACTTTTAATGTGATTGTTCCGAGGGTTGTTGTGCTTGTCTATATGACTGTGATCAGATATTCAGTAAAGGGGATTTCAAAATCTGAAATGATTGTGACTGGTATTTTGTTTATATGTTGACTGCTGTGATATATTTAGATATGAAAGAATTTCATTATTTTATTAGAATATTAATCAAAGTTTTGTCTTTTGTCAAGGCTGGCTTCGTTAATTGCTTCCAATTGTGGCCAGTGCTCAATTTTTGGCCAACAATTGACCAGGATTTTGAGTTATAAAGAGTTATGCGAAGGCCATTACTATGCAACTGAAACTATGACCAATTTCAATTCACCACAGCGTTCTTTAGAAGTCTACTTTGAAAACACTCTAAAATTTTGCGTACTGAAATCCTCTAACGGTGTCAAATTCCTTCAAACTTCGAAAGAGATCATCTTCCTTTTTAAAATCAATCAAAGCATACTGCAAGACCGAAAATTCATATCCACATCCAATGAAAAGATCAACCAATAGCCTCACTGGTATTTCGATTTTCACTCACAAGTCAATACCGTCTCTAATCCCGTTGTAGCTTCCAGTCATAGCCTCAAAACTACGCAAGTACCAAATTTCTGCTTCGATGCAGCAAAAACTACATATCTCAGTTATATTATATCATCTTTGCCGCCAAATCAAATATCGTACTCTGCACTCGAACACGATGCAAAGGAAAGGAACTTTGTCCTTGCCATTCTAGTGCCCTCACAATTTAGCAGATTCCTTCCAAACACACTACTGTAAATTGTTACAAGCAGCAGTTCGACTTGATTATATGAACTTCTTCGACTACTTCTGTCATTCCGTTTATCCATGAGAACGAACGAAGCAGAAGAAGATGCTCCTCGCCTTAGTGCCGAACTGAGATTTTCCATCATTTCTGCTGATAGTCCATGTCTTCCTCCCATTATACGTGTGTTTCCTTTGAATCGATGCCGAGCAAAGGAAGTATTCAATGAATTCCTTGTAGACGAAGAGAATCACTACAGCGGTACCGTCAACGAGATTGTCGCTGTCGTCGCAGTCCGTGTCGTCCATGCTATCCCTTTAAGCTAACTCCGGAGCTTCTACAGGTCCGTTTGTCGGAAGACGATGTGAATGGTTCGATATTATCTCGGTGCTGTCGTTTCCTTTCTATCTGTCTTTCAAATAGGCAAGTGATAGTGCGGGTATTCGCCCAGAGCCTGGAACGTGCAATATTTTCACATGGATGAGTGAATGCATGGATGAATTTCAATCAACTGCCATCGTTTTCTTTTCAGAGGCATCAAGCTCATCAAAAATATAAATGACGGCCAGTCGCAAACCGGGAACGCAAAGGAAGTCACGGAGAACTATGCGGGTTGAGAGAGAGAGAGAGAAAAAAAAATGCTTACACGCAAAGATCATAAATTTCTCGGGAATTTTGACATCGCTTAATCCTCCGGAATGTCAAAATTAAGCAATTTCCCGAAATTACCTTATAAATGCGAAAACTGAGCACGGCCCGAAACTGTTGTCGTTCTCGTCTACTTATTCTATCATGTTCTTGTCGTGGCGGGGGGACTCATGTTGTCCTGCGGAACGTGTCGTATAGTCGAAAGTTCGAATGGATGGGATGGTTAGGATGGTAAGGACGTGACGTTTAGTGCTACGAACTGTGCGTGACTCTCGTTATCGTTAAATTTTTCTTTTACTATGTTATGTACGCCAACGAGGAAGAGGTTCCTGGAATGCTCTAGTCCTTCCCGACCTTGAAGCGATTCAATTGATTTTTATTTGATTCGAGTCTTTTGTAGTGAGCGATTTTTTATGACCTCGATGTGTTTAAAGGTGGGTAATGAGAGTGGTAATTAGGCTTGTGGGGATATAAAGGTTTATGGTATGATTTTGTTCGGGGTCGTGTTCTATTTAACAGATTGCTCTTAAGGGGTTATTCTACTGTTAAACGGGTAAAAAGCAGTATCATTTTAAAAGTGTTGTAAAAAAATAACTACTAAAGATATCAATTTGAAATTTTGCATGCATCTTTACTAACAAAAACAGTATAAAATCGCATAGTTGAATGTTCCAAAAAAACAAAATGGCGGCTTCTGTATGCAATTGATGGAGCGCGCGCTGACGGCCAGAGTCGATTGCGCGGCACATTGCCCAGGTCGTCCAGGTGATCAGCAATCAATTTAACGATGAAATTCTATTAGTTTAGCTAAAAACACACAAAGTGAACCTAAATTGAGCCATAAATATTAAATTTTCGCGATTTGACAAGTGTTGGAAAATAGCATGCTCGATTTTGGACGTTTTTTCCGATGAAAAAAGTGCTCCCAAATAACCAAATTTCAATTTTTATGGCTCAATTTAGGTTCACTTTGTGTGTTTTTAGCTAAACTAATAGAATTTCATCGTTAAATTGATTGCTGATCACCTGGACGACCTGGGCAATGTGCCGCGCAATTGACTCTGGCCGTCAGCGCGCGCTCCATCAATTGCATACAGAAGCCGCGATTTTGTTTTTTTTTTAAATTCAACTATGCGATTTTATACTGTTTTTGTTAATAAATATGCATGCAAAATTTCAAATTGATATCTCTAATAGTTTTTTTTTTACAACACTTTTAAAATGATACTGCTTTTTACCCGTTTAACAGTAGAATAACCCCTTAATGATTAATTTTGTTTGAAAATTTTTGCTCAGATTACAAATTAAAACAAAATATTTTCCGAAAGCTGTACTGACATCTTAGGATTGTTAAACTGGCTAGTTTAAGAAATTGCTTTTAAAGTTGATGTTTTCAATATTAAAATCGGTGAAATCGATTTTAATATGCTGGACAAAACAAACGTTCAAATTTTAAACAAACATTTAAAACTCTTTTTCAAAATATTAATAAGCAATTTTTCTAGAAATCTGACAATATTTTTTCTTGTTTTTTCTTGAATCAGAAAAAATGGCAGGTCTAGAAAGAGTCCTGATAGTCTATGAAAAACCCTTGCAGCATGGCAAACAATTGTGATAGCGTAGGAGAAATCATAGGAGTTTAGGAAAGAAACGTTCTGAACTTAAAATAATCAGTGGGTCTAAAAACAATCATGACAATCCAAGCAAAAATCCTGGCAGCCTAGAAAAAATATTGGGAAGCTAAGAAATATATTGAGACTCTTAAAAAATTTGTGGAAAACTAAAAATTGGTGAAGCATAGAACAAATCGTGGGAGTCTAGGTAAATTCTTCGGAGTGTGGGAACACAATCCACAATTACAATAAACAACACAATACTAGAGTTCCTAAATTGGTGACCCCGACGATGGACTCGTACAATCAACATTCAACGCCAAATTCGGAAATAATACCGCCTTTTCAATCCAAGCAATCACAGTAGCATTGACCGCCAGCTGAATCGAACGCTTCCACTCAAATATATCAAAACAACATAATAATACAAGTCTCACGCAAGGGCAACAAGGCCAGCAGATTGCTATTTTTGTGCATCCGAAATCCGTTCAGCAGGGCATGACCCCGCAGTAACAAAACTGACTACAACAGAAGATCATTCAAAAACAACTCCAGCAGAATAATCAGCAGCTGCAAAACAATCAACAGTCGCAAGAACAGAATCAATTTGCAAGATGCGGTTCAGCCAATAATTGATAGCCATCAGTTTCAGGGACCACAACAGCAACAACAAATACACAGCAACAAATTTAAGCAGCGATTAATCCAACATCAACAATTCACTGAATAGCATTGCCTCGATGAATCACATGATGGATATAGGAGCAAATCGTTTCCACCCTTCTACATGACACGCAGAACACATTTTCTGTCAAAGTACAAGACACGTGGGACACGTATTCCACCAATGTATCCATCAGCGGCTGCTGTAGTTCCGATCGCAACTGATCCCTGCCATCCGCAGCTAATTAGAGCTGCATACAATCATCCGGGCTCTGCCACTGATGTTACACCTGTAGGAATGTACATTAAATATGGTCAAACCTACTATGCACATTCATAAATGGCACACTCAAATAACCGAAGATCTCCGCCGAATGATATGCGACCACAACAAACCGTCACACTAGGAATGATCAACACAAACAAAAAAATATATTTGTATAACTCTATCTAAATTAGTAAACAAAAACCACTGAATCATATGCATAACTGGAATAAAAAATAAAATTACACATGGGGAACAGCCCCAATGCAACATTGTTTAGATCACACACATGACATATCCGCCATCGGTAGCGGTAGCCAACAGCCCCAAGACCTGGCCATCGACCATCCCGGCAGTGCTACTGGCGACTGCCTCAGCAGCGAGAGCTGGCCACGTCCATCTCGGCACGCGTTAAATACGGGTTCCGGGAGCTGGTCATCGACCATCTCGGACCCGTACAGGCAGCCACCATGGCCACTTTGCCAAACCTCAACCGATGGCGGCAGCCACTAGCCCTGAGATCTGCTCATTGACTATCTCGGCATGCTGGCGACTGCGTAAGCCCCGAGAGCTGGCCATCGACCATCTCGGTCCCGTACAGGCAGTCGCCAAGGCTAAGAAACCACGCTACTCAGCCTCCTCGACCTCAGCGTCATCCTGTGGGAACATCCAGTGTGGGAACACAATCCACAATTACAATACACAACACTATACTACACACCAAATTTATAAATTAAAGTAGGCTAAGAAAGTGTTCATTTTCGATGCACGTAGCTTGTAAGTTTAGTAAGTATTTTAATCTTAAACTAATAACATCATTCATTTTATATAATAAATATTTTATAAACTTATTTCATTTGATTTATTTACATATTAGGAAGAAATATACATTTTCTAAAGGAGCTTAACAAAATTTGCGTGTTTCAAAAACATCATGTAAGTCTAGGAAAGTTTAGAAAATATTTTCGGTAATGTAGCCCTCCTGATTTTTTCCAAGCCCTCATAAACTTTTTTTTACTATTTGGTGATTTCATTCTAGAACTCTATGATTTTTCTGGAACTGTCGAGCTGTTCTACGCTTCCTTGATTTTCTCCAGGCTCCAATGATTTTATACTGCGATCTGGTAGTTTTGTTTTTCAATTTTATGATTTTTTCTTGAAATTGCGGATTTTTCTCGGCTTCTCTGATTTTTTCAAGCCACTATAAATTTGCAATACGATCTTGTGATTTATCATTGAAACCCATGATTTTTCCTGAGCCTACCATAATATTCTAGGCCTTCCTGATTTGTTTCGGCTCCATTTACAACCTAGTAGAATTATGACAGAATCCCACAATTTATTACAGATATAATTACATGATTTTTGACAAATCCCAAGCCACCAGGCCTTTTTTCTACGATCGAGTGATTTCGTCCTAGAATATCATATTTTTTTCCTGGCTTGGTGTGATTTTTTAGCCTCTTTGATTATTGTCCAAGCCCCCATAAGCTTCTTTTAAGATCTTGTTATATTATTTTCTATATAATTATATGGAAATGTTTTATATAAATATATAGAACTTTATGATTTTGTCGGGACCTGCCGCAATAGTATAGGCTTCCTTGATGTTTTGCAGGACAAAATGATTTTCTACTATAATCTAGTAATATTTTATAGAAAAACATTAAAATTTGTCTTTGTGTTAAAAAATCATTCTTGCCACTGTATTCTATACTTTTGTGGTGGCTATGATTGAGCACCTAACAAATTGGTATTTGAATCGATCTGGTGCCGCATTATTCAAATGACTGGGTGTTGTTTTTAGTGGATATTGTTGCAGAAAAGCTGTGAGCAGCTCCCGGGTCAATAAAATTCTAACCTGACTCGTTGCCAAAAAAGTTCAAGGAGCGATAAAAAAGAGTTCTTCTACTCTCAAAATCATCAATACCCTATCTCTCAAAACCCTTTCTTTTCAAACTCTTTCTCACATGACTGCTAGTAATAATTTCATTCGAAAACCTGTTGCCTTGCGATATTTTACATCAATTACTATAATTATCGTATCGTTTTTTTTTCGAAAAGTATTTTGAAAGTATGTTATCTACTTGCACTTCATAATCCAATCAACGACACCGTGTCACGATATCAAAATTACAACGATGCCATAAAGGAACTAAACTCACCCAAAAAGAAAAGTTAAAGCTACCACTGCATATTTTATAGTCCCTTAAAATTGTATCCATACTCTGAATTCTGTTTACAATACTCGACGTAACCAACATAGCCGAGTTGGTACAAAGAAGCCAACTTAATGAGTTGTGGTAAGAAAAGGACTTGAACTAACAAAATTCTTCACTTTTTGCTTAATATTATGCGATAAACTTTTATACATTACCAGCAAGCACGACACTCGAAAAACGTATGTACATGTTCATGTGTGAACATGATAATGTATTGGTGGGAATTTTGTGGAGCGGTAGTGAACATAGAACTACCTCATTGACGCCTAAATAGCTTTTCATCAGAAAATTGGCATTTAATGTGGGTTTGACATGCGATTTCGGCTACATGACTGATGGTATTGTATAACCGACATTTCTTCAAATTGTACACATATCCTCATAGTATTCGTTTAGTATTAACAGCTGTGAAAGCATTAGCTCAGAATTTGTTTTGATATTGAATCAATATTATTGTTTACTTATTCTTCAGATATACGTTACGATATTCTCAACTTCTCGAAAGCTTTTAAATTCAAACTAAGTCTTTTTACCCTGCTTCTTTAGAAATCGTTAAAATACCCTTTCAAATCGAATTAATCAACGTCGACATCTCCTTGGAAACGCTTGACTTTCCTGATTTACTATACACCTTGCAATTACGTCATCAGCATTCTCATAATTAATATGATTACGTGCAGGGTCACAAAGACTCACCGACCTTTATTAAAATTCATGATTCGTATCATCAAAAAGGATTATGTTCGAAATCCAACTAATGCAAAAACCACGATAGTTCCGCTCAAAGGACGATATGCTGTGATTGACCGACCGCGAAAAACTCTAAAAATAGCAACCATAAAATAAACAATAGCACACAAAATTTTCTATTATGCAAGAACGTTTGCTGATACTCTCTTCTTCTATGTAATACCAACTACACAGGTACTTAATGAATTTCAGGTAAATTCATAATCATTAAGCGCGTGTCATCTCAAAAGATAGATGAATGAATGGATGGTTGAGGAAAAAAATTTGCAAAGCAACGACACAGATCATAGTCAGTGCTTTTTAAATGCTAGGGAAATGATGGAAATGAAAAGCAAAGAGGTAGGACCGTAAGTTCTCTTAGTCAATGTCATTATTCTTGACATTGACTTCCGACGTTGCTCCGTGGTTTTGTCTTATGAATAATCGATTCGGAAGAATGACCTTACATTAATTTTTTTAATGTCAAACGGTAGGTATTGCAAATTGACCTGGAAAACGTTATATGCATGCAAAATCCGGTATGAGCTGTGCGTGGTGATCAGAATAGTTATGCGACACAGCTTATTGCACCGAATTCGAAGGCAAGGGTATCTGCGATAAAACACAATATACATTCAAACCCACGTATGAAAATCGACATATCTTTCATTTCATAACGAATGTTCACGAGTTTTCACACTTTACTTCTTATTGTTATTGGCACGTGATAATCTATTATAGGATCCTTATGGTTCGCTTCTGTCAGTCATTCTGCACACTACGTATCCTTTTCAAATGATTTGTATGGTCAATCTTTTAAGAATTTTCGAAGAGCATATCGTTCTTCTTTTTGTCATTATTCTCTATTTAAAAAAATCCCTTCAGTCCTCGTGTATTGACCCCCACCAAGGCCAAATTGTGAATCATAAAAAGGATTCGAGAGCCTTAAATCAATTTTTTTGAATGGAACAGCTCGCTTATAAAGGCTGAATGAAATTGTTAGCAACCTTTTTTTCGTTTTCAATGAATAATACTGCTCTCCGTCTACGCAGACTGAATGGATTATGCCTATTCATCTGCGATCCTTGTTGACCTTGCTATCAGTTTTTTGTTGGCAAATCTACAGGTCCCGTGCCCGGTTTGAAAAGATACAGCTGATTTTTTAGAATTCGAATGGCGAAATTAACGAATTGATATTGATTAATTCGAACATGTTTTTTGTGCTTTGAAGATTAAGGAGAAAAATTTAGTGAGAAAATTTGATGAGCAAATTCGCTGAAGATATATTTAATTCTTACTACAACTATGTGTACTTTCATATTATAAACATCTAAAGCCAAAATAAGTAAAAATTGTCGCAGTAGTTATCAACAGTAATGTAGCGTGATGTAGTTATCAACTGTAAGACTACATATGAAATAAATAACCATGAGATTTCTAACTAAAGTGATCTACTTTAAAATGGCTTTAAATTTGCGAAAAAATTAACAGTCTTGGATATTGAAAAACTTATGAATCTGTTATTAAATTGTATGGTTAAAAATAAACTAAAATGACAGTTTTAATGTTGTTCCGACAATGTTGAATGAAGCTTATATTATTCAATGAATTATTAAGCCTAAAGAAACAATACTAGTCGCAGCAAATACTAAACCTAACGGTTAACTGTATATGAGGCGCTCAGTGCTAAAACGGTCTAAGCCACAAGTTGACCTAAACAAAGCTGAAAGCATACAAAAATCGCATTTTTACCAAAATTGCTTAAGCTGTTGTCTGAGTCGTCCTTAACCCTAGAATGGTACGGTAATTTTTTGGATGATTTTAGGTACATGTTTTTACTAAAAAGAAGGCAACAATAGTATTATGTACATTTTTTATTTTATCATTGAACATAAAAATATTATATAGGTTCTAGCCTCATGGCAGTCAGAGTGCTCAAATGGCTGATGCGCGACGATATATATATACCGTATGTGAGTAAAAATTACTCATCGGTACCATTCTAGGGTTAAACGGCCCACAGACACGGAGATCTGGTTGCCGACTTGGTTGGAGAGGAGACTTGCGATATTTGCGAACAAACTAGATCTGAGACTAGCCCACAGACAGTGAATTTGGTCGCAGATATTGCATATCTGCAACCAAGTCGACGACCAGATCTCCGTGTCTGTGGGCCGTTTTAGGTTATGTTGAAGAGTTTCTTTTACATTTACAAAAAAATGCATAATTCATTTTGGCGCATTATCAAAAAACAGGGAAAATTTTTGCATGACAGGCCATTAGTGCAATTTAACATTAGCTGTGTTTAATGAGCTGCTCTAGGTTGAGCTAGGTTGAGATATCTCAGCAAAATGTGTTTAATGAGCAATTCGACTGCTCTAACTTGCCCGAAGTTGCTCTGATTTGTGTTTCATGAGTCTGCTCTAAGTTGAACTAGAGCACTTTAGAGCACGGTTTTTACTGTACTTTTTTGGTAGAGCAAGTTCGAGCAAGCAACCAGCTGCTTTCCAACTGTCACGGAACCGACTTTCAACAAAAAATTGTCACTGAAGTGCAGTTTTTTGTTCGCGAATTGACAGGTTCACCTCCTGACAAGTAATGAAATTTGAGAATTGCCTCTCAGCTGCTCTCACTTGCTCGACTTTTTTCTGCCTCTCAATTGCTCTGATTTGCTCGACTTTTTTTGACAGCCGCGCTACTATAACTTGCCTTGAGATGCTCTGCTTTTTTTTCGTGCTCATTAAACACAGCTATTATAGAACAAGTCGCAAGAAAAACAGGCTTATTCAAAGTTTGCGTCAGAGCTTTTGCTTTTTATTTACAATCGCATCAAAAGCACTCACCATCTGGCATTTGTACAATTTAAAGCAAAAAAATATCATTTTCTGTGAAGCGTTTGAATAAAGTAAATACTTTTTGGATTTTAATATTCAAAAGAGCTATAAAAAGCTATAAAAGAATTATTGTTAAATTTATTTATTATTGTGTAATTATAAACTGTTTCGTTATAGCAAGTAACCGTATACACATAAAAGTTAGATCGGGTCGATCCCATCTAACAAAATGCGTATGTCATTCAACTCCATTTGCTCGGCTCACTCGAAAATTGGCGATTCCCGGATTCCATTTTCCCACGTGTGGAAAACATCCGCCGCCACACATTATGCCGATTCAGCGACCACACAGAGAATGCAAACTTTCATTAGCCATAATAATAAACATGCCTTTTAGTTCTTAAAAAGCGAGCATTAAATAAAATGGTTCGAAAGCTATTTACGAAAGGTAGGTACAGAAAGTCCATCTTCCGAAAGTAAGTAAAGAAAGGTTCGAGGTAACAACCGTCCAAAAGCGGCTAAAAGGAAGGCTCGTCCGAATGCGATCGTCCAAAAGTACGCGAAAGGTTCGGTAGAATACAAAATTGAGAAAAAAACTCTGCTGATTCCAGATTGCAGAGAAAAGATGCCCCGTAGGAACACAAAAGGGAAGAAAAGGAATCAACAAAGCATCAGCAGCTGCTCTGCAATGATCGAAGTTTTAGTTTTAGTCTGTGGAAAATCGTGAAATAAGTAAATGTGTCATAAAAATATCTGAATTTGAAGTAAAAGAATAGGAACAATTAATAAAACGAAAAGTGCAGATTTCCCGCAGAAATTCAAATGAAAGTGAAAGAAAGAAATAAAGTATAGTTTTCGCAAAGTAGGGCAAAATATAAATAAAGATATAGGTAAAAAGAAGGCAAAAAAAGAAACGTTGTTATTGTTCCGAGAATCAATCAGAGTTGTTAAGGCGAAAGTCTTATTGAATATTTAGGAAACGCAAAACCGTAAGTACATCTCCATTTTTTCTTTAAATTTACGTGATTGAAAAAAAGGCTCAAATTATTGAAAAAATTCGGAATTTAGCATGTCATGATCATTCCAAATTTCTATGGATATTCGTTTGATTTCTCAATCATGTCCCGCTACGAAAACTTGGTAAGACCACCAATCCTCAGAGTGAATAATCCTACAAACAATAACGAACAAAATGAAGGTCTACGCCGTTACGTAATCGAAGCTATTGTCGCTAATGCAATTGCGAGAGAGTGCTCGTATTGAATACAGGGAATCATGAACCCTGCTCATGATCCGAAACTTTATCGAGATAAAAGAATCAATGATGATCAGCTCAGTAAACTGAGAGACATGGAGAAAGTACCCGATGTGGTTATAAAGTCTACGGCATTTCTCAAGCGAACTGGGAGAGTCTAGCTCCTGGCGCAAAAGAGCCGAGAGAATTCTCAAAATATACGAGCCCTTGAAGAAATTGCCAAGATATTGTGGCATCCTTAATGTCATTCGTAAGAAAATTGTCGGCCAAGCCGATACGGCTCTCGAGTCATATAATACTCCCTTCAATTGGATTCGTATTTTGAATTGCCTAACGATGCACTACGCTGACAAGAGAGATCTTGGCACGCTCGGGTACCAACTAAGGCCAATGACAGACAGTTCGTTTTCACCGAAGCGTTTAACGCTTCGGTCTGGCGCGTCGGCTGACACACACAGCGGTTTTCAGAAGCGTTTATCGAGTCGGTTCAGCCTACTTTTAGAAACTATTTGCCCACGAATGTTCCATTTTCCAATACTGTACCCTACCCATTCTTCAAAAATCAATTTTCTTATCAGATTTTCCTTCCCCTATCCCATGCATTCATCAATGCATCCTGAAAATTTCAGCTCGATCGGACTACGCAGCAATGAACAAATCAAAAAACGCTCGAAAACCGAGTCGGTGGGTAATTTCTCTCGTCCACCGACTCGGTTTCAGATATAATGGTTCGGATACAGTATTGGAAAATGAAACATTTGTAGGCACTTGGTTTCTAAAAGTAGGCAATTATAGATTTTCAAAGAAAATTTGTATTAGAATTACTTTGCCCAAAATTCATATGCATATACATACTTACATATATATGTATCTACATATATATACATATGTATGCATACACGACTACTTTTTTCACAAGCATCTAAATGATACTCCGACGTAATTTGTAACTGAACCGACTCGATAAACGCTTCTGAAAATCGCAGAGTATGTCAGCCGACGCGCTAAACCGAAGCGTTAAACGCTTCGGTGAAACCGAACTGTCTGTCATTGGGCTAACGTACCTAGTACAAAACAATGACACTACAAGGGTTCTACCAAGCTGTTTAGCACCATCTCGGTCTTACTTTCAGTAAAATCTCGAGTAAGGGGATGAGTTCGGTGGCGATAAATATGCTGGTGAGTATATATCGAGAAAAAGCTCTTGATACATTCATCAGAGGTCTTTGCGGCGATCTTCCTAAATTGCTCAGTATGCATGAGCCAGCAGATTTGCCGCAGGCCTTTTGCAACAAATTCTCCCCTCTGCTGTTACTTTTTTCCCCCAATTGTCTCCAACATTATCCTCCTTTCGTATTAATCTTATTGAAGTGGAATCATTAATGTGCTCCCTGGATGCTAGCTTTGGCTGTGGTTCTAATGGTATTCCAAATTTCCTAATTAAGTCTTTATCATCTTCCTTGTGTGTTCCTCTTTCTATTATTTTCAATCTCAGCATTACTTCAGGTACAGTCTCTTCCCTCTGGAAAATAGCTAGCGTTTTTCCTGTACATAAAGCTGGTGACTCGGCTTGCATCTGTAATTATCTGTCAATTTTCCTCCTTTCTTGTTTCAGTAAACTATTTGAAAGGGTAGTTCACAATAGAGTCTACTCTTCCATCCATTATGTTCTTGCTCCAGAGCAGCATGGGCTCGTAAAAGGCAAATGCACATTGACCAACTTGCTATCTTTCACCAATGTGGTTGCATCTGCCTTGGATCAGCAAAAGCAGGTAGATGATATCTATACAGATTTCGATAAAGCTTTTGGTTCTGTCAATCATAATCTTCTTCTTCGGAAGCTTCAAAGTCATGGTATCTCTGGTTCTCTACTCTTCTGGTTCACTTCCTATGTTGCTGGTTGTACTTATGTCGTAACTGTCAATTTCTGTACTTCTATTCTATTTTTGTTTATTAATAACCTGCCATCTGGTATACGTTCACCTTGTCTTTTGTAGGCTGATGACCGGAAGATGTTCAGAACAATCGAGACATTTAACGATTGCTATCAGTTACAAAATGATCTTTCTGCGTTAAATAACTGGTGCATTGCCTACGCACTTACTCTGAATGTACCAAAATGTCACCAAATGTGTTATACGCATGAAATTACGTATATTTTCTTCACTTATTCTGCTTCAAGTTCCTCTCTTAATGTTGCCGTTAATATCAAGGACCTTGGCGTAATATTTTATTCGGATGTCAAATTCGATCAACACATAATGTATGTTACTGCCAGGTCTTCTAAATTGTCTGGCTTTATCCTTAGATCCTCCAAACCCTTTGTTAACCTCTCCACGTGTGTACATCTCTTCTTGTCATTTGCTTGCAGTATTCTGGAATACTGTTGCCAAGTGTGGTGTCCCCATTACGAATATCTTGTGTAATCCTTAGAATCTGTCCAACGTAGGTTTACCCGTTCTTTGTTTTATAAATTCAACAGCCCTTACTGTGTTTATAATCATCGCCTCTCCATATTGCAGATTCCTTCTCTTGAATCACACAGAATTTTTTTGTGTATTACAATCTTGTTAATTATGATCTATGCAGCCAGGTTTCTGTTCAAGAATCTTGTCGATGGTCCTTTTTTACGTTCAATCTTCCTTTCGCGTGAACTGATCTTTACTTTTATTCGGCTTTGTTTCGTATTGCTAGACAACATAACGAATTGCCGTGCAGGGATTGAAGCCGAACGACTACCGGTAGCGTTGCCAGGTGTCCCGATTTGCGCGGGACGTCCCGATTTTCAGGGGTCTGGTGACACGTCCCGATTTACCCTCGATCGGGACGCCAAATGTCCCGATTTCCTACTAGCTTCCTTGATCGATAATTTTTACAGGAAAAACGAATTCACCTGTTAGCTGCTACCACATAAAAATATTTTCGCTTTACTATTTCCATATTTTCTCACCAAACAAACTAAATAGGCAGCATAAAAGTTTGAAGCTTCGCACATATTGAATTGGCGAGATACAGATATCATTCATTGATGCAGTCTCGTTCTTCTTTCGACACCTGCCGACACTATTCCATCAAGCACAGTTTGCCATTTAATTCTCTCGATTGTGAAGCTAAACTTGGCAGTCTTTTGTTTTACAGTTCAAAAAATGCTCAACATCTTACACTTGAAAGAAGTAAAGCCAGTGTTTTAGGCAGAGCTGTGGAGTCGGAGTCGTGGCTCTGTACATTTAAAGCGGAGTCGGAGTCGGAGTCGCGTTCGACTCCGACTCTGCTTTAAATATACAGGGGCACGACTCCGACTCCACAGCCCTGGTTTTAGGTCCGGCGTCTACTCAAGAGACGATTGATGACCTTTATAGTGTTACTACAGATGCTGCTACTCACGGTGCCATAAAAATATTTCCACTGTTGATGAAATTTTACAGCCCTGCTATTAACCTTAAGACATGCGTACTTGATTTTTTATGAAGACTCAAATGAAACTGCATTTGCCATGTATAACAATTTAGTAACATGATTTAGGGAGCATAGTATTAATACTAAACATCTCACCAGTTATTGTGCAGAGAATGGAAATGTAAAATTCGGAATTCAGTGTTCCAATTACTATACAATGATAATAACAATACTATTCCAGTGGGATGCTTTGCTAATATGATATTTTGCACAAAAGTGTAAAACATGCTTCCATCATCATCATTATCGGCCAGAGTGCCCTTTACTGAACACCCAAGTCTTAGATCCATACGTGAGTACTGACAGGACCATGGTCTTGTACAGTAGGAGCTTTGGTGTTTGGGATTTGAAGAGCCTTGACAGACTGTGGTAGCAGCCGCCCGCGCATTGCTTCCTCCATGTTGTTATCGGCTGCTACAATTGACCCAAGGTAGTTCAAGGATGACAATACTTCAAATTCATGCTCAGCTACCCTGAAGGTTTGACCAGCTATAGGTGTTCTTCTTGCAGATGCTGCCGCCATATACTTTGTCTTTTCTTCATTTATGTGCACCCCAGTTTTTGTGCCGCTCGTTCGATCTGGATGAAAGATTCTCGCACAGCTAGTTCTTATCTTCCAATTATGTCTATATCATCTGTATAAGCCAGTATCTTGGTTACGATAGTCCCTCTCGTACACGTGCCAGAGTCTCGGATTGCTTTTTCCAACGCCAGGTTGAAGAGCAGGGTGGCCGGGCCATCCCCTTGTCGAAGCACATTGAAGATGTTGAAAGGTCTAGACAGCAATCCGGCTATTTTAACTTGACGTGTTACATTGGTCATGGTCAACCAGCACAATCGTGTCAGTTTGTCTATAATGCCGAATTCTCTCATGGCTTTATGCAGTTCTACCCTGCCTATGCTATCAAAGGCCGCCTTAAAGTCTATAAATATATGGTACAATGGAATGTTAAATTCAAGACATTTTTCCATCGCCTGCTTGAGAGTAAATATCTGATCAATTGTTGAATAGCCTGGGATGAAGCCACATTAATATATGGAGCTATCCGTTTTTGCAGGATAAAGGAGAGTATCTTATAGGAGGTACTCAACAATTTTGTACCCTTATAGTTGCTGCACATAGTTACATCTCCTTTCTTATGTACGGGGCATATTATACCTTTGCGCCAGTTTTCTGGCATCTCTTCATACTCCCATACGTGAAATATAATTTTATTAATATGATTGAAAAACTTAATATCACTACATTTTTGAAATGGGCGATATTTATGAAGTTAAAAATGCAGTCAGAGCTGCAGTACAGAAGAAAAACTTAACGACATTACAGAAATGGCACAAATTAACTGAAACGCGAAATGTTCCTTATGTGCTAAAAATATTTGTTTTCATGACATGGATACCAGTCACGAATGCTGCGACAGAAAGAATATTTTCTCTAACTAATATAAGGTACGAGCAGATTAAATTTTGTTAAGTATATTGAATACAAAAACAATTTTGTTTTGCTCGGGTGTGCAAAAAAACGCACCTATAATTTGGTCCGAGAAAAGAAACAGATTATCTCTCGAGCATGTCAAAGCAGAAATACAAATAAAGACCAACTTGAAGTTTTTGTGTAGTGAATTTTATGATTATGCAATAAAAAACAAACTATTGAAAGGAGTGAAATCTAACGCTAAGTACAATACGATAAAAAAATAACTTAAAAAAAATTCTTGCACGTTTCCAAAATTTATAAATTAGGTAAGATGGTTACGTTTCGATTTTATTAGTCAAAACAGTAACGTTTGAGTTTTGTTAAATATATCCTAAAGAAGTTTATCTAGTTTAAGGTTCATTTGTTTCGTTTCTTGTACTAAGTAAAGGTGAAATAAAAGATAATTCACAAAAATCTGTCCCGATTTGACACTCACAGTCCCGATTATTTTTACCTTCCGTCCCGAAATTTAACACACTCGACCTGGCAGCACTAACTACCGGGCACGGCGTAGATTCGGTGTATGGGCCCAAGAACAAATTGCTGCAGATCCCGAATTTCATAAGAAAATTTTGTTTAGCGATGAGGCTCCTTTCTGGTTGAATGGCTACGTCAGTAAACAAAACTGCCGCATTTGGAGTGATGAGCAATCACAAGCGGTTGTCCAAACACCGTTACATCCGGAGAAAGTGACTGTTTGTAGTGCTTTATAGGCCGGTGGAATAATTGGTCCATATGTTTTCAAAAATGCAGCTGGGAATAACATTACAGTTAATGTTGACTGATATAGAGCCATGATCAATGACTTTCTCGTACCGGAATTGACTCGCCCTAATATAGGGGACCTCTGGTTTCAACAAGATATCACGACATGTCATACAGCTCGTGCAACCACCGACTTATTGAAAGCAGCATTTGATGAGTGCCTAATTTCTCGTTCTGGACCTGTCAACTGGCGTGCAAGACCTTGTAATTTAACACCGCTGGACTATTTCTTGTGAGAATACGTCAAATCACTCGTCTACGCCGATAAACCCGAGACGCTTGGCCATTTGGAAGACAACATTCGCAGCGTTATTGGCGGGATAGACCCCAATTATTGGTTAGAGTAATCGAAAAATAATGCCCTTAATAGCAAAAATCTCAGATGCATGAAAAGATAACTATGTCAACTATGTAAAAACTGTAATAAGCCTGCTTTTGAGAAATTTTCTGGAATGCACCCCCAAAGAACTTTCCATCCTTGTAATTTCCGGTGTAGTCATCGAATAATGACAGGGTATATTGATCTTGATGTGAAGCCTTTGTGATAGATTTTTGAATGCAATGCCATTAAAGTGTTGCCAGCACCAAGTATTTTTGATCATGTTTTGTACTAGGAGATGATGCCACCAATTTTCATATGATAAGCACCATATAATTTCCTAAATTTTGAAACTCTGAAAACCTTTCATTCCTGCAGTTTTCGATGCAGTCGTCGAATCAAAGTGATACATGATCTTAGATACAAGTTGGCTGCAATATGAATCACATTTGATAGAAAATGTATTAAATGTATGCGTTTCTATGCACTAGAGTTTTTTTCATTTAACATTTTCGATTCAGCACTATGGCGCGCTTAGCAAAACTCCAAAAAAATTTATCAAGAATCTGATAATTCGACATAATCTACTACCAATTACCAACGACAAAATCTTTCAACCCTTCAAAATAATTGGTTTCAATGAGTGATCAATTTTCGACAGCTACATAAATCCTTTCAGCTTTCAACGTTTTAATTTCATCGAAACCGCTTCCAATAATTCAAGAGCTTTCACGAATTAAATCGCCAATTCAGCAGCTTTTCTTTAATTCGTTCGATTAATGCGAAAGTATGGAGTATGGCTGGTGGTGGTTAGAGAGAGCACGACTCAATTTCCAACAATTCCGTGGCGGTCGTTTATGTCGTTCGATAACGATTGCAAATGTTTTAAAATCCTTGGCATATGCTCGAAAATCTATAGGTACATGCATATAGGAATCGAAGCGAAAAGTAACTTCAACATTGCCCATTATTCTTGGTGAGTGCAATCAAATTGCTGTTGGGCTTTAATGGTTTCGGAAAAACACACATGTCGATGACTACTCTAGCTACTCCAACTGGACGTTGGAACTGAATTGGATCCAACTGAACTGTACTGTACAGTATGGATATTGAGAGCGACGACAAGAAGGTCGCTTGGGGTTTTCGAAATGTATATTGAAGTGATGCAGCAACCATGCATGCACTCTTAAACAGGATCGTAACCATAAAGCAGTGACCAACATGAATCGGATGTCAGTTAATGTTTACAGCGCAATAATTTGAAGGCTCCACAGTTCAATTGTAATAAAACGGAAATCACCCAAAGCACGTTTCGTTCAGCGTTCGAGTTTCTGTTGTTGGAAATTTTAGCTGGGTACTCCACATAAACATGTACTTGATATGAACTGTTCCGTACGTATTGGTGCAGGCAGGGCGTTATTGGGAGAGAGACCAGGAAAAGTTTGAATCCGGTTTGGTCAACGCGACTTTTGCTCTATATTTCTTATTTTACTGGTTTTTAATGTCGCTATTGTGTATTTTATGGTTTGAAAATATTATTCTTGCTAATGAGAGATAATAACGACAGTAAGAATAAGATGGAGTATATGTCATAGCTTATTTTATATTGAGTGTCAGTTCAAACTGATGTACATTAAGAAACAAAGTACAAGAAACGTTAAACGCCAATAACTCACTCGATAAGGACATTGTCAAAGGAATTAATTTGCCACAATTGTTAAAAAACAATCAATATCTGACTCAAATCACTAAACTAATCTTGGAGGCAAGCGTTATTAATTAAGTAATCAATGGTTAACTTGAATATACTTTTATTTTAAAAAGTAAACACTACTGTCCGGTATTTTTATGTTTGCAGGAAATCTAAATCACTTCGCTAACAAGAATATTCTTCGACTGGAATGCAAAAATGTTGCAGATAAAAGATTCCAATAGGCTATTATTAAATACACACTGTGTTTAATATCGACAATATTTTTTTCTGAAGTATCATCACTTCACTTTGTGTTTCTCTTCAATTCATTATAAAACTTCAACTTTCCATTGTGCTCTCATCCAACAGCCCACTTCCTATCTTTACTTCCCTTTTCGTAAAGCCACATTAAAACTCAAATATCAAACAAAACTCACCATCCAATATTTCCGTACAAGAGCGAAGCAGTTAACACCATCTCTATTTCTATTGACCGGCACAAACGATTTTCAATATAGTATCCTGCAAGATACCAGATGCGAAATGTTAAGCTAGCGGTCACGTTAACCGCACTCAAAACAAACTTCAAACCGAATTCAAGATCTTTTGAGGACTTTCAATGAACAGTACTAGCATCAGCAATCATATCGACGATTCAATAAATGGATCGGTTTGTAGCACAGTGGGCGGACATGGACCAAGTGAATCTGTACCGTAACCGAAATACAGAGAAAGTTATATTGAACGGGATTCACTCAGTTTTAATACTGGTCATATGGACCTACAGCAAGACCCGAGACTGGAACAATGAAACGATACGCTTCGTTGGCTAGAATCATTCAAGGGAAACGATTTTCCAAAAGGTTAACAGCTCATGTTTGAGGTTCCTCGAATCATTTACTAACTCTATGTAATGCTTCATATCAGACGGAAGTCAATTGTTTCAGGATGAAGTGAATCGAATACTGCGTACGATATTGTTTAGAGACTAGCGAGAAGTTACCATGTTACAAGAGGTGATTCGATTTCAGTAAATGGTGTAAACGGTTCTATGAAAGTGGCAGGCTTATTGTAATTCTAGGCTTATTTCATTCCATCTGTTTAGGAATCTGGTGAAGAATCTAATTCGAAATAACGTTGGACTTAAATTTTCAGTAAAAGCTACGGTGTCAACTGTTTTCTGGTTTTCTGACAGTTTAATTTCTTCGCTGTTATGAATTTCTTCAAAGCTGATTGAATCATCGCAAACTGCAATATCATAAATATTTAAGAAATATCTAAAGAAGTTTGCGAAGCGATTGACTGTTACTGCCTCAAAGCGACAATTTAAAGGATAATGACACATCTCAACTCCTTTTAGTCAAAGAGTCACTATTCGTGTCTCTACAATTTCTTCAATCTTTTCAAAAATACATGACATCGCTCAAAGCATCTGTACAACTCATATTTACCGTCAACGAGAACAACAACAACAACATCTTTCACCACCTTTGGCAACAATGACATCAACTAGTTGATATCAACTACATCACTATTATCCTTGGACAAATAGCTCAGAAAATAGGGTAGTTCGAAAGAAATGCAAACAAGCAACATCCTTGACAGAGCAAATAACATCCTGTTGTGATACACCGCGCCCGCATTTTACCTTCTGACTGACTTTTGCACCCCCATCTCACCCCATATCTTGTTGTTGCCGCCACCATGATGATTTGTACAGTTGAACGTATTGTCAATTTTTTTTTAACTCATGGCTTGTTGGTCTCTTGACGACACGGCGACATAGCTCCAAGTGGATTTTTCTTGCATACTTAACTCGTACGCACCCTCTTGCAATGTCAAGAAGGATGAAAGCGATTCCGAAAGCGACACAGTCAAGCTTCGAATTGAAGCTAACTCATTGTGTACGATGGCAAAAAGAAGATGAATACAAGAGAATCAAAGGACCACTCAACGACAGTTCTTCGTACGCGATTTTTAAAACTGATCAATCTGCCAGACAAAACATTCGAACGGTATCTGTGCTGAGGTTATTAAATGAATAGAAATTCTACGAGAACATAAGCATGAAAGTTTCGTCTGAGGCAAAGTAGGGGGTGGTTAGCGGGATCGTTGCAACGTAATAGATTTGCTCTATAGATTGTAGATAATAGGCGTGTTTTGTTTTTTTTTGCTGCTCTATCCAGAACAGAATAGAACAGATGCATGGGACAGCATTGTGTTCTGCATAGGTAGTTAATTTTCTCACCCATAGAGTGTACTGGTACACGCAGAGAAAAAACTGTTGACTTAAATAAATTCGTATGTAAATACAAGAAAAGAGCTTTATAGATTTTAGTCAAAATAGTAAAAGTTTCATTTCTAACTAGGCACAATTTTTATTTTGACGTGGAAAGGTAATGTGAAAATAACATACCTCATTGTCATTTTTAAAAGATGTTTATTCAAACCAAGAGACCCTATACCTTCAAATTAAAAGACGTTTATATTGAAAGCAAGAGTTCAAAATGTAAAGCTAACAAACACATTTTGATTTTAAAAGAGCGGATACTTTTATCGCAAAACTCCACAAACTTCAAAATGAAGAATGTTCGTTTTCCATCAAAGTAGATTGCGTTGTATTTCTAACTGGAGTCCTTCTGATTTTACTACTGCTAATATGTATGAATAAATGTAAAATTATTCCTTACAAAAATATGTAATTTCGTTTGATGCTATAGTGAATGACTTTCATTGAAAAACAAAATCTCATTTTCATAACACATTTATTTTTAGTTTATTATATTGTTCAAAATAAGAAAGAAATAAAATTTACATTCAAATATTTTGTTAGGTTAATAGTTTGTCGTAGTTTTTGTCTGACTACTTTTTGTCCATTACATAAAAAATTAAAACAGCTTGGGGGACCATACACTTCGTGCAAAAACTTTATTTCACTTTGTAACGGTTCTCCTATATAAGGAACGGAATTTATTACAAACTTCTACCATCTACCAACTTTTACAAATTAAAAAGTATTCGTTTTTCGACTAACCAAAATCGTTTCAATCTCAAATACTTGAAAGCTATTAAAATAAAATCATCAGTTTCCATTAATATATCACCATTTTTGTAGTGATAACCTATGTACTGCAAATTGCTTACTGTATATACACTGCAATCTAAAGGCAATACCTTTGCAAAACTAACCCTAGATTCTGGTAGTTCATAAAGTTCACCCTTTTTGGATACAATTTCTTCGTGGAAAAAAGTCTTCGAATGAAGTAAATATGCAAAGTGCAAATTTGATTTAATACATAGTGTTGGAGGCACATTGAGTCTAGAAGTAATCGCTCTGGCGTATCCTTTGTGTAATTGATGCTCAGCTTCAAATCCAAAAGTCTAAAGGTGTCGCACAAATAGATCCTCACTTTCACTTTCACATATGAATTCATAATCGGTTGAATTCAATATTTGACACGTATCTATGTTTATATTTAATTCTCTTTCCATTATATGTATGTTCGCACAAAAACCTTAAACGCGAGTCAGATAATAGTTTTCACCACTTCAAAAGCAATTCACATTGCAGTTTTGAACACTACAGCTTTAAATACTAAATTCGCAACTCACATTGATTACAACGCAGTGCTTATCTAGAGTGAGCATGAAATAACTACGTATGTTTTATTCTGGCATTGTAGCCTATAAATAAACGTATGTAGAATTAAATATAAGCGTATGTATGTAGAATTGAAATATGTAAAGACAAAATACCTTGATTTTGGATTAACTAGTAGAGCTCTTGAAAATGACAAGCATAAGAGGATCGCATGTGGCTTTAACGTTTTCCAGTTGTAGAAGCAACATATGATGTCGGAATAGGAATTGAATACTTTTTTAATTTGAAATTGAAAGCAGGCTATAATCAATACAATTGGACTTATTTTTGAAAATACATTCAGTTTATGTAAGTTTTAAAGTTTCATTTGTAAAAACTACCATATTTTTGTACTTTTGAAACAAAATGATAAAATTTTTGAAACAAATAAGTTTATTTCTCTTAGTGTAGGTCATGAGTAGTTATGCCTTTTTTTGCTGTGAGGTGGCTTTGGAATGTTTAAGGCTATGTTGAATGTTTTGGTAATTAGAAAGTGGGAAAAGCCCTCATAATGTGTATAAAGTTAAAAGATGTAATTTTCTGTTAATTTCTTTTATATTTTCTTTCGATTGTGGTAGTTTATACTAGTTATTTTCTCCCTCTATTTTCAACTGCTTTACGGGCAACTACAGCGAATATAGCTGCCTTAGCGAATGCACCAGCGTTCTGTTCTTAATAGCGAATGCATCTGATGTTCTGTTCTGGATGGTTTTTTTTGCGCCAATATTCTATTACTCTGTTATTCTTTTCCGGAGCAAAGTTTTGAAATATTTTAATGTGAAAATTAAAAAAAAAAAAATTGAAAAAAAAATCTACATAAAATTCCTATAGTCAAATCTCAGTAGCCACAGGTGCTGGAGAAAAATGGACGTCAAATTTAAAATCAGCGATATGAATATATTTAAAATCCAGTATCTAACTTCATACAAGCGAGACCACTCTATACCGGTGTTATCATTATTGGTTTGTCTCAGTAAGCTTGGCTATCGGCTATTGATTATTGAATTAATAATTAGTATTTTTATAAGTATATATATTTGTACTTTTTTTCGTTTATTTCTCTCTATTTCTGTTTTTTTTTTGTATTTTTTTCTATTATTAGTAGTTTATTTATTGTACTATAATAAATGAGGTCTGAAAAAATATTGATAAGCTTTGTCTAGATAAAAGCCCTGGAGTTTATTGTAAAATATGAATTTAATTAAATAAATTTAAGTGAATTGAAATAAATTGAAATTAGGTTGGGCGTCTGTTCTTTCTGTGGCACTTTCAAAATTTCGGTATATCACGTGGCAATCGTTATGATTTGGTCTCAAAAACTTGACAAAATGTTTTCGGCAAGCACTTTGCATCATATTCCACAGCAACGTCCAAGCAGATTCTAACTTTACTGGCCAAAAAAACATTTCTTTTTCGCTAGCGTTTACCGTCAAGCTACGATTTCAACAAATCAATAGCTAGCTCCGCTGAACCAAATGCTCCAACTCAGGCGTAAAGCACATAAAAATTGTCCAATTTTTATTTCAGTCTAGCAACTATAACGCCTTGTTTGCTTTCGCGTCAACTCGGTACCGCGCCAGTGCAACTCAAACAGAAGAGTAATCTTCTTACTATCACGTCTTATAGCCCGTCCAGACTACAGCTACTTAAGTATCCGGATACATAAGTATTGTCCACACTGCAGCGGCATCTGCAGATACATTTTACCCTTGCCATGAAAATCAATGAAAAGTGTCGCTGCAGTGTGGACAATACTTATGTATCCGGATACTTAAGTATCTGTAGTCTGGACGGGCTATTAGGTATATAACTCGTCCTTTTCACATTCAATTATATCACTCTTCACATCATCGCACGATTCATACAAGATGCTTTTTCATCCACACATTGTTAGTGGATACCTACGGCGAGTCGGCCGGCATTTACCACTCATCAGCAGTTTACCTTGATGGTCGTTCATAACCTGTTTTAACCACGGTACCGAGAAAATATACCCATATTTGTTAGAATCATTTCAAGCGGGTCTTCTAAGGAGCGCGCGAGTTCGACTCCGGAATGATTACAAAAAACTATTTCAAGCGTTACAAAATTTTATTCAATCGCACGATTAGTATAAGGTTACAACTGAACTTTGTTTCACGTGCGTCGATTAAAATTATAGCTGAAAAATGATTACATTGCATTTCATGAATTTGGAAAAATTACAGAATTGATGAGTTGATTGCTCGTGGCGGATGTCTCAGGTATCATCGAGGCCAATCATGAAATATTGGTGTCAGTGGTAGCGTCAGCGATGAATGGTCGTTGTTGGGTCATTTGTTGGGTCGTTGATCGTAACACGCGTTACCCAACGTAGTTTATTTTCTATAAATTCAAATTTAATTTTCAATCAAATCTTAAATTAAAATGTTGGGACCTTATTTCTTTTGAACGTTATTTTTGAAAAACCAAATTCAAGTTTCTAACCCAAAAAACCTTTACATAAAAAACAGCCCAAATAGTTTCGTCGATTTTCCCTCCATAACAGTATTCCGAATAGGAAGAAAGATCCGTGAATAAACGAACATCCAGCTTTAGTGAAATTCTAGACAACAACAAGACAATCTTATTTCCAACACGTATTTCAGTCGAGCTCCTGTGCTGCCAAGGACAAAAACGATGCTACGCACCACTGAAAACGATAAAAACGAATACATGTTGAGCAGACAAGTAAGTGATATCTGGAACGGATTAGGATTTCGATTGGTTTAAGGGATATTCAACATTAGAATAGGTATATGTTTCTTCTGTCGCGGTGGAAAGTAAGAAGTTCAAAGAGTGAAAACCAAACCAAACCACGAAGATCCGCTTGACTGATAAATCCTGAGATTACACGTTAAAGTCACTTCAGATAAGAGACGAAATGAAAAAGGGGAAAGACCCCAAATCGTTTGAATGTTGCGTGAAGAGCTTGAGAGATGAGCGAAGCAAATTACACGCACTGCAGCTGTGACAAAAATGAATTTTCAATGTTTTCAACTAGATAGCAATCAAATGAACGTTTTGGGTAATGTTTTTTTCTATTGCTAATTCGAAAGTTTTATGATTTAGTGTAATGCTTAGAAGATATGAATAAGTAATGAGCACTTATAGTTCAGTGAGTTTCATTTCAAACAATTGTTAATCGTTCGTTTTATTTCTTGTTTTGTAGTTCGCACTTTCATGGAAACCAAAATATTTTCATCCTGTTGGGGAAATACTACGAGCAGCTTTATCAATAACATTTAGTTATCAAAATTGTTTGAAATTCACCATAAAGATACACGAAATACAAATCATTTCACTTTTAATAACTACTAAATAGCTACTCTAGAAATATTGCTGTTAACTCTTATCATATGTAGTTGAGCCCACAGTGGGCGCTTTGTTTTTACGCGTGATTTATGCTACTTTTGTTGTGTTGTTTATTGCAGCTGCTCAAAAATACTTTGAATATGGACATCTCAAATCGATTTCCAAACATATAGAAATAATAGCAGTGGATAATATCACTGAATGGATGATAATTGCTCATACAATTAGCTACAGGACTAAGCTATTTTATTGACAACTGAATCATAAAATATGTTAAATATGTTGAAAATTAGCGTTCAATATAAACAATCAGTCATGCAATTTGAATTAGAGACACAATTACGTACAGAAAATACAATGATATTTAAAGAGTATTATAACAAACAAAATTCATGAAAATTGATATTATTCCGTCCAATTTTAACCGAAATTAAAGCAGCTGCATAACGATCGAGAAAAGCACTTTGCATTGATGAGTTGAAGTATTATCACACATTCTATTTACATAATTAATCAGGTCATTTATGCCTGCACTTAGCTAATTGAAATATGAATAGCAAGAGTAATGAAACTCTACCATCAAATAAAATTTATTAACATTTCTTAGTCCTCGGCAAACTCATATACAATATAAAAATCCTTTTCTAATTGTGACACTAATTCTGCAAGGATTAGCTCAACAACTAAGGCTTTCATCATTCATTCTGCTATCAATTCAGCCACAATAATTCGCAAACAGTTTATTCTACCCTACAACCAAGAAAAGCCTATTTATTTGTAACGAACAAAAACACAAACAATCCGAACAGTATTGACCGGACCCCTCTCTAAATTATATAGTTCTTCGGAATACGAATAATAAACAGCTCATTAACTCAGTCTGCAAAATATATCCCTTAATGGACATCGATTTCATTATCGTTGCATAGAATTAACTAAGTGCTCTAACTTCAATTCATTCCATATCAATGTTAATCAATTCAATAATAATGCTATTTTGGCTTTGTTTTTCCACTCCCATTTCGAACCCAACAGCACATAAGAAAAAATCGGTTTACGTGCATTCATATATCGTCCTTTGCTTTTTCCGCCCATACTACGTAAGTTATATCAATAGACAATTTCCCATTGCTCTGCAACCACGTACATCTTTGTATCGTATGGGTTTTCTCTTTGGAATCCTTCTCAAGCTAAGGAATTAGAAAATTATACAGGAATTATGCTTGGTTAGCTCAAAAGCAAGAGCTTTACTATGCGACATTATCACTACTGTCAGCCGCCACCAACAAGACAAAAGACTTACAGCGAAAATAATTTTGGTTTTGGTAGTGAATAGGATACACTTGCGGGTAGTTTTGTGGGTACGATTTCAATACGTATGTATACAAAGTGGCAATAAAGATTCATCGGTTCAGCAATAAAATCGGTCGAATTACTCAGTAGTTTTCGTAAATGGAGCACACTATCAATGTACAACTTTTCGGAGATGTTAAGTTATTCTAGTCTGATAGATAGGTATGAGAGAAATACTTGAAGTGATTTGTGCCACAATATCACATTTCATACTATTTTCAAGGAAATAAAGCTTTGTCGATTATATTTCGTACTTATAGGATATTTTAGTGCGAAGCATTTATATCAGATGCGATTTATAAACATTAAAGAGGACTTTGATGGTTTCAAATCGTCTGCATTTATGCTAATTGTAACTTCTTGACGCCCTTCACACATATCTTTTTTATTATGTGGACATCATTCGCTTTCTTTATTCAGGCTATTTTCAATGTACAAAACAAGGTCCAAAACAGAGATATTTTACATAAATCTGGAGACTGTATTTCTATGTGATGTCATTTAGTTACGGTGGACTGTACGTATCAAACTATGCGCAAATGTGTGAATGGGAGACGATATAATGAAATTGAATTATAGATTTGTCCTCCAATTAATGGGAGTTCTGCTTTTGTTTTACATTTCTTAGCCGGAAAGCCGGGAGTATATAATAAGTGTCTGGTGCCGGGTTTTATTGAATATATTATTCATACTATTCATATGCGATGCAATATTTAACCAATATTCACAGAACTTTTACTGAGGAGATTTTTTTTTTTATTTTAGGGACACACAGAAAGTGCTGATAATTTTTTCTCTTTTGAAAACCTTTTACTTTTTTAATTAAGATTATACTGCGTTTTAATTTCACAACTATTATTAACCAAACATCAAACCATAGCTTGGAAAAATTTGTTGTCATCGGACTTTGTGAGTCAATTCTGATTCAATTCCAAAGCCCAAAATGAAACGTGTAGAATACACGCTCTGGAAACGTGAAGTAGGATGGTTTTTGGCGAATAGCATACGAAAGTCTTCGCTCTGGACTCTGATCACCATCAGGACCATTTTTTCAGACAAACAAAATGCTATCGCCTTCGAAGGGTGGTAGTCTTTGCAGGTTTGGGATATAAATACCCAATACTCCTCTTTTTAATGAGATAGTCCTGATTCTATTGGCAACAAATGGCTGATTCATCTACCAGACAATTGCCATAGCTAAAATAATAAATGCAATCTTTCAAACAAAGAGCTTTCTTGATATCTGCAAGACAGCAATTACAACGGTTATACCTAAACAAGATGTTTGATGTGGTTGAGCTATTTACCAAAGTTTGGCATGCAGGACTGGTTTTCAAAATGAATACATTCGAAATCCCGCCACCGCTGATTCAACTCAAAGCATTTTTGCTTCGGGACACAACAGAAAACTAAGCAACTATCTTTCCACGCTGCGGTCAGTAGAAGTTAGAGTTCTGCAAGGCTCACCACCAGGGGCGGCTCGTCGTTGTACGCAAAGGAAGCAGTGCTTCCCTTGCTAAATATTGCCTATACAAGAAAAATAGCTTAACAATACATATTGAAATTCAAAGCAAATCAATTAATTTTATATGAATTAGCATCCAACATCAATTAAAAAATTTACGAAACTCAAAACACTATTCATCTCACACACGAGATAGTTCTCACAGCCAAAGTGCCTTACAAGTAGTTTTACAGCAACGCGATCGGATATCTTGCGTTTGAGTGAAAACCTCAAGCATCTCGCTCAGAACGCTCAGTTCATTGCAGCGTATTGAAATATGCTACACAGAGCACTAAAGTGATCTTGCCTCAATGCACGTACCATGATGTGTGCATACACTCCATTGCAAGCATCACGCAATCGGTGGTCGGAAACACTTTGCAATGAATGTTCCCGAATAGCAGCGCGGACGCTGCTCAGCTCACCGCGTCTTCCCGAGTAGAGAAAATCAAAAACCCCTCGCTTATTCAGCCGCTAAATAGCCCAGGAATATTTGTGAATGGACGCAGCACGATTTGTAGCGTACTCTGTTTGGTTTCTATTTCGCTACAGAAGTTAGAGCTGGTATACTTTGGGTGACTGAGCTTAGGATGTTATTTGTATGTATGAATACTGTAATGAATTCGTAGTTTAACATAAAGTGTTATTTGTATGTTTCGTTTCTGTAATGGATTTATTACAGAGTTCAAGAGTTTAATGTTTAATGTTTAATGTTTCTTCTGATTTGTCTGTTAGTTTGTTTGTGCTGAAAGTGCGTAAGTTAGTATTGGAATGATTAGAGAAAGATAGTGGCTTTTCACTTAAATAGTACAAGAGTATTAACGTTCGGCATACAACGTGAGGTTATTTCAAGTCCAAATCTTAAAGACATGAAGCTGATTTTATGGAAGAGGTATGAAAGTATTTTTTTAAAATAAATGCTTTGTGTTTTATTATTGCTTGTTGATGCAAAGAATAAAAGAAACATGTGAGCACGTTCTGTTTAATATATGTATACACAGAATAGATATAATACTTTGTGAGGTAAATCTAACCCCACCTTGTAAGGGAGAGGAATTATTTTCACGTCGTTTGCCGAAGTTGTTTGCATTTTGTGTTGAAAATTGAATTTCACCATAGAACATTTACTGCGGTATATTTTTCTCTTAGACTATTTGAATAAATAAAAGTACTTTATAGATTCGTGGTGACCAGGACCACAAATTTTCACTTTTTATTTAAAAAAAAATTCTAATTTGCAATATCTTGCATTCTAATTTGTAATCTTCCATCATTTAAATATTACTGAGATTGATGGTGATCATAATGAGTAGAAAAGTCACTGAGTCAAAGAATTGGAAATTGAATGCAACTTTTGATGTATTTGCTGCGCTGAAATTCCTACGTGTTTATTCTAGAAAACTATGCAAAAATAAATTTGCTTCCCCGAGTCTTTAAGACACGAGCCGCCACTGCTCACCACTCACCAATATTGTGTAGTATATGCACTACAGATTTTTTTTCTTTTTTTTTATGATAATGCCAAAGCTTAGGAGATTGCCCCTTGAAGCGAATGCTTAACGATGGTGGTAGGGAGACAATTATGGGAGAAGCCAATATCAAATATTCCATTATTCTTTTAAGTGCCACATTTTTTTCTTATTTTCTAAAGCGCTAGTGTTATACCTAGTCGCTATTAAAGCTTTAATGTAACACTTAATTAATGGAGCGCTAGTATTAGCCCAGTCCCCGACTGTTAAGACAACACAAGGGATTCGAACCCGCGGCCAGAAGATCGTTGCTTCGGACTGAGGCGTTAGCGAGCTAAGGTACCGACTCCCCCTCTACCAAAAGATGGTATATCTTTGAATTTGCAATCCTTTATAGATTTTCTTTTGTAATACTTCCTCAAATGGAAAATCCAAATAAATACCAGAAAGATGCAAGCAATCTTCATTACAAGAACACACAATTGGCTGGCAACGGAGGAAAATTTTTCGGACTGACGTTTGATAGTAAATTATCATGGCCAACACATATTAAAGACAAAACACAAACGATAAATAACGTACCAAACATTTTTCAATTGATGACTAGATCCAAAAACCAAACATAACCAACAACACTCACATGTAGCAGCACTGCCTACTACCAGAGGTGCAAATGAAACAGAAATCAATTGTTTTCGCTGTTGGAAGGTGGAAATATTCTAAAAGATGTGTCATGGCTCCTGCGCTGGAACATGCTGGATAATTCAAGACTAAAACCACCTCCTTCTTTTTCCAGACTCCCCACGGAACTACTTATTCAGCATTACTTCGCGGGGGTGGATCACACCTTAAATGCTTCTAAATATCCTTTCTTCATGCGGTGAATAGTTTTAAGTGCTGTTTCGACAGCATTCGCCGGAGTTTGGAACTTCAGCATGCAGTTTACGATGCATACCACTGATATCCTTTTGCCTAGTACCATCTTTTAGCTATTCTACATGCATCAAAGCGCAGACAACTGAACATAACGTGCTCCACATCTACGGGTACATTTTGCCAAACTGGACAGTCCGGTGAGGTGTCATGCCCAATGCGATGCAGATAATAACGATAACCGCCATGTCCGCTCAAAAACTGGGTTAGGTCATAGCTTGTTTCTCCGCGGTTTCTTGAAGCCCATTGCACAACACTGGGGGTTAATTTGTGCGTCCAACGCCCGTTTGGCGCCTCCTCCCAGTTACTCTGCCATGAGCGCATTGAATCTCTCGCGTGCTTGCTGTTCGTGCTTCATTTTTATAGAGTCGAAGCGCTTCATTCCCAAGAATTTCGATGGGCAGCATACTGGCTATAACACACATTACCTCGTAAGACGTTGTTCGAAAGCCGCGGCAGGTTCGAAATGCAATCAGTCGATAAGCTGCTAGCATTTTTCACCGATTCGATTTTATGTGCAGTGCTGGTGCTGCGTACATTAGAATAGAGGTCACCACTTTTGAGATCAGTAGCCTTCGGTTTTGCTTCGGCCCGCCAATATTGGGTCGCATTCTAGCTAGTACTGAACCGACAAAGGATACTTTCTTGCTTGCTTTCTCCAGATGAGGTTCGAAGCTCAGTTTATTGTCGATAGTTACGCCTTGGTATTTAATAGCAGGCTGCGGGGCTATTATGCAATTGCCAACCTTTATCCGTGCTACTTGTAGTTTCCTCCACTTCGTGATTAGTACCATTTTGGTCTTATGGTCGGCTTGTTTAAGCCCAACGCAACCAAGCTATAATTTAACCGCCCAGATTGCTTCGCTTCCATAAATGTCGACTTCTTTGAGATGACAGGCCGGAATCACGATTCCAATATCGTCAGCAAAACCTACCACCTCATTTCTGGGTACTCGTATCCTTAGTATCCCATCGTACATTACATTCCAGAGCAGGGGGCCAAAGACAAATTGCTGTCGTACTCCCGCCGTTACTAGATAGAGTTTTGGTCTTTCGTCTGAGCTGTAGCTCAAATATCGACCAGCGTGCTTACAATACGGCTCCACCTCACGGAGTTAAAGGCGCTCTTTACGTCTAATGTGACCAACGCGCATCAGTCTCCTTTATCTCTCGCGCTCATTGCCATGTCCGACACCATTTTGAGAGCGTCTACAGTTGATCGCTCTTTCCGAAAATCGAATTGCCGGTCCAATAGTCCGTTTTGGTTTTCGATTTCTCATAGCAGTCGTTCAAATATGACCCGGTCCAAAAAGTTCCCCATCGTATTTAGCAGGCATATTTGCCTTTGAGTTGATGCCTTTCCAATAGGTTTTTTTCTGCTTGGGCAGGACCAAAAAAAAAAAATATAGCCACCAATTTCTGTTGCTTCTACTGCTCGGGAAAAACGCCTTCCCGCAGGCACGTTGTAAAATTATCGGCAAAGACTTTTGTTATCGCCCCGATTCTGAGAGAATAGCGTTGTGAATATTGTCTGGAGCATATTCGGACACTTTATTTGAGGAGGATTCTTTCCCATTATTGTAGGCATATCGGCTATGTACGCTCCACCTCATGGATCGGAAACAACAACAGAAAACAACTAAAAATCTGTCAGGACCTCACTCATAGAAGGATTCACAGGCTATAGGCTAGGAACACAGCCTTACATAGAATTGAAACAATTTACATATACATACAGACATTAAAATTATTTGACAGACTTGACGGACATCCTGATAGTATCCGGAACATCTGGAAAACTTAACAGCAAGTTCTAATGGAACGTACTAGAGCCTGCGACAGTTAACGAAATAATAAAAAAAAATACCTGAATTAAATGATAAAGCGAATGAGAGTGTCAACCCTTAAAAAAGGACTCAAAGTACTGAAAGCACAGCTTCAAAAAATGGCCCAGTTTCTTGTGTGTGATCGACAGGTCTATCTTTATAAGCGCGGTCAAGGTAGGAAGCTATTGGGGCCTCAGTGCCTTCTCTGTACGTACCAGACTCCTACGAAAAAAGGGTAGAGGTCGTTGAGTCTATGATGAAAATAAAGAGGATATGTGAGGTAGGATGAAAAGGAAAACTCGATTCTATATAAAAAAAAAACATACATTCAAAGCAGTGTATTGATTAAAGTCAGGTCTTACTCTTTTAAATAATAAAAGAATCTTAAGTTATTAAATAGTTAACAAGAAATTTATTTTCGCAGTTTTAATAAGATCAGATACAAGCCGGAATTCTTTCAATTTCAATCCCCATTGTATTCTATTCCACAGCGGAAGAATCGTTTTGATTATATAATGTATCAAAACAAAATATTGCACTTATAAAATGTATATAATGCATTTCATATAAAATGTACATAATGTATTTCAAAAAGTATTACCTCGCTTTCCTACTTATTTTGATACTCCTGCCTATGCTTTACAGTTTTCCTCTTTATTTATTAGAAATTTTCACTAGAAGTGTTGAATAAGTAATCAACTTTTTCCATTGTTTCAAGAATTTTCAATTTTCTTCTCCACTCATTTTTCACAGATGCGCACTAATTCACAGCAATTTCATAGACGAATAAAACGTGAACATCATATAACTCATATGTTTCGCCTACCAAAAAAAATAAACGTGCTGTTACGGTCTGTCGAATTCCACGTGCTGTTTAAAAAAAAACACTTCACCACCCTCCAGAGAAGAGAACAATGGAGTCTGATATACATACATTATTCAAAGGCGAAACAACTGGTGTAGGAAACAAATTACGATTAGTTACGATAGAATTTGAGTTAGCATGTACGAATAGATTGGTTAGGGCTAATCGGAACGAAACTACTCTAGGACGACAACATCAAACTGCAATTAACAATCAAGCGAATCGAGGACAATCGACACATTGACAAATTGACACAACAATCAACAACAGCACCAACAATCAATCGATATGACATGTGTGAAGAGGGTACAAGAACAAATTTTCCGAAATTCCTTACGCATTTCCTGGTGCCATCCGATAACTAACCGCGAATGCCTTCTAAACCCGTCAACTCAACTCGAACTTTTTGAATGCGGGAGTGAAGAGGAAAAAACCTGGTAAGTTGATCAACTTTTTGACATTTTGATTTGATAGACCGGATGTGAAAAATCGTGGTTGGGTAAACCTTTTTGAATGTATTGAGCCAGCTTTGGAAAAATTTTAGTCGTTTTTGTTGCTGTAGCTTGTTAAAATTCAAAAAACTTCATAAAATTTCCGATGCGCTCACAAATCAGATAATTAACGCGTTTAGCAAAACGCACGAGTGTCAAACTGATCGGTGTGAAAGCTCAAATCAATTTTAAGAGATAATCGAAGAAAAGTTTTCCTGGTGAACTGACATATTTGGGGCCTTTCCGAATCGACGTCTTCGCCTTCGCCCTCAGCTTTTTGTAACAGAATGTAACGTCAGATAAATTCGAGCCTGTCCGAATTCAGTTATCCACGCTTCGTCATTGCTCTCTTGTATAACAGTTGACGAAGACACGTTCTGATTTGACTTCTCGTTGGCTTCATGATGTTTTGAGGCAATGTTACGAAGCACAGCCATAGATTTAGGACACCTCGTCTTGAGCTGCTTCAAACTGTTAAAGTAGATCAGCTACTCTGCTGACGTCACAATCTGTCAAAGCAAGCTGAAGATGAGGAGGAACACGGAAATTCGGAAAGACCCTTGGAGGGCCTCAAAACTTCACAAACTAACAACATCCAATTTCAAGCACAATCTGGTATCTGCCAACACCGCCAGTAATTGTAAAATCCTTTGTTCCGAACTGACAGCTGATCGGATGGCCATTGATAAAGCAGGTTTTTGACCTAATGCAAAATGAGCTGTAACCTCATTTCTATGAAATCTTCAATTTCGAGACTAACTTCGCTTTTCCACCAATTATTTATTTATTTAGTTATTCACACAGACAAAAACAAAAAAAAATCAAAACATGTTCTCCTTAAGGGGCCTGAACACCTTTTTTTCAATTTTCGTTTTTTGTATTTTCATAATACACTTTTAAATGTTGCGAGCATTTTAAGCTATTGGTGGTTTTTATAGCATGCCATCTGATACGTGGGCAATTCCGTGGCATGTCATATCATTTCGAAACTGCTTCTAAACGGTGAGGACGTGTGCTTCATCTAAGCGTAGAATGCTCTTCAGACGTTATTTGAAGTGGAGGGCCAAGGAGTTCTACTTTTGATGAAATTTCCGCGAGTATAATAAATCCATTTTTTGATAACCGGTCGAAATTTCAGATTAAGGTAAAACTATTATACAATTTGCTGAGGTACGAAGAAGGATGGGGCAAATGTCATTAAAAATAAGCCCGCCGATCATCAATAGGCAGTTCCATTTTGTTACTCATCCTTCAAAATTCATATTATTTCTGTTTAAAAAATAACAAGTATATAATTTAATTTTTTTAAATATTTATTTAATAAATACTTAAACACGATTTTTTTCGTGATTTTTAAATAATTGGATTTAAAATAAATATGAGCCAAATGTAAGGGAAGCAATGCTTCCCTTGCTTCCATGAACGCTACGCCACTGAGGCTGATGGCCAAGCAAATGGCATACCATATAGCCAGCCATTTATGGCATGCCATCAAATATAACATCCCATATGACGCCTCCACTGGCCATTTCAATGGCAAGTCAAATGGCATGCCGAGGGAAATGGATAGTGAGGCAGCCTGTGTGGATCGGATCGTGGTGGCGCACATCGATTTCGTCAATGCTGACCCGAAAAGCTTTAAGTAAATACAACATAAAAATATACAAAAAAAAACAACCTCAAATCTTCTAACGACTCTTATTGCAAATGTCCTTCTCTTCTGAAACAAAATTTGGATAAAATTGCAATATCTGGAAATGTACATACATACACTTGCCAGAAAAAGTATCCGTACACGATCAAAATAAAGCAACATATTAGGAAATTCGTGGTAAAAAGAACTGTTACATTTTAATATTTAAGCAATAAAATTTATTCTGGAATCAAACTACCTTATCTATAAATTTTTTATTTGGTATTCCTTTAAAAACTAGATTTTACAAAACAAAAACAAAAAATTTCACTTAAACGAACCAGAAAAAGTATTCGTACATGACAATACGAATTTAAAATATTCAAATATTTTTCTTATATATCAGGGCTTAATAGCTTGTCGGATAACCTTTTCGCTTGAGGACCTCCCTCAGTCGATGTGGCATGGAGTGGACCAATTTGGCTGTATCCTGCCTGATAATTTTGCCCCACTCATCGACGATGACTTTTTCAGCATTTCCTTTGAAGTTATGCTGTGCTGACGGGCCCCGCGCTCCAACAAATCCCACAAATTTTCAATGGGATTAAGGTCTGGGGATTGGGGTGGCGTACGCAACTGATGTTTTGTGGTGTAAAACAACTAAAGCTTCACATTGTATGCAGTGTGCTTGGGATCATTATCCTGCTGGAACCAGAAATCGTCACCAAGTCCCAACTGCTGAACGCTTTGCTTCATATTCGACTTCAAAATATTAAGGTAAGCGTATTGATCCATAGTTGATTCGATAAACACAATTTGGCCAACTCCTTCTGCCACCATACACCCCCAGAGCATAACACCACCTCCACCATGTTTGACAATAGGTATCAGATTTTCTCTTTCGAGGGCAGTACCGCTCTTCCACCACACTAGCTTTCTGCCTTTAATGCCAAATATGCAAAATTTGCTTTCGTCGAAGAACAGGACATGTTTCCAAAACTCTGGAGGCTTGTTTATAAATTCATTTGCGAAATCCACACGTTTCTTTCTGTTCACTTCCGAAATGTATGGTTTCTTACGTGCTATACGAGAGCGATATCCATCTTTCTTCAGTATTTTTCGTATGGTATCCTCGTGGAGAGCCTTGCCAAAAGAGTCTTCTATATTTCTACTAATTTGCGAAGCAGTTACTCGAGGATTCTTTTTAACTGACAGCAATACGGTTTTTTTTTCGCGTTCGGTCAGTATGGAGGGTCGGCCACAACAAGACTTTGACACAATCGAGCCAGTTGTATCAAATGTTTTCACCACATACTGGACAGAAGAGTGAGTTCTGCCTATTATCTGACCAATTTCGCGGAAAGTTTTGCCTTGACTCCTAAGTTTCAGCATAATTTTCCTTTCATCAGCACTGATTTCCTTAATTTTGGGCACCATCATGTATTCTAGTGCATAAAAACTTTAAAATAACTTCAGTCACTTCTATACCTATCACAAATCAAAGTAGAACTATTATCGGATCTAAATACATGCAGATGCATCTGCACATGCCACTGCATAGCACGGAGAATCCCTCGTTTTGCTCTGTACGGATACTTTTTCTGGTCAAACGTGTTGCCATATATTGATTTTGTTTGAGTTTTTAAATAGTAACTATTATGAAACATACTGGCAATTATGAAAAAATGTCGATTTTATGCTGTTATAAAAGAAAACAGTCAAATTAAGTGGACATCTTCTTTTTAATACAACAACTTTGGTGTCTTGCATGTACGGATACTTTTTCTGGCAAGTGTATATATTTTCACGCAAACAGTCCAAACCATGCCAGCTTTACTCAACTCCATTTCAATTATACCGTCACCATGAAACTGGCCATTTCTTACCGAAATTTCGAAATTAAATTAATCCCAATTAGTACTAATCGTAATTTACACACCTTCATCTTGCCTCCTCCGGCTGCTCTGATTATTCGACCCCAGGTGAACGAAATTACCCTGATAAGTCGTTACGAAATTTCCTTAACGCTTCTTGCACTGTTTGTGCACGTGTGCGTTAGTTTCGATTTGCTTTGGTTTAGGCGTGCTTTCGGGTCTGATGGCATCCCCCAACCGCTAGCTACTTGCTTCATCGGAATACTAATTCGACGAATAATTATGTAGTGATTCGGTGCAGTGTTTATTCTATCGATAATTCCTTTGTTGCTTGGCTTGAGTACAAGCCAGGCAGGACAGGATGGATGGAGAAGCATGTAGAGTACATTGAGATATTGGTAGTCAGAGGACATGGTCAGATATCTTGTGAAGCTAATGAACGGAACGCATGTTGTGAGATTTGCTACTGTTGCGGAATTAAAGCTTCCATCCCCCATTTCGAATCAGGGTCAAAGAGAATCGGTCATTCGATTAATTGGGCTCCAGGAATGGATTGAAAGCTAATGAAAATCTGGTGTGTTTCCTTGAATTGAAGATGGAATGTTGATTTTCGGGTTAATGTTATTAATAATGCAAATCGAAGAAAATTCATTAATTGGAGCGGCCATTAGTTTTCTTGGGAAATCAATTCTTTTGGATACTTCGTTCCGATTACTTATGTCAGTAGTATTCCTTGAAAATAAGCTATAAGTGAATCAGAAGTAAAACAGATACGCAGAAACTTGAAATATTCATGCGAAGTTGTGTCACTATCCAGTTTGACTTGATCACTTATTTGATTTCAAATCGTATCGTCACAAGAACTGTCAATCATCAGTGGTAAAACATCAAACAAATCTACATACATACAGTATGCACCATTTGTATTCGTACAGTACTGACATTTGTTGTAAATTTAAAAATTCCTGGATTTTATGATTTGCTAGAGGCTAGTTAAGGTACCAATGATAACATGAACTCCTGTTTCTCGTTTAGTTGCAAAAATAATATTTGACAGCTTGTGGTCAGCTGTTGAAATTATGAACATATGATTCAGTGTCAGATTTGAATGTGCCATTCTTATTCGTACAGGCGAATGAAAACATTGTTACTAT
Organism: Nemotelus nigrinus; assembly: GCA_947369275.1. Lineage (NCBI taxonomy): Eukaryota > Metazoa > Arthropoda > Insecta > Diptera > Stratiomyidae > Nemotelus > Nemotelus nigrinus. The sequence continues at coordinate 59,139,731 of OX376375.1, forward strand.
TAACTAAGTGCTCTTTTATTGGATTTATTATTTCCAGCGTATCATTTGTAATAATATTGTAAGTATTAGCAGAAATTTTCTTAGTGATAAGTGGTTTATGTTTACTTTTTACATTTAAATAGATAAGATGGCAAGAAAGGGGTGTGAAACATCTTTGAAACATCTTAGTCAAGTGAAATCATTAAGAGCAATCAGCAAAATGGTTAGCCGAGCACGATCCACAATACAATATGTTGTGAAAAGCTACCAAAGTAACGATAATCTGCAAAACTTGCCAAAAAATCTGAATTGAAGCAAGCTAACGGAAAGAGATAAGCGATATATTAGTGTATTGGTTTGACGTAACCCTAAAATAAGCGCCCCGAAAATTGCCAGCAGGTTTCAAAAATATTTGAAAACGAAAATTTGCTATAAAACAATATGGCTACATTAACTGTGTCGCAAGAAAGAAACCTTACATAAGAAAGGTGAACCGAACCAAGCGACTTAATTTCGCAAAAGAATATGCGAATTAAGACTATACCTTCTGGAAACGGATAATATTTACTGATGAGAGTAAATTTAACGTAATTAGGTGGGACGGTGTCACAAAAATTTGGCGGACGAAAAATGCAAGCCTGTTACCGCAAAACTTAATATCGACGATGAAATTTAGTGGCGGGTCAGTGATGGTGTGGTGGTGCTTTGCAGCTGGTGGGGCGGGAAAACTGCAATGTATTGATGGTATAATGGATGCAACCAAATATATCAACATTTTAAAATCCAATTTGCACGCTAGCGCAGAGCAGCTTGGAATCAGGGATGATTTTATATTATACCAGGATATCGATCCTAAACATACAGCTATAAATTCTAGGCTCTGGTTACTTTACAACTGTCCTAAGGTTCTCAAAACTAAGTCTCCAGATATTAACCCGATAGAAAATCTGTGTGCAAAAATTAAAGGAGAACTTAAAAACACGACATTAGAAACGTTCAGGACCTCAGAAATGCTCTCAGCGAAGAATGGGGAAAAATGTCACCGGCTTATACAGAACAGCTGGTCAAATCGCTTCCAAACAGATTAAGAGAGGTTATCAGACGAAAAGGATACCCTACAAAATAATAGTTATAAGAATTTTTATTATTTCACTCCATATATACTTCCTGTACGAATACGAATGGAACCTTGAATTTCGTTTATATTTTATGTTAATGATTGTTATTCGCAAAGTCTGGTATGAATTGAGATATTTTTGTATGAATAATGCTTGTTTTTATTTATTAAATGATATTAATTTTTTTGTTGAAAAAAAAACGAATGAAAATTCAATTTTTCAAATGTTTTCTAAAAAATACTTCACTGTACGAATACGGATGGTGCATACTGTACATAAGTATATCTGCAGCAATACGAGTAGTTCTTCCAATTTTTGAACTCTTCCTAAATCCGCCCCGAAAACATTTGCTCACTGCACCACACTCTATCTTCATCATCCACAGCCATGACCACTGTGGCCAGGTTGGGCTATTTCCCGCCCATTGGGCTATCTAAAATTTGAATTCGCGGGACGGTTTTTCATTTCGCGGGTTGGTGGTTTTTGGGCTATCTATTTTTATGGAAAACTATATTTGGGCTATTCAGTAAAAACTACTAATCGGGACACTGTATGATCGAACCACCTGCACAATTGAGCTATAACATCACCGCATATACAATTTCTTGAATAAAATTTACTCTGTAATCGGCCAACCTCTAGTATTGGACCGTGAACCAGATTAGCTGGACAATAATTTGTTCAGGAGTACTTGCTAATCCGACCAAAAATGGTTTTAAGACCAGCATGAAAAAGTATACAAGACTGAATTTTCCAGAATTTTTCAACTGTTCAAGATCAAGGAAAATTTTTCGTATAATTTCTGCATGACATTCTGCTGAAAATTCATTTAACATGTAGAATTTGGTACGTTAAAGATGGTTTCAATTTCATTGGTATTCTGATAATAATAAAAAAATTTCACCACTGAACACTTTTTTAGAATCACTTTAAATCAAAAGCGAATCTTATTTGAATTCCAAAATTCAAAAATTTTCAAATATGAATTGTTTCCATACTCGTTTCTTTTTAATTCAATGATGAAAAATTTTGATTTGAAAATAAAATTTTTATAATAAAATGGAATTCAAATAAGATTCGCTTTTTATTTCAAAGTGATTTCAACTTTTGATTTAAATTTGATTCTATTAAATGACATTTTTCTGAGTGTAGCATTATTGTATATTTGCCGTTTGTATGCAGCTATGAATGCAATTTATTTGATAATTATGAAGTAAATAAAGCAATGTTTGTTCCGGTTAAGGAAAAAATAAACTGAAAAAAATCTAATACGCAAAATACAGCGAACTAAATGTTCGCAAAAAGTTAGCAAAACTCAGCAAAACAAAATTCCTGATAGCTTTAAAATTATAAAAAGTCAGTAGCAACGTATTTAAAAAATAAAAGCCAACTAAAACGTACATTGTAAAATTTAGCCATACTGTCTGATAGATAAATTTTTGTACCAATGGTTCCGTAAGGCACGTTCTAAAAATTTGCCAATATCCGGCTAGCTACTTCCCAGGAAAGCCCGTCAAATCGCGACAAAATTAGAGCATTGTGATTTAAAAAGGGTTACAATATTCATTCGGTACACTTTGTGACGAAGAAGCTGATGTTTATTTAGACACAGCTCAGGAATTTCAGTTACAGCTAAGAATACTATGTGATGGCTCTGATGCTTTATAATCTTGATGAGACAGAATTGTTTTTTTTAGAGCAACACCACAAAAATCACTATGGTTTAAATAGTAAACATGTACAGATAGAAAACTTCAAAGCAACGTGCGACAATTGCAGTGCTGTGTAAGTGGCGAAAAGAAAGATTTGGTGGTCATAAGAAAAGCTAAAAGAACAAGATCGTTGGGAAGAATTGACATTAAGCGAAGTTTGGGCATAACTTGGCGAGATAACACAAAATCTTGTATGACGGGTACTATTTTTGAAGAATGGATGCACACACTTGATATTGAAATGCAAACACAAAATCAAAACATAACCATCTTTTTTGATAAAGCTAGATGCGATAGCAGTGATAATGTGGAAGACATGAAGCTGCAATTTTTCCACCTATTTGCACTTCTCATTTTCAGCCCCTAGATCAGGGGATTATACCAAACATAAAACTAAATTACCGCACATATATGATGCACATTATATTGTTTGCTCTGGAAAATACTGAGCGTACTTTGGACCCAACAAAATTAGCTTCTATATTTGAAGCTCTCTGTTAGTTACGATCTGTTGGGAATAAAGTGTCTCCACTTACAATTACAAAAGTGTTTTTGGAAATGTTGGTTGCCTCGAAATCTGAGGGTCAAAAGCGAAATCGTGATGAGAGTTCAAATTCAAAGTGACGAGAATTCAAATTCAATACTGTAGCAGACATTCAAAACTTTGCAGGAGTCGATCAATTTATGACCACAAACGAGTATCTCCCGAAATATTGGGAAGATGTCTTTTTTGAAGGGTCTTTAACTGAAGAAGCCATATCAGCTTTTGTTAACGCATATAGTGAATTCAAATCGAAGTATTCTGAAACAGAAAATGAAGTTCATTAGCAGAATCCTAATTCCATAATCACCATAATCAACAAAATACAGAGCATCAAAGCTTAGGATCTTTAAACGAACATATCTAGAGTTTTGCAAACATTAAATGATTGCGAAGTTCTAATGGAGCAGGTACATCTTACGAGCGCAAATAGGCAGATTTCTATATCTAATTATTTTAAATCAAAACTGAACATGCGTTTCTGTGAAAAATTAAACATTTGTAAAACATTCACCTGAAAAGCCTATATTTTCTATTTTATTTACTTGTAATAAATAGTCAAGATGCGATAATAATAAATGAACATAATTTGCAATAACCTTCGATAAAAATAAAGCTAAGGAAAAATTTCTTCAACGTTCTTTTTTAAACCTTTAAAATCGGACAACGTGTGAAATGAGACCATTTAATTTGCGACGCTGAGGTGTTCCGATTCCAAGGTTTTACTGTGTTTATAAAATATATACATATAAACATGATACATCGTATCCAGTTCATTGTCGACTTAGTTTATGCGAGATCCCACTTTAATCCCGATTCGGGATTATCCCAAATATCGCGTCGTATAAACGGGCAAAATTGGAAATTGAATTTTCCGAAATTCGAATTGCGTATATCCAAAGAAATTTGTTTTGAGGAATAGCTTACCCGCAAATAGAAACTGTATTGTATAAATGTGGCAAGATATGAAGTATAGGATACGTTGAACATTTCAGTTAACGTATGAAGAAGGCAAGAATGAATATGGAGGGATATTTAGCGATAGCTGAACATTTTATTAACTAGTTTTTGTTTTTTCTGAGGCTTCGTTCCAAATCAAGAATGAATTCCACAAAAAGGATAATGGAGAATAGATCAAGTGCACAGCGTTTGAAATCACTTTCATTTACACATTTCATATGCATTCTCAAACATAGTCATCGAAATCCGAATTTGACCGTTTATTCGACGTTCTGACTGGTATAATCCCAAATCGGGATTAAATTGGGATCTCGCATAAACTAGGTCAAATTTATTCATTTGATTTCAAAGCATACTTCAATTTTTTGGCGAAACGTCGCCTGGAGGCCCGCAAGTGGAATTGTTTAACGTATGTTTTCTTTTGATAGTATTAAACGTCTAAACACCATTTTAAATGCTGATTGTCTAACCGGAAAAATAATTTGTTTCAAAACTTGCGTTCATAGTTTTGAATGTATGAAATCGGATAAAATATTAATATTTGACTCATTTTAAATAAAGCATTCAGCCATTCTAGCCACTAAGACTGTTTCTGATACTAATTGAATTTTTGTGCCACCCAAATTTGCATCTTGTTTCTGCAGGCTTTTATTTTTTGTGTAGAAATTTTTAAAAAAATCCTTGAAAATATAAGTGCAGATCTACCCTTATTTTTTCGCGAACTTTTCTAAAATGTTCACACAGTTCTTTTAATTTATTCACATTTTTCCTACTTTCCCTTTTTAAATACGTTGAATAAAATTTTATCTGTATAAAGTATCGGAAATTTTAACTGTTTCAAACGACTTCTGTGCTACAATTAGAGCATTTATGTTACTTCGTATGAATTTGACGGACATAAATATTATAATTTAATCAGCTTAAATGAATTGATTTAGTTATAAAAACAGTTATTTAGTGTGGCGGTTTTTGGGCTACAAGTAAAATTTTTTCGCTATTTTGGGCTATGAAAATTTGAAATTGGGCTATATTTTCTCCCAAATATCTGGCCACACTGGCCATGACATACTTCCAACGATAACAACAACGTACGACGTACATTCACTCCATCGCTCCCAATGTTTAATTACCGCATGATATAGTACACAGAATAGCTAGAAGAAATGGGTAACAAACAAACATGAAATCAATTACTACTAATACCTAGCTTTAATGCACGCTATGTGTATTTGTCTGTTTGTCCCGAATCCCACGCTCCCAGACTATGCGTTTCACAACCGTTTCTCAGAAGAGAAAACTTATAGTCTGTTCGAAGATAAATCGACATCATCTGTCAGTTTGGCAAAGGATTTTCCTGAAAATCGAATACAGGCAGTATCGAGCACAAGCATGCAACCAGATCTGATGTCATCTACTAGGATTGTAATTTCCAGCATCCTTCCCAGAGCTTCTGATGTACGTATGTATGTACGAAGTTGTCACAAAACCTTAATTTTAAACTTAATTTAAGGCATCGTATTTAAGAGGACTTAATACCGAATTCTGTAGTTGATTTTTTGAGCACAAGCATGGCAGATCTATTTGAACCATATCACGTGGATTTAAAGTTGTCACTGGTAAAATCAAATTTTTGAGAGCATTGAGTTTCACCGATCACACTAAGCATCCAATTCTTTTCCTGTGAACCCGAATAACTATTTCCATTCATCACCACCGCGTTCCGCAATGAAATAGAGAAAAGTTCATTCAAAGCGGATTTCATACTTTAGTAACCTCCGTGGGATAAAGCGACTCAAAAAGTCACGTAGCTCAGAGATTCATCGTTGACCCGACTAGCACTTTCCAACATTCATAAATCTTAAGACAAAATGCACCATGGAATTGACCGGAAGGTCAACACTCAGCAACAAACTAAAGCTAACATAGTTCAATGTAGTGACCGAAACGGAGGAAAGTCGCTTAGCACTTCTGACTCCCAGGTCAATTCGAAAGATCTGTTTTCTGATTTTCCTAACGATACGTGCCCGCAAGGAAAATCAGCCGAGTCGGCCTAGCCGGCAGGTTCGTGGTATCCCTAACCATAAATCTAAACAGATTTGTTGACATTTTTAGAGGTTTTGTCTCCATGTTCTGTAGTATTGCTTAACTGAGCAAAGTGTTGATAGGGTTTGACTCGGAAAAGATTTCGAAGACAAGATACATATGAAAAACGGTCGGTCGGTTGCTCGATTTCGTCCTTTTTCGGTCATTCTTTTTACTTGTTCCAAGGTGAAATAAATCATCAAGTCAATAATATTGTGAGAGATAAATTTTGGGTTAAGGTCAAAAAGTTGCAGAGGTTTCGAATACAGTTACACATATTTGTATAAATATGATGTAAATATTAAGCTGAATGGATAGTGAGTTGAGTAGAATGTATTGTCTTCGGAATGTGCAAAATATGTTTGTGTTTTGTTGGGTCTTAATGCTAAGGTTGAAGTTGAAGGTTGAGGCTAACCAAACATAAATTTCCACTTAATCAAGACTGATATTATGTGTAAATATTTTGAGCGGTGTTGTTTTGAATGGGTTGCATAATTTTAAAGTTAGGTGATCCCTCCTAAAAGCGGATCTAGACTTTCAAACCTCAATAAAACGATACAGATAACATTTGACCTTTTTGCTTACTAATATTTTAATGGATTAGAAATCTATTTGTACAGGTAATATTTTAAAACATTCAGAAGACTTTGCAACGAAATTTACAGACAAACAAAGCAGAGCATAAAAACTGCTTATAATATACTATAACTGCTTATAAAATACTATAAAAATATTTTACTTTTAACTATAACAATGCTCAAAGTAGGCAGAAGTGCTTGCTTTTAAATTAAATGAATTTACGAGTGATAGAAAATTGAAATGACAAAAAAATCATTTTTTCTTTATTTGCGAAGCCATAATTGACTCAATCTACGTCAATTGATGCATTTCTATAGACTTTGAGGATTGTTAGTCCCGAAAGGCGGCTTTTTTTTATCCTTGAAGCATGCAATACATAAATACCCCTGATGTGAGACATGACAGTCAGTTTTTTCGAGGAAAAAACCAATCTCGACGAAGAAATTTGAAACTGAAAGATAGTGATATAAGCATGTTTGTTAAAGTGTGTAATTAAAGTGAAGTGATTTAGCTGTGAAAATTTTTGCTTTGAGTAAAAGTGTACCTAGTAGTAGTAAACAAACAGCTTTGTTTCATAAACGCAAAGAATTACGAGTCTATGAAGCGTATTTATAAACACGTAAATTGGTGTCAGAAGTGAGATTATTTTGTGAGTGCGCGAAAATGTCAAATTTCTTAGCATATGGACTAAATATGTACTGACAAATTTCGGAAAGTTTAATTGTGGAAAGTTGTGTGGACTAGAGTAAAGAACAATGCCGAAGCTAGTGAATAAATTAACTTTGGCAGAATAATCCTGATGTTACAGCCTCTATACGAGAATCTGCTCCATTAACGCTGATATAGTAATGTCTGTTGGTAAGAAAGCTTGCGGCGAGTCTTATTACTTCTTGCGGGAATCCAAACTTGATTAACTTAAATACAAGGCCTTCGTACCAGACGGAATCGAAAACCTTCTTGCTATCTAAAGCACACACTACTATCGGAATTTTTTGCTCATTCAAGTCAGCTACACTTTGATCATGCAAGTATGACATGGTGTGCTGAGTTCCGTGCTTGCGCCGAAAGCCAAATTGGTACTCACTCACAGTGATCATTTATCGTTTCCATCCATTTTCTCTCAAACATTTTCTCTCAAACATTTTCCTCAAGTTAAGAAGCAAGAAGTTTGAAAGGAATTTGCCGGCGTCTTTAGTTTTGCCCTTCTTATGGATGGGAACAATCTTTACTAATTGGAATTGTTTTTGCGGGATGATTAAAATTGAAAAACTTTTTATTTACATAGAAAATTTTATAGACAAGAAGGGAACCGTGATCAAATTCAATTACCTTTACTAAATCTTTACTACTTTTCATGTGGAAGTAACCTTTGCTCAGAGCGTTGTCTAAAACAATGGAAAGAATTCTGAGCATAGAGATTAGTAAATGTTTAATTATGATATTAGACATTCCATCATGACAAGAAGACTTCTTACTTTTTACACCACGCAGCAGTTGCAGCAAAGAATTACTATTGTTGAAATGGAACCGTTCATCTGTATCGGAATGGTTTTCAGATGAAAATGTGGCAATGTGTGTATTGAGAATTGGTTATTAAGAGCAGAACAGTCAGATGTCAATCGTTACAACCACCTCCTGAATTTTGTATTTGTGAGAAAGCAGAATGATTTCTTTGAACTTGTTTGAGCCTGGTCGGATGTCAGCTAGTCGCTGCACAAAACGCTCACAGCGATGTTATTCTATTTTCAGACTGAAGCCAATGAAACTTATCGAAGAAGCATCACTGGGACCCCATGGGAAGTCATGAAATTGAGGAGTGAAACCGACAACTTTAGCATCTCAGTGTAGTAGGAACAGAATCTCTGAGACAAGTTTAAATCTAAATACCTACGTGTTACATTATAAGAATGCAGCTAGGAAAATGACAAGCTTGAACAAGGCAAACAAAAGACAATTTATGCGCTGTGCTGATGTTTCGCTATAAGTATAGACATGGAGGAATAAGTTAACATATTACATCTAATATTAATGGGTCCCTAAATGAAGCATAAGAGTTTGTACACTTGTTAGTAACAGAACTAATTTTATCTACTATAAGTGACAATTTAGCGACAGTGTGAATGTTTCTGGGTGAATTAAGGAAAGAATGAAGAATAAGTAACATTTTAAGAAGTTTACTTTTTATTTGTATTTTCTTAAAATGACTGGGTGCACAGTTACTCCAAAGATCAATTTCTTAAAGGAGTACCGATTGAAAAATGGTTTTATAAAGCAGGAATATGTGAGCTACAGAAAATTCATAGTGTTTACTGACTAGTGGGCAATCTTAGCCAACGAGTCACACTTTTTCGTTGTAAGGTTAATGTGAATTTTGAATGCAAGCTTCTTGATTCAATAAATTCCAAAGTATTTAATGAAATTGAAGTGCCAATTTTTAGTGTTAGCATTCAATACTAGTGGCTACGGAAACACTCGGCTTTCCAGTAAAGTGTGAAGAATAAGACTTCTGTCTTTCTAGGACTGATCTAAATGAGTGATAAATCCATGTTAAAACTTAGTATTTATATCATTTGAGCTTGCACCTGACGAATCAAAAGCTGTGTAGTCTGCAAAAAAAACTACTAGAATACACTGAAACCTCCGCTTGCGGACACCTCTAATAAGCGGACACCTCCCTTATCCAAACAAATTTTCTTTACACACGCTTGTGGATTCGTTTTGGGAACAAATTGACCTCCAACAAGCGGATTATCTAATGTACGGACGCGGACACCTTATTTTCGTACATTCGATACAAAAAACCTCTCACAAGCGGACACAAAACGTGTTTTACCAAATGTTAATACGAAAATTGAAATCAAATCGGTGATCTCCTTTATAAGATTGTTTTTGTTGAATGTTTGTGGAAGTCGTTGGCTGGAATGTAAAGTGGGACTCCCTATTTTAGAAAATAAATTGTTTTGTGTGTGACTGTTATTCGATATTCTGGTTTGATGCTATATGCTTCAGCATAGTTCGCGCGTGTTATACGGTGATTTTTATGTGCAGATATCAATATGGCTACACGAAACGTTATTTCTTTAAATGAAAAAAAAATGAAATAATTAACGTATTTGAAAAAGAAAAGCTGTCAGTTCGAGACTTAGCTAAGAGGTGATTTGCGGTTAATAAGGGAAGTGAAAAGACTTTATTTTTTTTCATTGAAAGGTTTAGTATTGGGCAAACTGTACCAGCAAATATTGTAAAAAATCGAGATGCCATTCGATCCAAATGGAATTCTGGAATAACATCCAACAAAAGAAAAGCTTTCTCAAGACGGGAGGCTCACAAATAGGTCAGATCTGCTATGATTGGTTTTCCAATGCTAGAAGCCAGCATATTCCAATTTCAGGACGAATTATGAAAGCGAAAGCAAAACAAATAGCCAACTAATTAGGATATTGTGAATTTGTGGCGTCGAATGGATGGCTAGAAAAATGGGTTAAAAGGCACAATATAACATTCAAGTACATAACTAGCGAAGCTTCAGATGTTGATCAATTGGACTTTGACCAGTTTAGGGCAAAATTGCCCACTATGTTGTCTGGATCTAATCCCAAGGATATTTATAATGCTGATGAGAGTGGCCTGTTTTTACTAACGTTAAAAGAACATTAGTATTAAAATCGATTTGGCCAAAAATTTATATTTCCATATGTATATATATATATATATATATATATATATATATATATATATATATATATATATATATATATATATAAATATATATATATATATATATATATATATATATATATATATATATATATATATATGTATATATATATTTATATATATATATATATGTATATATATATATATATATATATATATATATATATATATATATATATATATATATATATATATATATATATATATATATATATATATATATATTTATATATATATATATATATATATATATATATATATATCATCAAAAAAATTCAGTGACTATTTCTCGAGAACGCGCCATCCGATTCAGCTGAAACTTTCAGGATACATTGGTGTAGATGCAAAATTGGTCCAAATATCACTAAATGTCAATTATCTTTAACCTTTTGGCACCGGCGGCCATTTTAGTGATATTTTTAATATACCTATTATTCCGTCCACACATAATTTTTGCAAAAATGAAGTTAACAAAATAAATTTTGAACGTATTTTACATGTGAATCGGATAATGTTGTGGATTTTTTTAACCCCATGTGTGCGCTAGATGCCTAAAATTTGCAAAATTTTAAATTGCGATAACTTTTGATAGAGCTATTCAATTAGAGCTACTCAATTATTATGAAACTTTTAGAACATATTGGTGTTAATTAGTTATAAATTTGTGTAGCTTTCAATGAGCATGTTGGCAACCCTGAAGCTAGAGCAGGTGCTGAAATTGAAAACATTTAAATCATCGAATCTCCTGAAAAATTATCGCTTTTGAAACAAAAAGCCACTCATAAATAAGTCTTATGCTTTGTCTCTATAGCCAAAGTAAAAAACTTGACTTTTTATTACGGGCACGCCTAGTAACTCTTTCCCAATTTACCTATATTTTTGACATCAAACACTTCTGTTCACGGAAACTCATGATCCGATAATCAGAATTAGTTGAAATTTACAAAATGTATTGATCTTACGTAGGATCAAATCTGATAGAAGCGATTTTGAAATGCGGGCAATTTTGTGCCAGTGGTGCCATCTTGAAAAATCACTGTGAAAAGTAACTGCTTTTGGCCCTATAAATTCTGATTCAGTCATTTGATTTTGACGAAATTCACACAGTAGCTGAACCTTACTTAAAACGACGTTTTGTGGAAATTTGGTTGAAAAATTCGGTTGGAACTGCCAGCTATGGTATTTTTGGTGTCTTAAATTTTGAAAATTCCTGAGGAAAATAAAGCTCTTTGTCCTATAGCTTCCAGTACAGTCTTTGAATCATAACGAAATTCAAATGGCAAATTAAATTAATTGTAGGCAATATTCAGTAGAAATTTAAGTTCAATACAAGGATAGGGTTGCTAGCTATGGTTGTTTTTGTTTTTATTTTGCATACCTTTAGTAAGCAATTTAAGCATAGAATTTTCAAATCGAAGTGATCTTATAGTGAAAATAAACACCAAATATTAAGATCGAGAAAACTTGAAAACTTTTGCGAATGGTAGCCCTAAATTTCTTTGTCTCCCTATAACTTCCAATGCAGTCATAGGATCAATTCGAAATTCGCAAGGCAGGTTGACTTCAACGTAAGGTAGATGGGAAGTATTTTTGGCTTCGGTGCTACCAAAGGGTTGCTAGCACTAGGGATTTTTGTTATTTTCGTTCCAATATATGCTTGCATTAAGGGGTTACCCCCACTTGTAACTTTGAAGTTTTTCGTTTTTTTTGTTGTTGCATTTTTTTTAAGTATAACTATCTGAGAATACGTTCTTCAAATTTCAAGTCGATCCAAACATAATTAACCGAGATATGAGCGTTGAAAGAGAAGAAACTGTTGCTTATACAACCGTTACTTATACTTATAAACGCGTTTTTCTCGAAATGACATCTTTGAAGTCGGTGACCAAAATTACTCAAAAACTACTGAACCGATCTTTTTGAAACTTAGCAAGCTTATTTAATACATAAAAATGTAGTGTTTGATCGTTCGATTTTTTTTTTTAATAAAAAATGGCCGTTTTATAGCCAAAAGACGACCATTTTTTTAAGTGAAAATCGAAATATTAACTTTGACTGACCGCCATTTTGTGAAAAATGGATATTGTTTTAAATCCTTCGATCAAACACTAGTTTATACTGTTATTTAACTAAGCTCATCGCTATTTGTTGTTTCAGATGATCCAGTTCGACACAATTTTGGTCACCGCAAAAGGTGAAAATTAAAATTCCATTGTTTTGACGGCCATTTGTAATTAAATCATGTAATATTTTTCAATAAAAAAATTTACTAAAAGGTGTTTAAAGTATGTACTTTAAGAAAATATAACAGTCGTTTAAAAACATTTCGTAGTTTTGTCAAAAAAAATTCATGAAAATGACCTATTTTATTGCGCTACAAGTGGGGGTAACCCCTTAAGTATTTCCATCTTAAACATTTGCAATGAAAATAAGTAAACATTGTTTAAATTTTCCAAGCTCTGGACATTTTTCGGATGGACACCACAAATACCTTTCTACTGCAGTATTTTTCGATGAAGTGACCGAAATTAAAATATGCTTAGATTCTATTATTACTTAGGGTGTTTTAGTTTTAAGTAGGAAAAGTAAGTTGTGGTAGAATACACACTCAAAATCTGCACAAATCCTCTACTGTTTCTCGAACATTAGTGTTTCTAGCGGTTCTGATGCGCTAGGGTTTCTCGTGCTTTACCCGATAAAATTTTCACCTTGAAATCCGAAAATTGTACTGGTGGCAAAATGGCGAAAGAAAGGCTGACAGTTCTATTTTGTGTGAATAAAAAAAAAATTAACACATGCCAGCATAATTTTCTTACCGGCTAACACTACGTCAGTCTGTCAAACTAAGTTTCAGCAATGGAAAATTGATCAATTTTTCATTAGATTATTTCTCTGCATACTATGTAACACATATATAACCTAGTTATTACTAGTGATGGGCTCAAAAACGCCAAACAGTTTGAAAAAAACGTTTGGCTGCAAAAAACGAACGAACAGTTTTTCCAAATAGCGACAGACAGTTTTTCTAAAACGAATTTTTTTTCTAAAACGAACCATTTTTCTGCAACGAATAGTATTTCTAAAACCAATTATTCAAACTATTCTACAACGAATAGTTTTTCTAAACACAATCGTTTTTCTAAAACGAATCGTTTTTCGTTTTTCTCAAACGAATCGTTTTTTTAAAACGAACTGTTATTTTCAAACGAAACGTTTTTCGTTTTTCTCAAAAGATTCGTTTTTTTAAAACGAACTGTTTTTTTCAAACAAATCGTTTTTCGTTTTTTTTGCGAACGAACCGTTTTTCTAAAACGAACTGTTTTTTTAAAACGAATCGTTTTTTTAAAACGAATCGTTTTTTATCGTTTTCCGTTTTTTTTTTTTAAACGAACCGTTTTTCGTTTGTTTAAACGAATTGTTTGGCAGTGGAAAACTGTTAAGCTGCGGAAAACAGTATTTTCGTACTTGCAAGCATTTTCGTATTTGCAAGTATTTTATTTAAATATTCAAAACGATTTTAGGGCAAAAGTAGCTGAAATCGGACAAAATCGGTCAATTTGGGTTAGAGTGGTTTGGGACATAACGGGCCAAGACCTATTGCTGTGATACAAAAATTTCGGTTTTGTAGGGGAGTTAGGGGTTTTTTGGCCATAGTTTGGCAAAAACTAACTTTACGGCGCTTTCGTTGATTGAAAGTGATCGGGGAGTACAATAGTGATATTTGAAGGACAAAAAAAAATTTATAGGGGAATTTGGGCAAAAACGTCAATTTTTTTTGGTCTGGCATGATTTCGGGGACCATTCTGAGTTGTTTCGGGCGAAATTTCCATACAAGTCTGGGAAAAAGCGGCCTAGTTTCGAAGATACGGCAAGATGAAATCCACCGGAAAAACTAAAAGTAGCACTAAAAGTGCCAAGGTGGAAAAGGCTGAGATCCTATTTGGATCACCAATCGGCGTCTCTGGGTGTGCTGAGGCCCTTCTCGTGACTGGAGGTCGCCACGAGGGTGTAACAACCCTACCGGGGTTGTAAAATTAACGAAACCGCGGGAGGTAAGGTGCCCCTTGGTCTCATGTACAGCCTTATGGAAGAGGTTGGCCCCCTAGTGAGTGCATGTTTAACGTTGAAGGACCGTCTACTTCCGCGGCGATTCAATCTGATCCTTTACATGGAAAAATGAGTGCATGGTGTGTGCTAAACGAGATAATGGCAGATAAAAAAACGCAGACGGATTCAAAAACAAGGGCTGAGAAAGAAGTGAACCGTTATTTCAAAGACGATATTCTACCACGTCTTGATGAAAAAGACATGCATAGCTAGCATAGAAAAACATCGGCAATTGTATTCGAATTTGTCTGTAATATTCAGAACATCGTTGCGACATCCGTTCCATGCGAAAGGATTTTTTATAAGGCAGGGAACCTGATAAGTGATAGAAGAGCTCGTCTGACATCTAAAAAAGTTGAAATGATCATGTTTTTGAATGGCAATGCTTGAAAAGACTGACCAACAGAAAAATTAATAATAGTATATATTTTTTTATTATTTTTACGATAAATTCTGCAATAAATGTATTATGAAATGATTTGGAACTCTTCTTTATTGTAGTAACAGTTGGTTTGATTTCTTTCATATGGCATACGACCATGTGTGTTGATTCTTTACGACTACGTACAGTGATTGACGTATGATTTTAGGGTTGATCAAGTAGATAATATAATGTACCTTACAAGTATCAATTCAGTTTGGAAGCAGCAATGAATGTTTAAGTTGGTGACAAGAAAACATAATACATAAAATATGTATTAGAAACACCTAATACCTAAAAATCCATTGCATTGAACTAATTCAAGATTATACAAACTATGAACGATGTTTCTTATTTGAACTACATTTCAAATATATAATGTCGTACAGCATAAAATTTGTTCCTTTTCGTTAATTCAAACTGTTTTTTTCAAACAGTTTCAAAAAACAGTTGTTTTTTTTTAACAAAAAACAGTTCGTTTTCGTTTTTTGAAAACAACAGAAACGCCCATCACTAGTTATTACTATAAAAACAAGAAAAATGCACGCGTAAATATAAGTTCCTATATCTGTATCTACATATAAATATTAATAAACACAAAGTAATTATAATTGAAATATGTACTTCTTTACATTAAAAGCATATAAAATTCTAAATTTTGTTCGGTGCCTCCGACAAGTCGACACCTTCCATAGCCGGACAACAAGACTGGCACCATGAGTGTCCGCCTATGAGAGGTTTCACTGTTTTTAGTTGGCATCGGGATATTGCTGGTTAAACATAATAGGATTAGGAGCGGAGCCTTGCGAGAGTTCCGCTGGTATAGAAAACTATGCGGAGGACACTCCTTTGACTTTTACGTAGATATGGAGTTCTGTCAGGAAATTAAAGACAAGCTTGCATATGAATATTGGGTATCAGAGCATACATATTTTGTAGATAAATCTATGGCGCCAAACACAGTTTAAAGCCTTTTCAGCGTCGAGAGTGACCACTAGTTATCGAAAGTTATTTTTATGGCTGTAACTATTCGATCGAAGAAGCATTAATATATTACTATAATAATTGCATCATTATTATTTCAACATTGACATGACATTTATGTATTTTCATAACCTTTTATAAGAAACAATCAAACTTGACCATGCCAAGCCCTATTTTATCAACGCAACGTTGAAACTAATCCAATCACCTTTCCATCACAGTGCAGCTCCATTTTCTCTAAATTACCCTAATATCCGATTACGCATAAATACCCAATAATTATAACCTGACTACCGACTGCCCCTCAGAACGGAACCAATTCAAACAATTAAGAATTAATTAATCAACACGATCAATCAACGACAGCATATTTTGTTCTATGCTATAGGTTACGCCACACTTGGTACGTAATTTCTTAATGAAAGTAAAATTCGATGGAAAAACGCAAAGCAAACTTTACCCCGGAAAGTATCGAATTTCCACTCGTCTGGGCTCTACCGCGACAAGTACACCTTATCCGCGTCGCTGTTGTAGTCTCCAGAAATTTAATAAGGCGCAAGCATTACGAACTGAGCTGACTTGGATCGTTGCTTGGTTGACTAGTAGCACAATATAGGCGGCATCGAGACATGGTGGATTTTATGGTGTATGTTGCGAAAAGATGGTAGTTCACGTCAAGGGAGAATCTTGGATTACATTAATACCGTCATACCTGCGATATGGTGGTTGCGATGTCGAACTATTACCTAAAGCCAATGTAGCAAGAGGGAATGTAAAATTTTCACTGCGTTCAACTCTATCGCAATATTGCGGTACTTTTGTATAAAAGCTCCAGCACGATTTGCAAATGACATCAAAACGCACAACAGTGTGAATTAAATCGTTTCATTCGCTTCGCATCTCAAGTTGAATTTCGCACAGCTATCAACATGAAATTCTTGGTAAGAAGCTTTTCATTGTTTTCCATCATACCCAAAAACGCCTCGAGATCTTCATCCTGAATAAACGAATGAAGACAATGCTGGCGAGTTCTTATATCTCAGAAGTTTATCGCGGCATTCTTCAACAGCATTCTATCTAGCACTTTCATCGCCAGGGCACTGGAAGTTGTTGCTACTTGTTCTCAAGGGTATTTTCTTCTGCTTAACAGGTTGCATTCTTGGTTATCTTGGCTATTGTCTGCTGCACTGCCTTGGATGATGCGAGTGCGAAGAAAACGGATAAGCGCGGATTATTCGGATTAGGCTACGGATATCATCAGGGTCCATACTATGGTGGATATGGAGGATACGGGCACGGCTACGACTATCATTCATTCTCCCACGGCCACTCACACTATCCATACAACAATGGATACTTCGGTCACGGATTCCACTATCCCTACGGAGGACATGGCTACTACTATTAAGTCGATTTTGCACTGTGCATACAAATGTAACGTTACAAAAACATTCACCATTTTTCTCTAGTAATTCATATACCATTTCGTATTTACTTGATTGTAATAAAGATTAACGACTCGTTTCGAGCCAATTAAATTACAGAATAAATATTTTATTTTGAGAAAATAATACGATTTGCATAAGTACTTTGAGCTACTTGTAGTCTTGTGGGATTAAATTTCCCACCAACAGTGAGAACTCGTTGCTGACAGTAGCACTGCTGTAATTCTCAAATAAATCAGTGATAACTTGGACATAGACACATCGTTTGTGCAAACAGAAGTATTTGTGGAACAACGATGGTAAGTTCTTATTAATAATATTTCAACAAAAAAGTAGCCTTGTGAATTCAAAATCCTCACCAACCCAATTTAGCTCGCATTCTGAAAACAAATTGTAGCTCATATTTTTCGGTAGTCATATCAACACATATTTTGATACAAATTATCCTTTTCCAATTATTATATACAATTTCCAATTATTCCTCACAAATCCTCTTTTCATTTGATATTACAAATCCTCTTTGGCGCCATCCTGTCAACACCGAATAAAACGAACAAAGCTCCGGTTTGTTCTTGGCTCCAGTGTCTGTTGCCTCAAAGTCATTTCTTTTTGCCCTACAATTTTCATTACAAGGCTTATGATCTTCCTTCTTTGCTCCTCTGTTGCCATTCTAATTTCATACACCCCCAGCTAGCAAAAGACCTTGACGCTCATCAATATTCAATAGAATTTCAGCACAGGCATCGTTATCGCTTGACTTAACACCGTTGTAATTAACAGAGTGAAGCGCCTGGCATACTTTCTCTTCGTTTCGCCACACAGGCAAAGCTCCTCTGTGACGTACATCCCGAAAAATATCGAAGGTGGGGAGGGGGTGCCGGAAATACGAATTTGAAATTCATGATATTGCATCTTCTTCGAGAGCAAAATTCCCTATTACTATATCCTATAGGGCAATTAAAATTTCCCAATTTGCATCGACGTGTCCATTCCTTGTATTTGGTTTAGCGAATGTATTATGTAGTTAATGATTGATGAAAGACAAAATTACATCAATTACCTACACGCTCTTTTGAATTCAGAAGAAGTATGTGTCAATGTAGACCTGTGAAAAGTGAAGCATTTGTATAGCTACGCGTAGTCTGAGAATAAATCCTAGGAGTGTAGAGAAAAAAAAAAACTCTAGCGCACCTGAACCGCTAGAAGCACTAATGTTTGAGTGCATATTCTATCACACGAGTGTCTTATTACAGCCAAACTGTTTCAAACACCAGGTTTTACTTTGGTCTTATAATTCATATGGTGGAAAGGTTTTTATATATTTCCACTGGCATGAATTTCAAAGTTTATGAGAGTAAAACACTTGTTAATTATATTCGCTATCAGTTGCTTATTTCACGAAAATGTTCAAAGCAGCATCTCATGCAACATCAATGAAGAAAATGCTCAGTGCCTGCAGCACTGTAACTGAAGTTGGTGTTTGGGGCTGCGATCCGAAAAAATTGCAGAACTTTGGGAATGTTTCCGGTATGAATACTAACTGTAAGCATTTATTGATATAAAAATAGCACTACTGACTCGTGCTGGCAACCTTTTGCCAGTATCAAACCCAAAAATTTATCATATCTGCTCCACGTTAAAATTAACCTACCCTGCGAATTTCGTCTCGATCCAACGACTGCGTTCGAAGTTATAAGAGTATAAAGAAATTTAGGGTTGCCAGCCACAAAAGTTTTAAAATAATCGAAAACTTAATATTTGCTGTTTACTGTCACTACAACATCATTACCATTTGAAAATTTTACGATAAAATCGCTTAATCAAGATATTGCATATAAACACAAAACCAACAATAGCTGGCAACCTTATCGTGTCTTGCCAACCAGATCCGGTTTGAATAATGCCTATAATAGGTTCCATTAATTGTATGAAATTCGTATTGATTTCCTGACTGCACTGGAAGTTATAGGGCAAAAAGCTTTATTTTCCTGAGCGAATTTTCAAAACCAAGGACACAAAAGTTATCATAGCTGGCAGCACCAATCGAATTTTTCAACCAAATTTCTATCAAACAGAGTTTAGAGTAAGGTGCAGCTACTGTGTTAATTTCATGAAAATCTGGTAACTGAATCAGAATTCATAGGCCAAAAAGCAGTATTTTTTCTTTGTAATTTTTCAAGCTGGCACCACTGGCACAGAGTTGCCCACAATTCAAAATCGCTTCTATCAGACCTGGTCCTATTTAAGTCCAATGCATTTTGTAAATTTCAATTGTATCTGATTATTGGTTCGTGAATTCCCGTGAACAGAAGTTTTTGATGCTAAAAATATAGGTTAACTGGGAAAGGGTTACCGTTCTTATCCGACATGAAATTTCCAAAGTTTTACTTTGAACGTGTAGATAAAGCATAATATTTGTATACAGATTGGTTTTATTGTAAGAAACGGACATTTTTAGGATATTCGATGATTTGAATGTTTTCACTTCCAAATTTATATTTTTTCAAATTTAAGACACCAAAATTATCATAGCTGGCAGCTCCAACCGAATTTTTCAACCAAATTTCTACCAAACGTGGTTTAAAATAAGGTCCAGCTACTGTGTGAATTTCGTCAAAATCGAACGATTCAATCAGAATTTATAGGATCATATCAAGATGGCACCACTGGCACAGAATCGCCCGCATTTCAAAATCGCTTCTATCAGACCTGGTCCTATTTAAGACCAATACAGTCTGCAAATTTCAATTAATTCTGCTCATTGGATCGTGAGTTTCCGTGAGCAGAAGTTTTTGATGCTAAAAATATAGGTAAATTGGGCAAGGGTTACCAGGCGTGCCCGTTATACCATATCAAATTTTTTTTTTGGTCTATGTAAAAATAGCACGAAATTTACATATGAGTGGATTTTTTTTGAAGAAGCGGCATTTTTTCAAGAGATGATAATTTGGAGGTTTTCACTTTCAGTGCCTGCTCTAGCTTCAGGGTTGCCAGCACGCTCATCAAAAGCTACACGAATTTACAACTAAATAGTATCAATATGTCCTGAAAATTTGGTAATGATTGAATAGCTTTGTCAAAAGTTATCGCAATTTAAAAATTTTCAATTTTTCCCGTTCTCTTTTTAGGCACCCAGCGCACACATGGGGTTAAAAAATTCCAAAACATTATCCGATTCACATGTAAAACACGTTCGAAATTGATTCTGTTAACTTTATTTTTGCAAAACTTATTTGTGTACGGAATAATAGGTATATTAAAAATATCACTAAAATGGCCGCCGGCGCCAAAGGGTTAAAGATTTTTAACTTTTTCTGAGACCTGGCACTATTCTGCATATACACTAATGTGTCCTGAAAATTTCAGTTCAATCGGATGGCGCGTTCCTGAGATTTTTTCACTGAAATTTTTTGATTATATATATATATATATATATATATATATATATATATATATATATATATATATATATATATATATATATATATATATATATATATATATATATATGTATATATATATATATACAGGGTGTTTGGTACTAAATGAACACTATTTTAATGTGGCGTCCTTTGACATATTTAGAGTAAAAAATCGTTCTAGAGGATGGTCCGGATTTCAAAACCTACGGAGTTACAGGGTGTTCAAAAAAACTTTTTCGGACCGGTATCCTGACTCACTTGAATTGTTATATCTTGAAAACTAATTATCACAACTCAAAGTTTTATACCGCGTTTATTAGACAATTAAATTACCTTTTATTAAATGTATTGGACTTGATTGCAGTTGTACCGAGTTTTGAGATATTTTCTTGGAAACACAAAATTTTTTAATATTTACCTCGAAAATTCTGTGTTCCAGGTCGTTTTCCTTAGAAAACCTCATTATAATGTGCCATTTTCATTTAAATATTTTGATAAGCCATATTACTGGCTAAAAAAATTGCATACATTTTAATGACTTAGATTTTACCATTTCGCAAGTATTGAGCGAAAATAAATATCGCTTAAAAACTAAATATGTCATAAAACGGTCCTCCTTGAAAAAACAAAGTTTAATATCCTAGTCGTACTAAAGTAATTTAGTTCCCATTTATTGCTATTTAAAGTATCAATAAACTTAACTATATTTTAATTAGTTTCAACATAATTGATGCACCTACCTAGATGTGACAGGTAAAAGCATGTCCAGTTGTTCGCCTTTATTAGTGGGATACTTAAAAAATTGAAAACGCATAAAAACAGAACCACTTTCAAATTCTTGTAAGTTTCAGTGCATTACCCGAACAACAAGATCTTAATAAAATTTACAAAAATACATGGAAAATGCCTCGCTACACGAACGAAGAATATGGAGATATTTTGTACGTCTATGGGGAGTGCCGGGGAAATTCAGCAGCGGCGCAATCTTTGTATCATCAGAGATACCCCCATCGACGGATTCCTGGAAGGAGAGTGTTTCAACAACTTAACGCAAGGATTCGGGAAACGGGTAACGTCAGAACGAGCCGAGTAAACGCAAATCCTACGACTGCAACCGCTGTACGGACCGAAGAAGAAATATTGCATGCAGTGGAATCTGACCCATCAACCAGTATTCGACGCTTAGCGTTACGGTTTAACGTGTCTAGCTGGAAAGTTTGGAGTATTTGGAAAGCAGCCCGTCTACAGCCTTACCATCACACACCAGTTCAGGAGCTCCTACCCATCGATTTGCCCAAAAGGATGGAATTGTGCAATTGGCTCCTTGAGAGACAATTAGACGACGAAAATTTTGTCAACAGCATACTTTGGACGGATGAGTCTTTATTTACGAGGGACGGTATCACGAATTTCCACAATTTACACACGTGGACTGAGAACAATCCAAACACTGCAAGAACGTCATCATTTCAGCATAGATTCAGCGTAAATTTATGGGCAGGAGTGATTGGCAATAATTTGATTGGGCCTTTTAGGCTCCCGCCTACCCTAAATAGTACCAGCTACTTGCATTTTTTAACACATGATCTGCAGGACTTATTGGAAGATATTCCTCTGCAACGATTGGTTTCCATGTTTTACCAACACGATGGTGCTCCAGCTCATTACGGCCGACCAGTCATAGATTGGTTGAATTCCAACTATCCAAATCGCTGGATCGGTAGAAATGGACCAGTACACTGGCCTGCGAGGTCTCCTGATCTGACTGTAATGGATTTTTTTGTATGGGGACGGATGAAGGGCCTTGTGAACGCAATGAAAGTATCCACTTTAGAAGAACTAAATACCAGGATCGATGATGCTGCAACAGAAGTAAGGCAACAGCTGAGAGACATGAATATGAAAAGAACGCTTGCCAAACGAGCTTTGGCATATATTCAAAATGAAGGTGGCAATTTTGAACACTTTCTGTAGATTAAAAATTTTGAAATAAAGCATAAAAACCATTATTAAATACTTTCAGTTCAAGAAAAAAGTGTAGATAGACAACGAGGGCCACTTTATGGCATATTTAGTTTTTCAGCAATATTCATTTTCGCTTAATACTTGTGAAATGGTAGAATCTACGTCATTAAAATGTATGCAATTTTTGTAGCCAGTAATATGGTTTATCAAAATATTTAAATGAAAGTGGCACATTATGATGAGGTTTTCTAAGGAAAACGACCTGGAACACAGAATTTTCGGGGTTAAAATTAAAAAATTTTGTGTTTCGAAGAAAATATCTCAAAACTCGGTACAACTGCAATCAAGTGCAAAACATTAAATAAAAGTTAATTTAATTGTCTAATAAACGCGACATAAAACTTTGAAATGTGATAGTTAGTTTTCAAGATATAACCATTCAAGTTAGTCAGGGTACCGGTCCGAACAAGTTTTTTTGAACACCCTGTTACTCCGTAAGTTTTGAAATCCGGACCATCCTGTAGAACGATTTTTGACTCAAAATATGTCAAAGAACGCCCCCTTAAAATAGTGTTCATTTAGTACCAAACACCCTGTATATATATATATATATATATATATATATATATATATATATATATATATATATATATATATATATATATATATATAGATATATATATATATATATATATATATATATATATATATATATATATATATATATATATATATATATATATATATATATATATATATATATATATATATATATATATATATATATATATAGAAATATGAATTTTTGGCCAAAGTGATTTTAATACTAATGTTCTTCTTCGAACATTAGTAATAAGACCCTAGGTTAATCGGGCGAGCAGATGAACCGGAATGAATCTGCTAACGTGAATATACGCTATACGCAAAAATTGATCATTGAGATATGTTGAGTCGTATTGCAATTGCTAGGATCTAAAATGTTGACTTGTTTAAATAGCCGAAGCGAATGTAACTCTAGCAAAAAAATTAAACCATGAAGTTTTTACATTTTAAAGAGTTAGGGAGCAATCATTTTTCGCAAACTAAAGATTGTTTCATAAAATTTCTACTACATACATTACCACATAAGTCTACATTGCAGCACTTAAGCACTTCGTAAGCAAAAGCTTTCAAAAATCACTCCCAAATTATAGTTTCTCCAAAGCCGTTAAACATTTCGAAATGTAACTGAGTTTTGACAACTCCAATAAAAATTTTCGCTAAAAAGACGATAATTACAAAACCAGTATAAATCCATTAACTTAAAATTCTATAAGATTAAACAGTGGCTCAGAATTTAAGTCATTAAACGCTCGTGCGACTCATCCATTACTCTAGAGCGCTTGTAGGCAGCCACTCTAGAGTAGTTAGTGACATACAGTCAAAATGCATCCTAGCCATAATTCTCTCTTGGTTGCCACTCGAAAAACATATACGAGATTCAAACTGCACTCGACCAGACTCTACAACACAATTGCGTATGCTTTTATGAATTTTTCAAACGGGACCCGGACCGGCCAGAGAAGCCAACGGCTATTCGAAGGGCAATAATTCCATTCGCTTGGATGATACAAAACTCCAAGTCCTGTTCTCTCTAACTTTTCTACAGCCGCTCTCTCTGTCTCTCTCTCGATGTGCATACTTTATGGGGCTCAAATATAGGCGACGGGAATGTATTTGTCCACTCGAGCAACTTAACCAGAAACTTTTCAATGTGTCCGGGACTAAATTCGATGGTCTCTAATGCAAATGAGCGTAGCGAACCGGAAACGACTTTTAGCGACTCTATATCGGCTATAATGGCTAAAAATTCAATTAAAACTTTTCACGTTGCACACAATCTGTAGCGTCACACACTAGTCCATGGATGTATAGAAAGGCGTATAGGGATTGGTATGTTGCAGCAGTAGAAAATATTTCAACATTGCATTCGTTGCATTTGCATACTTGGTTAAGGTGGGTTTGAAACAGGCTGTGTAATATACTTTGAGTATAAACCTAAGGAGAAATTTTGATTTTTGTTTTTTGGATGGAATTCGTTAATCAGTTTATTTATTTTGAAGGTCTAGTCATGTGAAGTTTTTATTTTTTTGGATAAAAATATTTAGTGTGTGATGACTACCGAAGGTTTTTCTTGAGTATGCAATACTTTTCCATCAGACTAATCACTGTCAGGAAATTTATTATTGAACGACGTTTTATTACAACCCTCATTTGAAATAAAATTTAAAATTCTGCCGGAGACTGAATGACGTTCGAGATTCTTGTTTGATGGATTCGTCTAAAAAGGTTTATTTAATCCTAAAACTTATTCTTTTTCATCTCTGCCACTCCTAATATCAAAGTCACAGTAATGCGGTCAACCATTTTTTATCATATAATATCCAGTTAAGCTCTTGCCACATATTCCGTTTCCGTATAACATTTGGTTCTGATTTCACCATCAACAGCAATTTCTTGGATGCATGCCAGCATTATCGTGCGAATATGGTTGGGACCGCAAGGTCGTGTGTTTTGGGGCTAAACTTTCAACATTATACCATACGACACACTCCAACAAAAACTACACACATACACAAAATGCTCTTGGTGATTCTGCGAACGACCAAATATTCATTCTGTTGTCCCAAATGTGGACGACACACAAGTCTAAACTACATAGTCTATAAAAACGCGGTTGGTTGGTCGGTAGGTCGGTCAGATGGTGGCTAAAGGATTCGAAATTCATGTTTTCGTGAAGTTATCTGCTTCAAAGGTTGCGTTCTGCATACGACGAGTACGGCTCATATGTGTATACATAAGATTGGGCAACATTTGTTTCGAGAACAAAGTGCTCTAGGTCGATTCACAGCTACTTGTGTGGTGTGTAGTCCTGGAACCAGAGCGGTGGAGTGTAAGGCGTCGTCTATGAGGAAAATCTGCTGATTCGAAATTGTTTTCTTAGTCAGTGCAATTTTCCCATCACGTAGTCTAATATCGGAGGCGAATAAATCATTCGGGATGAGATGAAGATAAGAAGCGGGATGGACCGATGATAAAGCGAACCCAGATTGGGTCATGTGTTGGAATGAAATTAGATCGAAATCAATCTGTCTAAAAACGTTGAGGGCTCGATGGGTATTGATTAGACAGACGATAATAGATTATCGGGTGAAAGTGGTCATATCACGGAGGTGGACTGGATTTCATATGTGAACAATGATTGAAGAATGTGAGGTTTTTGTGGGTTTGAAAAAGGATTAATTGAATTCGATCAGGAGATATTTTTATTGTAGGATATACTGTTTTAAGTAATTTCTTTGAATGATTTGGATAAGCAGTTGTTTTGAAACGAGATTATTATCTTACGATCATGATGAACAAAAAAAAAATTCTGAAGCTATATGAAGTGAAAATGTGGTATTTGAAAGCAGTTATAGACTCTCAAGTTGTCAGATATGCAACATTTCGGTTGTGTAGAAAAAACATCCCTGTTAATGAAGCAGGAGCGAATTCCTTGCACAGACAAACTTTTTGAAGTTCTGAAGCAATTTTTGACTTTAAAGGATATCCTGCACGATTATGACCATTTGTCGCCACATACTGGCAATCAACCTTTTTAAAAATATCACACTTAAGTAGATATATGTGTGTCTGGAATTTACTCGAATTTACTGTAGTGTTGTGTTACTCATACAAGATGCAAGACAAATGTCCCATTCACATCTACAAAATGTCACATCACCTCAAGCTTCAAATTTGTACCACCTCATTTTTTTTTGTCATATTGAGGTGAACCGATTGACTTGAGGCGCAGCGATTGTAATACTCAATGGAAAATGTATGTACGCGAGACTAGTTTGATTTGTACCACCTCATTTTTTGTCATACTGAGGTGCTTTGGTTAATTTCGAAGCGATTGACTTGAGACTTTTGAGGCGCAGCGATTGTAATACTCAATGGAAAATGTATGTACGCGAGACTAGTTTGAGTTTGATTTGTACCAACTCACTTTTTGTCATATTGATGTGCTTTGCTCAACTTTTTTTTAGTAGTACAGTATCCTGTTTTACGAGGACTAGGTTGAAGCGATTGACTTGTGGTACTTGAGGCACAGGGATTGCTGTACAAGGCGAAAATGTATGCATGCGAGTTTAGTTTTGAGTTTGATTTGCACGACGATACTTAAACAAAAAATTTGGTGGTAATTAGCTACCATTTTTTTGGAAATTGTTTAGTAGATTAGTAATAGTACTGCTCTCCTTAGCATAAACGTTTTACCTAAAAAAATTTTTCATTTTTGAGTTAACGCCGAATCCAAAAACTACATACTCTATTAAATCATTCTCCAAAATATGAAAATCTTATCTTTTGCGGAAGTATGCTAAAATCAATAATGAAGAATCCCCCATCTATAAAAAAATGTAACCAGTACTTAGCATAAATGTTCTATCCTACCGTAGCGGCGGCGTAATGGTATGGGGCTGTATGGCTGCCAGCGGCGCTGGAAACTTATAGATAATTGAAGGAATGCAACATGACACTTCATTTGAAGTATGACATTGTACCACCTCAAATTTGAAAATGAGTAACTCATACAAATACATATCAATATGACTGACGACCCAATACTAATTTACTGTCTGGAATTTACTCGGGAAAAGTTGTGATTTTTCAAAAACCGGTGAAATGGTTACTGTGATTTTTCATGACTGCATTGATTTGCAAGAAAGATATGATGAACAGAACTTAATTTAAAAGTACAAAATAGAGGAATAACAATAATGTCAAACATAATAAGAATATGTTTGAAATGAAAATAATTAAATTAAATAATTTTCACTTCTAATTTTGGTGCAGTTTCTGAATATGAAGCTGAGGATACATGCCACACAAAAAGTTTGGAAATTTCAGAAAAATTACCAGCACCGAAAACAAAATGGAAATTTCAGAAAAATTACCAGCACCGAAAACAAAAAAAAATATCAAACTTATCTAATGTCTAGATCAATCCATTTCGTGATTTTTTTTTAATTATTTCAATTCGATGGCTGCATCGTTTGCTGGAAAGATTTTTAGGATTACTGTGCACATAAAAATGTATAATTTACAAAATCTGAATGTAGTTTAGTTACATTCATTGGATCATGATTATAATTAACTATTTGATATCTTGGTGCAAAAACAACCAAAATAATTGTAGCTAGCAATATTATTCGAGTTTCACAACTGAGAATCTTTCGAATTCAGCTTATTTGGCTTAAGCTACAGCATATGATGACTCCATCGCAGCAATACAACTAATAAGGCTCGAATTCAAAATTTCAAAACTCTATTCGCTGCGAAGTTATGCATTGGAAACGTGAAATCTGAGCTTTTATTATCTAACCTGAGCTTTCGTATTTTAATTTAAACCATTTTTTTTCCTTTTGAAGCTAGATTTATTTTGATTACTCGACATACAGTGGCTCACAGCTTATTTGATACAGTGACTATTTAAAAATGCAAATCTCTGTAACTTTGAAATAAAGAACCCTATCCAAAAAATTTTAACGTATTTAACTAGATGCATGTTCAACGAATACAATTCAAACAAAAAATGTTCCAGCAATATTCCTCGGCGTCCGGTAAAAGAGAAATACCACTGGCGCAGAAAAATTTGCAGCTCACAGCTTATTTGATACAGATACTTCAATGCGAATAAACTTCTATTTGTCGCGCCGTTAATTTGTCTTATTTTTGTTTCTTGAATTCTTGATTGTGTTTAGACATTGGCTTAAGTAATTTTTAGCAAGATCTTGTAAGTTGAAGTGCCAAAATTAGCCAAAATTGTAAAATGGGTCATCGCACCACAATTGAACAGCGCGAATTGATATTAAACCACTTTAAAAAAGGACTTTAAAAGGACGAAACAACAAACGTTTTTCTTCCAAATGGTGTTCAAATTTTTTTGATATTGTTATTATGTTTTGAGTTATTGCAACTTAATTTTTTAAAGAAGCACTGTATCAAATAAACTGTGAGCCACTGTATATCGATATTTAGAGGGTAATCTGCCCTCTTCTTCAGTGTCTATTGGTCTAATCTTAAAATAACTTACTTTTAAAGTATTGACTAATACTAATTACTAGCTAATTACCAGCTAATTATCTATTAATTATATACTTAAGTACATTTAACTATCTGTAATAGTTACATTATTATTATAAAATATATATGTTCAAATTAACCTGAACAATGGTGGTACACAGTTTCCTTTGGTCTGTGTTTAGTCGTCTATCCATCGGGGTTTTCCATATGTTCAGGTTTTCGTACGCATCCAGTTTTCGTACCTTAATCACCTCCACGTTGTCCCACGGTATGCTGTGCTCCTCCTTCAGGATGTGTTTCGCTACTGCTGATCGTGCTACCATTGTGTTCCTTTTCCTTGCTGAGGCTGCTTCCCGCTTATGTTCGGTAAGTATAACACCAACTAACCGTTTCTTTTGTCCAATGTACTATATATTTTGTCGCGGTTCCTGAATTTGCTTGAATATTGGCGAAAAGATAGTTGGAAGTCTTATGGCTGGTTTTTGTTTTTCTTGTATAAAGAGCATCGTTAACAGATCACGCTGTATTTTGTCCTTCTTCCTTTTGGCAAGTTTTCCAATTATTTTCTCATGAAATCCAGTTTTTCCCGCGGCATCTTTAATATACTTAACTTCTGAGTTAAAACTTTCCTAATCCAAGGGTACAATTAATAGTCGGTTTATCGTCGAGTTAAAGAGCGCCATTTTTCGGGAATGCCAATGATCTGACGTGGAAGGTATTGTTCTTTGGGTGTGTGTGGGCTTCCGGTAGATATTTAACTAAAGAAAACCTTCTTTCCGTATGACCAATAAATCCAAAAATGGTAGTTCTCCATTATTTTCGACTTCCATTGAAAATTGGATATCCTTAAGTACTTGGTTTCTGCCAAAGCATTCTTTATTACGATGGCTAGAATGCCTTCCACATATCTCATCCAGACACGAGGTAGTAAATCTTCTTCATGAAGGTTCTTCTCCAGTCTGTCCATAAATATCTCACATAAGTGGGGATGAAGGATTTTCCATTGCAACACCTTTCATCGCTTTCAAGTATTTCCCCCTGAAAGTAAAATAACTTTCATTCATGCAAACCGAAGCGAGTTTCAAAAAATCTTTTGCCCTCCTCCTCCCCTCTGGTGAGCTATTCCTCCTTAATAGCCAGTCCTCAAAGAACATGAGTGCTTGTTTTACCGGCACGCTTGGGAACAGAGCCTTGACATCAAATGATACAACTAGCTCATCTTCCCGTATTGTTGCCACTTTTCCAAACCTCTCCATTACCTCGTCTCGATTTCGATCGCTTATCTTTCCTAAGGCCCTACACTCGTCTATAATCCACTTTGCGATTCTCCTTGTTGGAGCGTTTGTAGCGGTGACAATTTCCCTAAGTTCACTTCCTTCCTGATGTATCTTTAAAAGGCACCTAATTCTTGGCAACGACGGGTTTGAGACCCGCAGCTTGTTCACCTCTCCCTTTGCACTCTTTCAAGATTCTTTCAACTCGTTTGATAGAGTCTGGTAAGAGATCTTTCCTAAGCTCATGTAGCCGTGTTGTGTCGGTGATGTCTAGGAGTTTGCTAGGTGTCGAAGTCTTTGTTCGTAACTTTATGCGGCTAGATCCCTGTGCAACTTTGCATTTTTTATGTACAATGGTGCATCAACGATTTTTCTTAGTACGTTGTTCTAGACCCGTTTTATTATATTCAAATTTTTTTCTTTTAGTGCAACCCCAGAGCTCAATGCCATATGTCCAGATATGTTTTAGGACTTGATGTAGAGCAAAAGTTTGTTTTCTGTCGATAGAGTAGAATTTCCTCCTAATAGCCAGTTCATTTTCCTGTAGCGTATGTCCAGTCCTACCCTTTTCTTTCATCACTTGTGAACAAAATGTAAAGAACTGGTCCAAGTACACTGCCTTGAAGTACTCCAGCTTTTATCTCTTTCAATTCCGAGTAAGCTGATCCATTGTAGAATGTTTTCGCTAAATCCAAATTGGTGACCCGGTATTAATCTTTCTCTTTGTTTTAATCTCTTTAGAAACAGTTTATCAAAAATTTTAGATGGAATATGTACTAACGAAATTGGCCTGTAGGATGTGCTTCATGTAGTGGGTTCCCAGGTTTAGATATCATTATTACATCTGCCACTTCCCAGAGTTATGGTACATATTTTAACTTAAAGCAAGAGTTGATGATATTTCTTAATCTTTTTATTGCTATTGTAGGAAGTTACTTCAAAACATCTCTTGTAATTAAGTCATATCCTGGAGCTTTCTTTGGATCTAGTTTTTTTATTTCTTTGATTATCTCTTCAGCGGTCGTTGGTTCAACGTCTTCGTTTTGTGTTGTGATAAATAAGTGATTAATACTCTCAGTGGCATACTAAAAATATTAGAACTATTAATTTATTTCATGTCAAAATCATTTGAAACACTCTTTACTTTGGAGACGGTGTATTTATATCTTCTATAGAAAAGCACAATATTAGCAATGAAAAACCATTTAAGAATCCCCTTGTAGCAATTCGGCTTCTTCTATTGACCTTTTACACATTCATAACTAAGAAAACATCACGAAGAGCAAGCGGTCAGCTACCGTTTAGTGAAAATTATATTTCCTTTCAATTTTTTCCCCTTGGCTCGCACTGCTCAGTTAAAAAAAACAAAAGAAAACAAAAGTTTCTATCTGAAATTCACTAAACGATATGATTACAAAGCATTTTCACCAGTTCCACCGTACCTTAAAGAAATAGAATAAGACAAGAGAGCGAAATATACCAGTGAAAGTTACTGGACAAAAAAAAGAGATCTGTTACAACAAAATTGGCGGGAATGAGCTTTGAAATGGAATTTGAGTTTGAATTGTGTTTGATGAAGGACATTGCGTCTTGAGGGCATTGTTGTGTCCGAAGGCAATGAACGGAAGCACGATATGAGAGCCACGTGTTTGTTGGATAAGTTTCAGGCACAAGAAGATTGATTTTGAAGAAAATGTGGCTTAAGCGTGGGTAACTTTCAAATTGATGGAATGTCGAATATGAATGGTGTTTGTTTTTCAGTCCATTCAACGAATTTTTCGGAGCTTCAAAAATTATTTTGATGGTCTTCTCAGTATTGTGCATTCAAATTCAAGAAAACAATATCTAAGCTACAACGGGAAACATTTCAATGAAATTTTTGTAGCTTTGAGAAAAAAATTAATAAGAGTCTGAAACTTAATATTCTAAGGGAGAAAAAGTAGGCGAAAATAAATTAAATTAATAATAACATACACGCAAAAATCGAAAACAACATAATTTTCAAGTATTTAGGATGTGCCGCGTTTTAATTTGAATATTTGAATTAGAAATTAATTAAAATGAAGAAAACTTTTTGCTCCTGCTTCGTTACTCGTTCGTAGAAGAGCGAACCAGACGAGGTCGAGCCTCTTGCAATGTCTATCGCAGAGCAATCAAATGCGATGCACTTTATAATTTTTCAATGTTCACAGTAGTCCTGAACATTTTCGGTGGTTTTACTAGTCTAATAGTCGGAACTATTGGTGTTCCAAATAAGTGTTAGTGTGTAAAAAAAGTGAGTGTGTTTATTTTTCAATGAATGATTTTTTCATCAAGTTATTAAGGTGAGTGATTCAAGTAATCTGTTAGTTTCAGTTAGCTTTATAATGCGAAATTCAGCCTGAATGTTGGATTTCAATGTTGATTCATTGACTTGTGTACGTTTATAGATCATATTACTAAGCCACTGTCACGTCATAGCCATCAACCTTCCTCCAAAACCAACAGCATCTGTCGTCATTATTTAAATTGCACCGTGTGCTAGCAATCTACACTTGATTTCCGATTGTCCGGGATCTCACGAGCGCGAGATTTTGTCGGATTTATGTTTTTATCATGAAAGAAGCTGGGGTCCATTGTTGATAGCTGTGGCACCGCCGTCACCATCCATCCATCCGCCCGAATTGTCTTCGCGATATTACCATGTTGTCACGTTGTTATACGACCATATGGCACCATATTCCGTAAATGGAGCTCTTGTGTAGTGAGGCGTTGGGCTGAAATTAATGTTGTAAACGACAACGAGACGCGACCGACAGCACAACAAAATTTTCGAAAAGAAGAAGAAGAAGAACAACAACATGAGTAGTGCTGCTTTACCACATCTTATGAGAATGATTCGAATCTAATCCGCGACATGCCTCCATCGAAAAGTGATTGAAAATACGCAAAGGGTACGAGTAATGTATAATGTATAATACACACACTACGAGCACACACAATACCACTAAGGTGCATGACACGACGACACGGGATGACAAGATGTCGTGTCCTAAGTAAACATTTGTTTGAGAGGGTTGTACCAAAGTGATTATAATATACGGGAATGGAAAGGGTCGAAGTACCCTTCTGAGGAAGCACAAAAAAAAGAAAAGAACGTTCAAGTCTGTAGTACTTTCGTATGCATATTTGAAAGCGATCCAATTTAAAAGGTTGTGGTGTTTCAAAATAATACGCCAACTTGTAATAACACAAGTGTTGTGAATGTTATAGCCCGTTCACACTTGGCTCTAAATCAGGCGATTTCGATCAGCTGATCGCTTTAGAGCTAAATCAAGTTAAATCGACCTGATTACCCATACATTTTTTTCCCCTTCTGACAGAGTTAATCAAGTAGATTTAGAGTTAATCAAGTACAAATCAGGTACTATTGTGAATTTTGTCCCTGGTGAATTTTTCTCAGAGCGTGGTGGATTCCATCCGTGAGAGCGAGAGTAGATTTGAATGAAATGTCATTCGAATTTCGTCCTAAAATAGCAAAAATTGAACAAAAAAGGAAAATGTGAGTTGTACAAAATGAAAAGAAAATGCTCTTGCATATTTCTGCACCATTTTGAACAACTTTCATGCAAAAAAAATTGTACACACAAATTCGAATGACAGTTCGCTCTCTAAATCTCCTCATTCTAAATCACTTCGGGTAGTGTGAACGCTTACCTGATTAACTTTGACAGCTTCTAAATCTACTTGATTTAGAGTCGAGTGTGAACGGCTTATTATTTCAAATGTTTACAACATCGAGAATTACTTGAGTACGTAGGACATATGGAGATTGTTTTGAGATGGAACACTTTCAGTACAAATTTGATGAGCTACTCCAGATTCACTATACGATGAAGAAACAATTAAATGAAGAGCACTTCGAAATTATAGTCGTATCGCTCAAGATATTTTGATGGAAATTTGTAATAGTTCAAATTATAAATGAATCCAGTCTAGATGCATATTTAAAACATAATGTGCACTGTGAAATAAATGTATTTCTGCAAGAGCGTTCTCTTGAGAAGGTCCTACTTAAATATATGAGCCATCGAGAAGAATAATGCAAA
This sequence comes from Nemotelus nigrinus, assembly GCA_947369275.1. Classification (NCBI taxonomy): domain Eukaryota; kingdom Metazoa; phylum Arthropoda; class Insecta; order Diptera; family Stratiomyidae; genus Nemotelus; species Nemotelus nigrinus. The sequence goes on from OX376375.1 coordinate 59,174,233, forward strand.
GAATATTGTAAAGTACGAAAATTTACACAAACACAAATAGAAGTAAATAAAACCTCATAAACTGTTGCGTAACATTTGCAATATAAAAGCAATCAAAATGCAAAGCGGTATCTCTTAACACTAGTTAGAAGAGAACGACAAAAATAAAAAAGTTGCATGCATATTTAATTGAAGTAACGGGAATCTCAGATTCTTGATTTTTTGCATACTAGAGCTTCATATCGTAAGTTTTCTGTGCCGTTTCGCTTGGCACAGATCTTACGGTTCAAAAACGAGCAAGGAAAAAACTTCCTTCATTCCTTCCTGGAGACTGACTAAATATTTTAGACAGAAGAACAAAGTCGCTTTATCAGCAATCCATGGCCCTGATGGCCACAAATATGACAACAACGGAAAACCTGAAGCTTTAGCAAACACATTAGAACTGTAATTCAAAGAGAACGTATCAAATCCAGAAAAAAGTGATTGAAGAAAGAGCTATTCATATTATAGCGACAGCAACCCAAAGAGATAAAGAGATCCACCCCACGGACATAGGAGATATTAAACAATTGGTAGCTCGGCTCAACATACGAAAATCACCAAGAGTAGACACGATAGCAAATACCTGCTTCAGACACTTACCAGACAACAATATCTAAGAGATAACGGGAAATCTCTGGAAAAAAGCCGTTATTACTGTGCCATTAAAAGCCATTATTACTTTTGTAACACAAAAACCTCACTTTTCCGCAAAACTGGCGGCCGATCAGTTTCTTATTCTTGGTCGAGAAACTAGTCAAACGCCTAATTCTTTCACGGCTCGAGAAAATAGTCACTGACAAATGTATTGTCCACGAAGAGCAATGCAAATTCAAAAGCCGCCACTCCACCGACCTGCAGCTAGTTAGAGTATCTCAGCGCAGTATAACTGGATTCAACCAATAGAAGTCAACAGAACTTGAGATGATTGATGTTATTAAGGCATTCAATAAGGTCTGGTATGCTGGTTTTATCATTAAAATGTAAGATTTTTATATTCCAAAACCACTTATACACTTGTTTGGATTATTTCTTGAGGGCAGAAACTTTACTGTTCGAATTAACGACCACCTCTCTGGTACACGACCAATAAAAGCCGGAGTCCCACAAGGTTCGCCACTTTCCCTACTATTGTATACCTTATACACTGCAGGCATCCCGAAGATGTCCATTATGAAAATTTGTTTTTTGCAGATGACACCTGTAGCTACTACACATCTTGGCAGGCTGAATTTATAACCTCCAATGTTCAACAGTTTATTGACACTCTGATGAGTTACTTGCATAAGTAGAAGAATTGTATCAACGCAGAAAAAACGCAAGTAATCTTTGTGACAAGACGATGAAGACAACACCAAAGCAAACTACCAGTAGACAACGAACCCATAGAATGGAAAATGACAGCCAAATACCTGGAACTAACATTAGACATAAGACTCTCTTTGAACAAGCACATACAAAACAACTGAATAGCTGGCAACGGAATACTAAACTAGTTATTCCTATTACTTGTATCAAATAAGCTAAATATTAAGAACAGAGCTCTTATCTACAAGCAGATCATCAGACCAACCATCACCTAAGGAAGCACCATTTTTTACCAAACACACAAAGACAGATACAAATATTCCAAAACTTTGCCTTGAGGAAACTAACAAGGGCACTCTGGTACTGCAGAAACGCTGACATACAAGAGGTTTATGAATAGAAACAATAGATAAGTACATACATGACAAGGCCCTCAAACTGTTCGACACAATTGACAGACACCCCATCAGCATCCTTGTCATCTTAAAATTCCTAGAACAGAGAGAAAATGATATCAACCTAAACTTGCGAGCATTAGGATCCTAAAGTAGTAGATCTACGAGGAAGCGATTAAGATACTTGAATAACTAGAGAGAAAAAGGAGAGGACATGAACGCTCACTGCGCGGAAAGGAGTCAAAGTGCAACTGGCTTTAGCTTAAAAAAAAATTACAGTTCCCAGAGTACAAGTCTCAAGCGGTTGGTCACTCTTTAACTAGCCGAAACCGCAGCGACAAGAAGGCCGGGACTTTACGATTGCTGTACACACCAAGTCATACCAAGCCAACGCAAAGAAACTGCACCTTCTGCACAGACTTCAATGACTTCAATCTCTTCTTCAAGTGCAGAAAGTGACGTGACGGAACGCGAAAACCAGCCACACAATGACTCGATGCCCTTCGTCAATGAACTATATGACACAAGGGTGACAGACGCAGATGGAACCCAGTCAAATAAAGCAAAAACTCTAAATGAAATGGACTACCCAGTTTCCCTATCCCCATCTCGGAATCAGTTCCATCAACTCATTTTGAACATCTCGAAAAATCCAAACGAAAACAGACAACAGAATTAAATAGCCAATAACAAAAACAATCAAACCCAACATCTCAGCAAAACAACATAAAACCACATTGTTGAAACCTCCAGTTAAATACGCTCAGTGAAGACAAGCCAGTTCTAATCATTTTCTGGCAGCTAAAAGAATGGCTGTCAATAGCAAGAGTCTTCAAAAAAAGGAACATTAAATCTATTACTAATAAGTGGGTATTTCTAGGCAGCTAGATTATTATATAAATAACCAAACTTTCCTCATTTTCAATACCACGCATATTTCCTTTCTGAAGACAAAATATTGTGCGAAAAAAATATTCTGATCCTTGGACTTCATGGCCTCTCCCCCGTAAAGACATGAAAGGATCACAAACGGCAGAGATTCAACCATCTTAAAGCCTACTACCAAGCAAACATTTTCCAAACAAACATTTTATTGAGCTTAAATTAAATTACACATTTGTCTTTTACCTAATGTACTAGCTTAATATGTCTTAGATATAACAGTGTTAAAACTATACCAAGATCTAAGCCTAATGTTAATGTTTATTTAAGACGAATTAGTTTGGTGTTCAGCATCACGCACAGGAATATAACGGTGTTATGTCTAGCGATAGGATTGTTGGTCGTACTTAATTTTATGGAGGGAAAAACTTGTCTGAAAGTTCGGGAGAGCTTTTGGGCGGGTTAGGAATAAGATGCAATGAAAAAAAGAGGTTATTAAGTGTGTGGAGGTACCTAGAAATACGCTCCACGTTTATTTGAATAAACGATGAGATCGTATTATTGCAGTCATCTTTTGTGTCTAAATAAACGTGTTTGGTTTGTCTGAGGGTGTATTTAGCTAATAACTTGTCAAGATGGTTTTTAACAATTCCAGCTAAAGTCTCATCCTATTCTTTCATTGCAATGGGAGGAAGTTTAGTGTAATATACTTTGTTTTGGTTCTGCATCTTGTTGTTCTATTGGTCATGACGAACGAAATGTTTTGCGCTGTTGAAGTATAACTGCTGAAACTTTGTTTTTTTGCCTGATTGTGATTTTGAATTTTGGAATCAATTAGTTCTTTGGGTTGGAGCTGCTGCGCTAGGCTTTTATTTCGTTCAATCAATGAAGTTATCGTGGATTGCAGTTAGCTATTTTCTTCTCTATCGGACTACATAATAGCAGTTGTGGGGTTATTTTTCCATTGACTACATCCCAGCCTCACTGAGCAACGATGTGGCGAAGTCTATACCCGATTTCTCATAAGTTGATTTGGGAGAAGAATAATTATCTTTATCCTCTTCCGCTTTTTTTCCTTCTTATTACTGAGAAGACTCCCGTGTTCACTCATTTAGGGCTCTTACTACTTGATTTGATACAAATGAATTTGATACAAATCAATGAAAGATCATAACGTTTTTAGCACTGTATTTATGCCGGTTCAATTTTCACAGTATTAATATTGTTCAAATCAAAATCATCACTCAAACTGTTTTTATAGCATTTACAGCTATATTGAGTTTATAATTTTATTGGACTGGATACTTTTAAATACTAAATTTGGAATTTCGGAAACAATCACCGTTACCTGATTCGGATAAGTGGATTCGGATGAACAATCAAAAAGACACCTCTTATATCGTCTATGGTCAAATTATGACTGAAGCCTACTACCTAAGAACAGAAATAAACATGTTTAAACTACTCAAAGTGCGGCTCAAGAAGTCAGACATACAACATAAATGCCATTTGCCACCTTCTCTGCCGAATTGAATCATAAAATCCGCATACGAGAATTAGGACACTCTGCAGCAAACTGTCGGGCCCAGGCTCGCTATGTCAAATGCAACGAACTCCACCACTTAGCCTTAGAAATGGTGAAAAAGTTGAGGTAAGAATGGTCAAAATATGTCATTTGTGAATCAGAACACGACCAGCTAGTAACCCAAAAAACCTAGGAAATTTTTTCGCACAAGTAGCGAGTGCAAGAACAACACTACAACCCATACCACTGGTCCCAACTGACAACCCACCCCAAAAAACATCTACTAATTAGCTAAAACAAGCATACAAAATGACCCGGAACGTATGGGTCAATTTGTGGCTATCATGCAAGATCAGTTACAGGCATGGAATTCGCCTGGAATGAGAATTCCCTACTAAATAAAAAAGGCAAGCTGATCCAATTTAGGATTGATTTCAAAGTTGACATCATGCTCCTGCAAGAAATATTCCTCAAAACTTCCAATCTTCATTGGAATGTGCCTCAATCCATGTGAAAAATATCATACCACATCATTCCATCGAAGCCTCCATCCTCAGAAATACAGAAGCCATCCTCGTAAAGGCGCAAACATACTTTCTCCACACTTTCCCCTAAAAGTAGAGGGGTTCAATCAAGACCTTGTTGCACTCTTCGACCACGAGGTCGCAGTTTTCTTCACGGGAGACCTCAAAACCTACAATCGCCACTGAGGAACTGTGAGAAGTAGCCGAATGGCGACCTAGTTGCAAGAGCTCATCATAGTATTACAAACTTACCTGGACAGCACCAATGAACCAATATATTTTGGTCCCAGGAGCAGAATTGTCCTTGATTTAGAACTTTTACACAGAATTAACCAAAACGTGCACATAAATCTCCGCGATGAGCTGCCATCAGACCATAGGCCGTTACTTTTTCGCATCGATACTGTCTTCATTGACCAGTCACCAAAACGAAAGATCATCACCAAAGGGGAAAATTTCGGAGTCGTACTGGCAACACAAAATCCACGCTTCTCTTTCGATTGAAACGAAAACATCTGTTTACACAGCTTTATTGTGCTGCGTGTTTTTTACATAGATAACTTTCTACAAAATTTGGCTTACAGCCTAAATGTAAAAAGTTTAAATCATCAACACGCAGACAAATCTTGCACAACGAAAAGCGATAAAAGAAAAAGGTATTTATATTAACATGACCTTAACATCGTAAAATATTTGGCTTACAAAACGGCGGAATTTAAAATGTTCATTTACCTATGAAACGATTAATGAAAACTTTCTGTGAATCAAAAATGTTCGTGTGGCCATGAAATAATTAACTGAAATTCCTGTGAAATTAACTACAATCATTTGCATTGTGGTTGCATTCTTTACCGATATCGTAAACAATCAATTCGGCGGCAATGAAAGCAATGTGCATACATTTGGTTAAAAATAAAATAAATTCCACCACAATTCATCACCGAAATACTTCATAAATCCTTCGAATCAAAACCAAAAGTATTATCCATAAATTTCTCCCGTACATTTTCGTTTCGGTTGATTTAAAAATTATCAACCATACGTCATTCGCATCAATTGACTATTTAGCAGTCACGTATGTACCTACGTAATGTAGAGATAAGACTCATGTATCACAATTAACTTCATCACCTAAAGCCATAATTAATCGGACGATTTTGAAACCATACGTTCGTTGATAACAATAATAACATAACAACAACCCAACGCAGCGGTAGGGCCTGAAAGTGCCAATGAAACGGCCGGCAACCGGCTCAGTGTCAGGCAGGGTGTCGAGATCCATTAACCACAAACTAGCATTACAAATTTTGTTTATGCTTCCCTTATGAGCCACAAGGACATAGAAAAGCGTATTATTCGTAAAGGCTTTGCATTTCCTCTATGTACTTTCCGTTCCGTTCGTCCAGCTCGCCAGTGGTTGTCGCCGACACCGCTGTTGTTTGCAGTGGTGTTACGAAAGACCCCTGAAATTTCACAATCACCACAGGATAATCGTTCGCTATGGAGAGAAACGATGATTTCACGGTAATCAAGATAAGAGGCTTTAGTAATACTCATGCTTGTTTTGCCGGCCGTCTCCAAATGGGGTTGTTTGTTGCTCTTGTATTACTGCCACTGTTGTTGTTATTGTTGATTCGATGCTATGTCACAGCTTGCTTCTGTTTGTCTCGTAACTCGGATTGACCCCTTTCTAGCCTCCACTCTTTTATTAAATGGCAAAGTCGCTGCAAACCCTTGAGTTTGGCAGATGATTTGCGGCCACCGCAGCTAGAGTTGTCGATAAAACAGTCATCCCCCAGTTGCGTGCTGTTGACACTCAGATACGCTTTCAATCATTCATTAAATTGCCGTTTTTATCTGCCACCCTCCATTTGATCAAAACACGCATCGGATAATTGCATGGGGCGACTTATCTTGGAATTAAATTTTTTTTCCATCCACCCTTTTTTGCTTCGAGATATGGCTTGCAGCAAATTACGAAAATAAATAGAACTACCATAATAAAGGGTAATCTTCAGGGCAATGAAAGTCACCCTTGGTGGTTTCACGACACATGGTATCCTCTAATTTCGACTTGTAGCCTGGTCGGTAGCCTTCAATGAGCAAATTGTAAGCAATCTTATCCGAACTAAGCTCAGATATTTCCATCTGGAACGAATAAAGGGAGCAGTCCTGTAGTGCAAATCGCTAAGGATGATTCGTCTACATCAACATAAAGAAACACCGATTTGAAAAAATATTCAAACACAAAAAAAAAACGTATCAGAAAACATATTTTGACTTCTTGTCATGGTAAGCTTACATGTGCTCAGTATCCTGCCTTAAGTTTTCAGCCAATTAAGAACAGGAGATTAGATCGTTCGGGCTGAATATTTGGACATGTGCTCCCTTTTCGTTCGAATCCGTCGAAATTCAAATTTTATTTGAAAGTTCCTGAGTCATCTTAATTTCATTCATTCATTCGAACCTTGAATTCGCTCTTGCGTTCGTTCATTTTGTTGTACTTCAACTTTCTTTTCAAATCCTGAGGGACTACACTGTGAACGCTTCAAAATTGAGAGCAAATAAAAAGGGGTGATTGTCGTAAGGATTATGGAAATTTGTCTTTAAAGTTTGCTTTTCTTTCGCAAGATAAAAAATGATGGGTATTGTCGATGTAAAATTAGTTAAATTTGCAGCCTTTGTGAATAGTGGTTTAAAGCTTCGCTAAAGATGAATGTTGAGCAGGCTGATAATTCGAAATTTTACTAAAATTAAGGTTTTCTTGTAAAGACATCTGATAACAAGGTTTGGATTCACAATCATTGTTTTTTTTTTGTGGACGATGGATATGCTAAATTGTCAAAATAGTAATAAAAACTCTAGCGCACCTGAACCGCTAGAAACACTAATGTTCGAGGAACAGTAGAAGAATCGTGCAGGTTTTGAGTGCATATTCCACCACATTTGCTGCTTATTACGGCCAAACTGTTTCAAATGCCACGTTTTACTTTCGTCTCAAGAATGCATTATAACTCATATGGTGGAAGGTTTCAGATATTACCACTGGCATGAATTTCAACGTTTATGAGAGCGAAACACGGGTTAATTATATTCGTTATCAGTTGCTTATTTCACATAATTTTGAAAGCAGCATCTCATATAACATCAATGAAGAAAATGCTCAGTGCCTGCAGCACTGACTCTGAAGTTGGTGTTTGGGGCTGTGATCCGAAAAATTTGCAGAACTTTGCGAATTGTAACATCGGTTATTTATTTTCATTGTAAATGTTTCCGGTATGTATACTAACTGTTAGCATTTATTGATACAAAAGTAGCACAACCGACTCGTGCTGGCAACCTTTCGCCAGTATCAAAGCCAAGAATATATCAAATCTGCTTTACGTTGTTTAATTACATTTAATTACAAAGAAATTTAGGGTTACCTGCAGCGAGTTTTTTCAAATAATCGAAAGCTTAATATTTGCTGTTTATTGTCACTACAATATCATTACCATTTGAAAATTCTACGATTAAACCGCTTAACAAAGATATTGCAATTAAACACAAAACCAACAATAGCTGGCAACCTTATCGTGGCTTTTCAACCAAATTTGGCCTGAATAATGTTTATGACAGGTTTCATTAATTGTATGAAATTCGTATTGATTTCATGACTGCACTGGAAGTTATAGGGCAAAAAGTTTTATTTTCCTGAGCGAATTTTCAAAACCAAAGACACAAAAATTACCATAGCTGGCAGCACCAATCGAATTTTTAAACCAAATTTACATCAAACAGAGTCTAGAGTAAGGTTCAGCTACTGTGTCAATTTCATGAAAATCTGGTAACTTATTCACATTTCATAGGGCAAAAAGCAGTTTTTTTTCTTTGTAAATTTTCAAGATGGCACCACTGGCACAGACTTGCCCACAATTCAAAATCGCTTCTATCAAATCTGGTCTTACTTAAGTCCAATGCATTCTGTAAATTTTAGCTGTATCTGATTATTGGTTCGTGAGTTTCCGTGAACAGAAGTTTTTGATGCTAAAAATATAGGTTAACTGGGGGAGGGTTACCGTTCTTGTCCGACATGAAATTTCCAAAGTTTTATTTTGAACGTGTAGATAAAACATAAGATTTATATACAGATTGGTTTTATTGTAAGAAACGGACATTTTTTTGAATATTCGATGGTTCACTTCCAAATTTTTTTTTTTCAAAATGAAGACACCAAAATTATCATAGCTGGCAGCTCAAACTGAATTTTTCGACCTAATTTCTACCAAACGTGGCTTAAAGTAAGATCCAGCAATTGTGTGAGTTTCGTCAAAATCGAACGATTCAATCAGAATTTATAGGGCTAAAAACAGTTATCTTTTTTAGTGGTTTTTCAAGATGGCACCACTGGCACAGAATCGCACGCATTTCAAAATCACTTCTATCAGACCTGGTCCTATTCAAGGCCAATACATGCTGTGAATTTCAAATAATTCTGCCCATCGGATCGTGAGTTTCCGTGAACAGAAGTTTTTGATGCTAAAAATATAGGTAAATTAGGCAAGGGTTACCAGGCGTGCCCGTTATACCATATCTTTTTTTTTTTTTTGGTTATGTAAACAAAGCACAAGATTTACATATGAGTGGCTTGTTTTTGAAGAAACGGCATTTTTTCAAGAGAGACGATGATTTGGAGGTTTTCACTTTCAGTGCCTGCCCTAGCTACAGGGTTGCCAGCACGCTCATTAAAAGCTACACAAATCTACAACCAAATAATATCAATAAATTCTGAAAATTTCGTAATGATTGAATAGCTCTGTCAAAAGTTATCGAAATTTAAAAATTTTCAAATTTTCCCGTCCTCTTTTTAGGCACCCAGCGCACACATAGAGTTAAAAAATTCCAAAGCATTATCCGATTCATATGTAAAACACGTTAGAAATTTATTTCGTGAACTTTATTTTTGCGAAAATCATTTGTGCACGAAATAATAGGTATATTAAAAATATCACTTAAATGACCGCCGGCGCCAAAAGGTTAACAATAACTGACATTTAAAGAGACTTGGACCTATTCTGCATATACACCAATGTATCCTGAAAGTTTCACCTCAATCGAATGGCGCGTTCCCGAGATTATCTCACTGAAATTTTTTGATGATATATATATATATATATATATATATATATATATATATATATATATATATATATATATATATATATATATATATATATATATATATATATATATATATATATATATATATATATATATATATATATATATATATATATATATATATATATATATATATATATATATATATATATATATATATATGGAAATATGAATTTTTGGCCGAATCGATTTTAATACTAATGTTCTTCGAACATTAGGAAAAAGTCTGAAGCTAACGGTATGGCCAAGGTCAATATAGAATATAAATTGTTAATATCAAGCGTACTAAAAACTACAAAATGAGCTTCAATAGGACATCAAAATATAATAGTCTGGGCCGTCGCACATCACTTTGGTAGCTTCTTTTCCATAAATCTGTTCAGTTTCAGATACAATATTTTTATGTTTTTATGTAATATTTTCGTTTTTTTTTTTTCATGAAGTGAAATCCGACTTAGTAAAAGGCGAAACTTCGGATAAATTAGGGGAAAGCTGAATTTTGGTGTGAACCTTGGTACTGCCGTGTTGAACAAAATGTCCAAATGTTATTGATTTGTGATGTCGGTTCCCTTCTTGTCTATAATCGCATAGACAACGTATATCGTCTCTAAAGCTTATCAAAGCAGAGAATAATTGATACGGGAAACTCGATCGTTTTGCGGAAATCAATAACCTTTATGAGTAAATTATTTCCATGGATATAAGTCGGAGATGTTAAAATTTGTCACAACCAGCGTAAATAACAATTAATGATTTCCAACTGCAAGTGGTCATACCAGTCAAGTATGCACTGTGTGCTGGTGTCTGATGAGAATCAGTGCATGCTTTCGAAACCACTTTGTCAAATAAAAATTTTTCAAGATAAATAGAACTTTTTTCAATTTTAATCATCCCGTAAAAATAATTCCAATTTAAAATGTCCAAAGTCCCTACCGATCCAAGTGATGCGTTACTTTTAATACAGGGTCAAAGGTCACCAAAACTGACCTTTCCTAAATATCTCAGTGATTCACGTCTTCAGAAAAAAATAGTATGAGGAATTTGTAGCTTAAAAAATTTCCAACAAAAAAAATTAGAATTTTTTCTTGTAACCATAACCGTTTTTGAGATATATTGATCTAAATATTTGCTACTAGCAGCACCTTCTTTTTCAACGGCATGTTGATATTGTCCGATTTTGATTACGACTTGGAATGTTTGTGAGTTTGTTTTTCTATGTTTAAGAGGCACATAAAAAAACATCTAACCAAACTTATCCACCACACTCCAGGGTAGATGAAAAAGTGTGCTCCGAAAAGATTCCACCACCTCCTGCTCCCATTTGTCATAAAACTTGTTGTGACATCTGCTCGCTACTCTCTTCTCGGAAATAAACTGTATTGTGTAAGCAAAACAAAAAAATGTATATCCTTATTTGTCGTTTGTCCTGTATCCTTTGCTTGTATGTATGAGTCACTTGTGCTCGATGCGCGACCCTCGGAATGTTACGGCTGGTAAATGCCTTGGCATTCTGTGTGGTGCCGCGATTGAAAACGGGTGAACTGTAAGAATTTTCGAAAGTGTGTAAAGTGAAGAACAGAAGGAATTTTTGGGTGAGTAGTTCACTGAGTGTAGCATATCTTTTGTAGAATTAAAGAAACGTATCTTACATGTAGCTATTGGTGGTATTCATTGTTATTGCAATGTTAAATGTAGCACTTACGAAAGTTCTTTTGATCGTGGCGTAAAATAAAGCAAAAATCCTTTTGATCGTGGTGTGGCGTTCGTAAGCTTTTTTACATTTTAATATGTCCGTCGGGTATCAGGGATGGTTCTCCTACCTAGGGGCGGTAATTTTGTTTTATTTAGGATGGATCTCCTTCCTGCAGTGCATCGACCGTACGAGTACATGTCTGGTGGTTCTCCCCTTTCATGTTTGTGGAGATGGTGCTCCTCTCCCCTCGTCACATTAATCATCTTGCGTGCTCTCCCTTGATGATGTCGATGTGCTACATATGTACAGTAGTTCAAAATTCTCCAGGTAATGTTCTCGTCGGTTAATAAGCGCGATAATTGTAATTTGTTTGGGATGGTTCTCCTCCCTTTCTAATCCATCGATCGATTGAGCACATGACAGGTGGTCTCCCCTTTCATGTGTGTAGAAACGGTGCTCCTCTCCCTTGTTGCACGTCCACCATCTTGTGTGCTCTCCCTTGATGATGTCAATGTGCTATGTATGTGCATTAGTTTTACCGAGTGCGTTTGTATGGATATGTCACTCCTCTCCTGGCAGGCCATGTTCATCGTCTTGTGCGCTCTCCCTTGACGATGAGTGTGACGCTGCGCTACATGTACATGCGGTAGTTTTTCCAGGACGTAAATACGGAGATGGTACTCCTCTCCTCGCCCATTATATTCCTGTTTTCGTGTGTTCTTCCTTAAAAAGGAATATACTAATTCGTTTCTCGTGAGCGCGTCGCGGTTATTGCCAAGCAAGCGAAAAAAAAAATATCGGCCACGCAAGTAGACTGCTTATCCTTTTTGAGTAGATCGGTGTGAATGCAATTAGGTGCTGGAAAATTTATGCCACACTCACACATATCTCTCTTTTAGTTTCAGGCTCGGAGGTCCACCACACCACGCTGAATGAAAGGCACATTACCGGCAAAATAGAAAAAAAAATATACATACATAAACAAATATTTTAATGCGATATACGAGTTTGTTTCTCGTCCAGTTTTTGTTTTGTATGCTCTTACAATTGCTGCATCATGTATGGGATATTCCATGAAAAAGCAGGACAAAACAACAATATTGCACGTGAAAATAGGTTTTGTAACATATCATGGCCCTAGGAGTATGAAAAAGTAAGATAATACCATGGCATAATTCTGCAAACGCTCATTCTTGACATTATAGGAGCTCAACCCGCTGCAGACTATAACCGAATAATCAGATTTTTGCCAATCCTGTGATGACTGCATAGCATACATACATAATTTTTCGGAGCACACTTTTCCTCCTACCCTGGAGTCTGGTAGATAAGTTTGTTTAGATGTTTTTTTATGTGCCTCTTAAACATAGAAAAACAAACTCACAAACATTCCAAAAGGTAATCAGAATCGGATAATATCAACATGCCATTGAGAAAGAGGATGCTGTTAGTAGCAAATGTTTAGATCAATATATCTCAAAAACGGTTGTGGTAACAAGAAAAAGTTGTCAAATTTTTTTTATTCCAAATATGATTTGGCGCCATATGCGTTTCTTTTTAATTCAAATAATCTGACCTCATTTCAATAACGCTGCATCAAAGTGTGTCTTGTTTGTTTAAATGCTTTATTTTTCATTGAATGATGAAAATTTTGATGTGAAAATAACATTTTTAAAATAAAGTGGAGTCATTTTTATTGAATGTGGGGGCTGATTTAATTCAAATAAGATTCATTTTTTATTTGAAAGTGTTTCAACTTTTGATTTAAATTTAATTCTAATAAATTTTCAGTGATTGAAAATTTAATTCTATTAAATTTTCAATCATATCGAGCATGACTTTTGACCAGTGAATACTGAGCTTTGGGGCTGATGAAACTGATTCCTGGTTCGGTTGGACTTGGTTCTAGTGTATGCAAGATTATCGTAAAGTATTCATTTTTCGATGCCAGCAGCATGTATGTAACAATTTCTTTCTTGTTTATCGTTGGAGCAATATTGTGCACGTGAGCAAATGCTTTTCAATGACCCTTACCTTGAACTCGTGCGGTATCCGATTTCCTACCTTTTGAATCATTTACATCGCATATAGGCGTTTTCCAACGGTGAATTAATGAGCATTCAATGCTGCACATAATTTTTTTAAAGTTTTACAGGGCTCAATATTACTCAATTTCCTCACCTTGGAACTTTTTTGGAGCACCATCGCGTTCTTTATCGTAGACGTCAAAAGTGTAGAGCGTCTCTGTCTGCAGCTTGGCTTTGGTAGAGCATGATTGCCGCAAACATCACAAACAAACATCACCTTTCAGCAGCACTTCTCTTTAAAAGTTAGTAGTGGAGACGCATTTCCCAACAATGCTGCTATTTTGCAACAAATTCCGACATATTTCATACGATATGATCACTTACTGTTTACGTTTACTGCATTTGACACCTCACATATACTTTTTTCAAACCCATACAACCAACGCTTAGAAAAAAACAAAAAAGGTGACTGCCCTCTATAAGAAAAACTGATTTCCATATCCACTTTAATTTGTTCTAGCACGATCCACCGTTGATTTTTTTTACTTATTTATTTATTCATTTATAAACGGACATAGGAATAAATACACAGTAGCTGAAATTTATATTAAATTATAGTCAAATTAATACTAGCATAGATACTTACTACATTACGCCTAAAGAGGAAAATCGTTTATTAAGATAAGTCCAATATAAATATTTGTAACTTACCCTTATTTACATGAAATACATCCAGATGAAAAGCAACAACGTTTCTGATAGGCTTCAATCGTTCAATCGGTGAATTTTGTGCATAGTTGGTTCTACAAATCTGTGTGTGGAAGAGGTCATTAGATCTTGTACTTCTTACTGGTACCCTAAGTGAGATTTCCTGCAAGATATCAGGAGCATCAACGACCCCGTAAACTATATTCACCAAAAACGACGCATCATAGTAACATCTACGAGTCTTAAGTGTTTCCGTTTTAAAAAAAAGTCTAGCGCATCAGAACCGCTAGAAAACTAATTTTCGAAGAAATTATCTTTGAGGGATTTAAAAATGTGTGACGACGTTATACACTTCTTTGTAGTATCATATCAACCATTTCTTACTCAGAGGAACAAATATCATTTTCTGACAGCATTTTCTATAACACAAATGATGAAAATGTTCAGTGCTGGCAACATTTGTCCAACACAGCAACAATAAATCTACCATAACATGCTCATGCTTATCAACCTATTTTTGGAATTGAGTTTTCATCTGAGGATATCATCGAAAGTTTCAGCGATTAAACTATGTCTGGGGCTGCCATCCGAAAAATTTCCAAAACTCGGCAAATTTAAATATCGGTTGCTTAATTTATTGTAAATGCTTTACTTATGAATACAAAATGGAAACATCTGTTGGTGCAATATTTCATGTGCTAGCACCATAGCTGCTTCAGGTTATGTTAAGCCCACCCTATGAATTTCGTTCCGATTGAATGGCTGCGCTGTAAGTTAAAGGGGTGAATATAATTTTAGGGCTACCACCGTCCAAACTTTTTAAATTTTGAAACGTAAGTATTTGTTGTTAATTGTCATTGCAGGATCATTCCCATTTGGAAATTTTATGACAACATCGCTCGATAAAGAAATGTAAATAAATTACGAAATTTATCATAGCTGGCAACCCTTTCACGATTTTTGAATAAAATTCCTACAGAGTTAGAAATGCAGCAAGATTCCCCTATCACATGAATTTCGTTTTGATTTCGTTACTGAAACCTTTATTTTCCTGAGCAAATTAACAATACTTAGGAGACAAAAATTGCCATAGCTGGTGACCCTATACTAATTTTTCAATCAAATTTCTATGAAATCTATTTTAGAGTACGGTTCACCTACTGCGTGAATTTCGTTAAAATCTGGTTTCTAAACCGGAAGCTATAGGCCAAAAACTAGTTTTTTCCCCAGCGATTTTTCCAAATGGCACCACTGCCACAGTGTTGCTCGTATTTCAAAATCACTTATACCAAACTTGGATCTAGCTACTACCAACGTATCCTGTAAATTTCATATTGATTGCATTATCCGATCGTCAGTGCTCGTAAACAGAATTTTTGAGTGCTAAAAATAGAAGTAATTTGATCACGGGCTGCCGTTCTTGTTTACCGCGGAATTTTCGAAAAATTTATTTGACCTGGTGGACAAAAGTCAAAATTTATCAATAGTTTAAATTTATTTTCAAAAATCAAAAAATTTTCAGGAGACTCGATGATTTGAAGGATTTTTTTTCAGGAGCCTGCTGTAGCTACAAAGTTGGCCGCACAGTTTTGAAAGTCCATGTGTGTTAAATTTTAGTCTACATTAATATGTTCTGAACATTTCTCGATGATCCCTTGTTTTTCTTAGAAATTATGACAAATCGAAATTTGAAAAAAATCCTTGCTCACTTTTAGGCACACAGTGCCTAGACCAGGCTCAACATTTTCAATTTTTTACCATAGACAAACTATAAACATAATAAGTTTTCATTTCTATTACTTTTTTTAACAAAAATTTACACTGCTTGGAAATATAGAAGTACCTGAAAATTCACTATTATGCGCGCCGCCGCCAAAAAATTCCAGATATCTGAGTTCTAGTAAATCGTGGACCTACCTGTTATATACAATTATGTTCTGCGAAAATTTCAGCTCAATCGGATCGGCCACTCCAGAGATTATCTCCCTTAATCATTTTGCTGATATATATATATATATATATATATATACATATATATATGTATATATATATATATATATATATATATATATATATATATATATATATATATATATATGTATGTATATATATATATATATATATATATATATATATATATAACGAATTTTCGCGAAGCGAGTTAAATACTAATTTTCTTCGAAAATTAGAAAAAGACAAGATGTTGCGGTACTCAATTGCCACAGTTGAGATATTAAATTTATACGCAATATAACGTAGAAATTTGCATTGAACCTTTTCAACTGACAGGGAATGATTTTTATAGCAAGGATTCCATATAATAGAATTGTGCTCCAATTTACTACGAACAAGTGAAAAAATAGAGATTTTAATGCTTTAATATTGTTAAAATGGTGTGTATTCCTAATTTTAAAACCTAACATTCTGCGCCCTTGTTCCGTGATATCATTAATATGATCCATAAAATTCAAGGAAAAATCCACTAGAATTCCTAAGTATTTAATCAAGTTAACTTGTAATAAAGGTACTCCATTGATAGTGTATGTATGTAGAAACGTGTATCTTGGTTTTTTAAAGATAATGTACTGACATTTGTTATTTTGAACACAATCTGCATTGAAACTATTCAAATTAGACTCCAGGATCATTATATCGTCATAAAAAAATCTGCATTAAATATTTTGCAGTCATCGAAACTATTAAAAATTGAGCGGAACATTTTTGAAACAAAAAAATTGAAAACTTAAAAACTATTTAGTTTGTAAAAACTGTTTTGGCTTAAATTTACGGATTAGATAATTTTTGTTTTTCTCCAAATTATCTTACTAATAAGAGTAAGACTTCAGGCTAAAATCAGCCAAAACTGATAGAAGGCCGAACATTTTACGGTTGTAGATTTTTCACAAAGTTGCATTTGGCTTCTAAATTCAAAAGCTTGGATAATTCATTTCTGCGAAATTCTGATGCACGTAAACTTTCTTCTAGGCAACAAAGTGACTTGGCTACTTGAAATCATTCGAAATTAGTTAACATCATTCATTTAAGTCAAAGATATGTTTAACGACACAGAAATTCATATCTAATTTTATGACTACTTTCCTTTATTAGTAGGAAAAAAAAACCATTAACCTATTTCAATTTCCTGCATTCATTTTTGTCTAGCTATTTTACAACTTGTCCAATGCCTTAATTGGCAATATGGCTCCACTTTTAAAACAATCGCCTCAATTCTAATTAAAACCTTATTTAATTGTCCTCAATAAAATTTAACTTGTAGTATTTGCTTATCAAATCAGGTTACTACCACCTAACAACGTCAGTGACAAAATAAACAACAACAACACAACGGCAACAACTGACAAACTCAAACAATTTGAAAACAAAAGAAAATCTAATCAAAACACAAAATAATTTTCGCCACTTGTCTCCCTCTCTTGTCTTTTTCTATCATTTTGCTTTGAAATATTTACTAGCAAACACAGGAAACGATTCACGATTCTATTATTGTATTATAGTACCGTAGTAACCGTAAAGTTTTCAATTTATCATTTCAAAGATTCTCTTGTACGTTTATATGTATGTATATACATGTAGATTTGTTTGGTGTAGTAGCGAAATACGATAGCTGCTAAAAAGGATTTCCCACCAATTACTATTTGTCTTGAAACAATAAATCTCTACTTGCCATTCACCGTTATTAATCATCGTCTTAGACTGCTGTTCGGTGGAGACAAAACTCTGGAGGTTTGGAACGGAAGAAACGAATGATGATATAAAGGATTGTCAGAGAACGAGAGTTGGTTGAATAAAAAAAAAGGAAGAGACAACAGTGCGGACGAACGAATGGATGAAAAAGTTAAAGATGGAGAAGTAGCCCATCGTTGCATTGTGGATATCGCCTAGCTATAAAACATTTCATGCGAAAAACCGGAAAAGACAGTGGAAATGAAATGGTTTGCCATAGAGATAGGATTGGTGTCTTGACTCGCCTCTTCACGCCTGAGGGACAGAAAGTGAAGGAGTTCTACTTTGACAAAGAAGCGATGATGTTTTTGTAAGATATTAGAACGCGTCAGTATCTGACATTTGATTTGAGATATTGAGAAGTATTTCGTAGAAATATATTGATGCTATATCTTTGAAAATCAACGATAGTCGTACCTAACGTCGAAAACTTGGAACTTGTTAGTGCGTGTGTGAACTCAGGTTTACGGAAGTTGCACCTGGCTGTAATATACATTCCACCAGACTCTTCACAGGATATATATGAACTAGCACGGAGTGCTTTCTTTTACATTTCTGACCTGCTGGGCGCAAACGACGAACTCATCATCATGGGGTGACTTCAATATGTCGAAAATCGTTTGGTGCTCATCTGATGATGACACATTCTTGGTGCCAGTTTTTGTTCCGGGCACTCGTCATCATGTAGTAGACTTTGCAAACGCAATGCTAGTGTTCGGTTTGAACCATGCCAACAACATCTGCAATAGCCATGGAAAGGTCTTGGATCTCGCTTATACTACCAGCGCACACTGGGCTGAATCCCAATTCTACCTGGACAAAAGTCAAAAAATCAATGTCAAAATATAAGGTTTTCCGGTATAGGATATTTTTCTTAAGGCTTCAGTAAACTTAATTCCACACAAAATTTGTTATTATAGTGAAAAATAGGGTGTAAGAAGTTACTGTGAAAACGGTCGAATGTAAGTATAGCGTGGAGATGCTCTCGCGATACATTAATGGGACCTTCCTTTGTGTTAACTGCTCGGTGACATGAATATTTATTTTCGTTTGAGTGTTTATCTAACTTGTTTAGATACTTTTCAAGAAAAAGTTTCAAGCACTGAAAACGCTCAATTGAAAAAGGTAAGTTTATACCATTTGAATATAAGAGAGTGTGATTTTGCTTCGTGGAAACTGAAAAAAATTTTCACATTTTAACGTGCGACTTTTTTTTATTAGATTTCATTGACTTCAAATTTTGAAAATCTCTTTACTGTGGAATAATGAATAACATATTCAAAAATGGAGAGGCATATTAAATCATAAATTGAGATATAACAAAGATTTTGGGGTCATAATAATAAAATTTAAATTTTCAGTTTAAATCCTAAACGGACCCTCGTCTTCTATTTACACTCTATACCTTAAAGACCCTAGAAAAAATATTTAATGCTAATTGCTTTTTAAGGCTTATTGTTTTTAATGATGTTTCTTTTAAATTAGTATTATTTATTCGTAACTATCGGTCTACAGCCAGATAGGTAGTTAGGGAAAAAAACCATTAATATCATTAAATAACATTAGAAAGTAATAAGCATTAAAAGTTTCTTTTAAATACATATATTGTTATTCATAATATCCAGATTTATTTTAAAATGTTATTGACAATGCTCAATACAAAAATAATAAATGCTCTTACCGAAACCTCGAGTAAATCATGTTTTTTGTGTGGCTGTAAGCCTACTAAAATGAATATATTAGAAAATATTAAAAATCGACTGATTAAAATGGAAAACTTGCAATATGGCCTCAGTACTCTACATGCGTGGATAAAATTTTTAGTATCTATCCTGCATATAGCTTATAAATTGGAATTCAGAAAGGAAACCATGCCCGGGGCTACCTATCAAAATGGACAAAGTGGTTCAATGAAGTGGGACGTCCAACATCAGGAACCTGTTCCGCCCATTTTTCAGGCATGAAGATGAAGCCGCTGTAGCTACAGGAATTGATAACCGACTTTTATCTAAATTTGGAACTATTCTGCAGGTATTTATAAAATAACTTCCTCAAATTGTTCACTATGGCAATCACTTTTTTTTATTCGTTCTTTCTTATTGTTGCGGGTAATTTCAAGCGGAAATATTAGGTTGCTGCAGATGAAATGGCCGATTTAGTAATAAATTTTTAAACAGCTGTAACTTTTTATAAAGACAATTTATTCAATCAAAATAGGTACCAATAGATGCAACACACTTTTCCCAACGAGATACAAGTATATTTATTCCAGTTTTCTAGAAGTCCGAGTTTCTGGTTCGAAGAAACTCCTCGAAGGTATTTTTGACAGCAGCTTCATCATTAAATCTTTTTCCTGTCAAAAAGTGATCCAAATGTTTAAAGAAATGGTAATCTGTTGGTGAGAGATCTGGTAAATATGGAGGGTGAGGAAGAGTCTCATAGCACAACTCGTTTAATTTTCGGACCATTGTTCTCGATACATGAGGTGCGTTATCATGATACAGTATCACTCCATCCCTGTTGATAAGCCTAGGTCGTTGAACTATCAATTTCTGATGCATTTTATCCAGTTAAGCACAGTATTTTTCAGCATTGATGGTTTCGCCAGGTTGCAGGAGCGAATAGTGGATAACTCTAGCTACAGACCATCAAACAGCTACCAATATTTTCTTTGGATGAAGGCTTGGTTTCGGCATGTGTCTTGGCGCTTCATTGGCATCTAGCGATTGGGCCGATCGGCGACGATTATTTTATAAGACCCACTTTTCATCGCAGGTCACAGTTCGGTGCAAAAACGGTTCCTTTTTGTTGTGGGAGAGAAAAGAACTTGAAATCTCAATTTGACACGTCATGTTTTGCTCGGTAAGATCATGCAGAACCCATTTGTCAAGCCTTTTCACTTTTCCAAGTTGCAAGTGGCATCCCTTATGATTTGGCGGGAGTCAGACTCCACTAATGCACCAAGCTCGTTGTTATCGATCGATCGTCCTGGGTGTCCACGTGGTTCACTTCCAAGGTCCATATCTCCGGATCGAAATTTTTGAAACCACCGCCGAGTGGTTCGTTCGCTTACTGTATTAAGCCCAAATGCGCTGTTGATATTCCTCATTGATTCCGTTGCGTTGTGCTCTAATTTAAATTCGTATAGTAAAAGTAGCCGTTTTTGATTCACTTCCATGTTCACTTCCATGTTCACTTTCTCTTTTTGTTTTTACGAACACTATGAAGTGCAAAACAGAAATTACTCCATAAACCAAGGCAGCAGTATTTATACTTCAATGTGTCATATCATTTGCGCCGCCTTGTGCCAACATAATACACTAAAATTGCAGCCAACTTTATGTCATTGCTGAATCGGCCATTTCATCTGCAGCAACCTAATCAGGGAAAAAAGTTTAACACATTTGCTTATGATACTGCCAAGCTGTTTGTGGAGCCATATGGCTGGTACATGATGCCTCCCAGCGTACACAAAATCCTTTTTCATGGATTTCTAGCCATCAAACATGCTCTTGTTCCAATAGGGCAGTTTTCAGAGGAGGCACAGGAAATAAGGAATAAAGACATCAGGCGATTCAGACCCCAGTATGCTAGAAAGTCCTCATATATAAAAACCTGTGAAGACTTCGTTCACACGCTTTTGGTCTCATCGGATCCTGTTATTACAGGCCTTAGAACTTTCAAGGAGCACCCGTTGAAGGTGCTGAGTCCTGATGCAAGGAAGCTGATCACGGATTCAGAGGAAGAGGATATGAATGATAGCGAAGCCGAGAAAGATTCTCCGAGCGAATCGGAAAATTATTCTAATTTTGAATTTTTGTAATATATATGTAGTAACAATACTTGATTTGACTAGAAAATAAAAAAATCTGTTTTAAGAAATAAAACACATACTTCTTATCTCGTTTATTTTTTTTTTTCAATTATTTCTTTAAGCTATTCCAATCTTTAAGCGCTTGTTAAGCTCATAAAATAATTTTGTCCAGCTACAATCGGGATTCAGCCCAGTGTGCAGCGCCTCCAACACGAAAATCAGTCCTTTCCCATCAGCTCTTTGCTACGACACAATGCATCGCTTACCAGTCAATATTATTTTACATTTGAATCTAAATAATCCTGAATGTTCAAGCTCACCACTTACTCAATTTAATTTCAAAAATGTTAATTTGGATTTGTTAAATAGCGTCATTTGTTAGCCGTGATTGGTCCCCGTTTTTGTCAGAACTTGTCATGAACCAGGCTGTATTGAACTTTCATTTATTGCTTTTTAGCTGTTTTGTCCAGTGCTTGCCAATCATTTTTTCTCAACGAGCCAGAACTTTGCCATGGCTCTCACTCTAAGGCATGGAAAAAATACTGTGCCACGCACTGTTAATCAGACTTTATCATTTTGTCTGAGCTTCGTTATATTTTTCAGTGCGAATTTGAATTTACTTATAAACATTATATCAACTCACTAGGAAGTAACTTTCGTAAGCAGCCAAAAAAATTTTGGAATTTTGTTAGTTCTAAGAGGTATCGCGATGGTTACCCCGATACATTTATATCTGATGGCATAGCCATTACTCACCTAATAACTATAAGTAATGAGTTTGCATATCATTTCCGTCAGGCATATAATACGGATACCTCTACTAATACAAACAATAATTTAAACCTCAACAACTTGACAATGCTGACTAGCATCTCTTTGGGAATGAAAGATTAAGCTATTGACGAAGATACCATTGAAGCATTTTCAAAAAAACTGCATAACAAGCTGGCTCGGAGTCCTAACAGCATCCCAAATTTCATTTTGAATCGTTGTTCTTCATCTCTGTCACCTATTTTATCATATTTCTTCAACCTGCCAGTGTCCACGGGTATTTTCCCTGCAATCATAAAATACGCAATCGTTACACCCATACACAAGAAAGGTGATAGAAATTCGGACTCATTCCATTTTCAAGTTACCTTGTATCGCCAAATATTTATAGCAATAGTTAGTGATATCGTAGCATTTCATTGCAAATCCTTCATTTTTCCCTATCAGCACGGTTTCACAAAGGGGAAATTAATTGCAACGAACCTGTTGGAACTTTCCAACATTATTATTCCATCCATTGAAAATGGCATGCAGGTGGGCTGTGTTTATACTGACTTTACGAAAGCATTTGACAAGCTGGATCATTCAATTTTACTAGAGAAATTATCCACTTAAAATTTCCCCCATAAATTTATCAACTGGATTGCGTCCTACTTGAATTTACGTACCCAGTTTGTATATTTTGGCGGTGTTCTCT
This sequence comes from Nemotelus nigrinus, assembly GCA_947369275.1. Lineage (NCBI taxonomy): Eukaryota > Metazoa > Arthropoda > Insecta > Diptera > Stratiomyidae > Nemotelus > Nemotelus nigrinus. The sequence goes on from OX376375.1 coordinate 59,197,502, forward strand.
GTTCTGAAATCATCGTCTCTGCAGGTGTTTCACAAGGGAGTCACCTGGGCCCACTTATTTTTGTTTTATATATCAACGACTTGCCGTCCGTCTTGAAAAGCTCATCTATATTATTGTATGCTGATGATGTTAAAATCTTCAAAAAGGTATTCAATTTTAGCGTCTGTCCTAATCTACAAGCTGACTTAGATAATATAATAACACAAACCGATTACTAATCAACATCGATAAGTGTTATGTTTTATCGTTCACGCGTAAATAATCTTCTTTACAATTTGAGTACTCTCTAAAGAGTACGCCATTGGCACATTCTGGAAAAATACTCGATTTAGGAGTACTTCTGAACAGCTCATTCACTTTTGACGATCATATAAATCATCATCATCATCGATGGTGCGACAGCCCAAGTCGGGCCTCCAGTAACGTTCGCCTCCAATCGTCTCGATCCTGCGACTTGGTTCTCCAATTATTGAACCCCAGTATTGACCTACTGTCTGCGTCTATCGTGTCTTTCCAACGTTTCCTCGGCTTACCAGCTACCTTTCAACGTTCTTTTAGGTAGTCTATTAGCCTCCATCCTTTCGACGTGGCCGGCCCATTGGAATTTTCGTAATTTAATGCATGTGGATACAGGTGGTTCGTCATATATATGGTACAACTCATTGTTGTATCGCATTCTCCACTCTGTCCCTTCCTGTATGGGGCCAAAAATTCGTCGTAGCACTTTGCGCTCGAATACTTCCAGAGTCTTTTCGGAGTCCGTCGTCAAAGTCCAGGCTTCGCTTCCATAGAGAATCACAGGTTTAATAAGTGTTTTGTATATGCGAAGCTTATTATTCCTGTGCACGTTCATAGACTTGATTATGCGGAGTATGAAATAGTACGCCTTGTTAGCTGCATTTATTTGCCGTAAAATTTCGTCCTTTTCACTGCCTGATTTATCAAGGTGAACTCCTAAGTAGATGAAGCTATCTAGATTATCGATGTTGTAGTCTCCTAAAGTCATCATGTTTGATTGGCGCCATTTTTCTTGTTTGGGTCATTAGTTTGGTTTTATCTTCGTTGACCTGTAGATTTATTTTCTAAGCTTCTGACTCTAAACTTAGGAAAGCTTCCTTTGCTTCTGGTATAGTCCGTGCCATAATGTTGACGTCGTCGGCGAATGCTACTATTTGCGTAGACTTGAACAGTAGTGTGCCTGTTGTATCAGCTGGTATTTTTCTGATGACGTGTTCCAGAGCACGGTTGAATAGCATCGGGGCAAGTCCATCTCCTTGCTTTAAGCCTGAGTTGGTGTGGCAGCTGTTGGTTAGGTCACTGTTGACTTTGACCTGAGATTCGGCGTTCATCATTGTCACCTTAGTCATGCGGACGAGTTTTGCTGGATTTCCCAAGTCAAACATGATTCGGTAAAGTGTATTCCTGTCTATACTATCGTATGCTTGCTTGAAATCTACGAAGACGTGGTGCACGTCGATATTATACTCCCAGCATTTTTGACTAAAAATATTTGATCTATCGTAGATCGTCCGGACCTGAAGCCACATTGATACTCTCCTATGATATTATCATAGAAGAGCTTCATTTTGCGTCCAATAATTTTGGACAATACTTTTATAGGGCGAATATAATAAAGTGATGCCTCTGTAATTTTCGCAACGTAATTCGTCTCCTTTTTTGTAAATGGGGCAACTGTTCTACCGCCCAAATTTTTTGTATTAATTGGTGGAGAATGTTGCAAAGAAGAGTTCCACCATTTCTGAGTAATTCGGGAGATATTTCATCTATTCCAAGAGCTTTATTTATTCGAAGGTTACATATGGCTGCCTGAACTTCTTGGAATGTTGGTGGAGAGATGTTAATGTTCTGCTCTGCTTCTGGGATATAACATATAAATAGTATCATTTGTAAGAGCTAGCTGTGCGTTCGGCTTTGTACGGAGGCGTTCGAGGGAGTTTAATAACATTTTCCTAACAAAAACCTTATATAGTGCTTTGGTGAGACCAATCCTCGAATATGCATGCTTGATTTGGGCTCCTTATCAGCAAGTGCATATAGATAGCATCAAATCGGTTCAAAGAAAATTCTTGCGATTTTGCCTTCATGAGTTTTCGTGGTCTGATCCTCTTCGATTGCCTCCTTATACTAATCGGCTGAAACTTTTGTCTATGGACACACTTGAAAATAGACGCCAAAAATTCAAAATCTTTTTTACTGCTAAGCTTTTCGCCGAAAATGCCTCTTCGGAATTTATTTTAGATCAATATGGCCTGAATACTGATTGCCACAAATTTCGGCACATGAGCTTACTATCCGTTCCTTTTCATCGAACCAATTACGGCTATGAACCTATTTCAGCGATAAAATGAGCTGTTAATAAAACTGGTGATCGTTTTGATTTCAACAAGTCTGCATTATCATTGAGAGGTGTTGTTGTAAATATTTATTGAATATTTGTGTATACTTTTTAATGTGGGTAGTCTGTTTTAGACGAATTGTTAAATAAATAAATAAATAAATCAAGTTTGGAATTTCTCTTCAAATCTCCCCGCTCCTTTTGAAACCTTTCTCTCTTTAAAGAGATGCAGCGTGATACGATGCACCCTCTACTAGATGTAAATAATTTCCACGTAAAATCATATTAGCTAAAATATGAAATTTTATTGGTGTTTATAATTGATATAATATCCGTAGTACAGCCCTATGTTCTTTTCACTTATTTCCTATGTTTCATGACCTTGCATAGCTAAATTTAGGTAACATTTCCCATTTGGTTAAATCTGGCATGAACACAAGTTACTTTCTGTAATATCCAAACACTTCGGTCCCATTCAAAGGACGTCATTACTCCCCTAGCACCTCCATACCACCAAACTTCCATGAAATCGCACCGTAACGAATCAATGTAGATCAATAAAAAATACTTATAGATACCTTTCCGTTACTTATCCACAACATCCAAGGATGTTACCGAGACAAACGTATTCCAGTCACGCATATAATCCTCCTAAGGTCGTCTGAAACGTTGATATGCCTCGTGGTCTTCGTGAACGGCATTGCATTCGCAGTTTGATAGCCAGCTTATTCGCTTGCCAGTCTGTTTGCTTGCTTGCTTACTTGCCGGTGTACAAACGCTTCAGAATACAAAAACCAAACATCGGGATTGGAAAATAAACAAGAACCATCCGACTGGGCAATTGTTTTACCATTTTCAGCTTCCGTTTCAGGATAATATACTAAACGATTGTCAAAACCAGGTCGATGGTTACCGTATTCCAGCCTTAGGGTAGCGAGAAGAATGTTGGGTTCTTGGCCAAATGGTTCCTGATTCTTAGAATGTATTTATCTAAGTCAGTCGTTGACTATAGCGATCTAACGGACTCCCATGGAATGAGAATGTAAGAGTATGTTCGAAATAGATAAATATTGTTGTAATTCTTTTATCGGTATTGGTCGTAGCTGATGTTGCTGGTTGTAGTGCTGGAGGTGTTTTGTAGCCCTCAGGGTAGTTGTAAACTATTTGTAGCCGTCGGAGAGTATCACTGCTCTGGCACAGCGATTCTTGTGTACAATATTGGTTGTATGTTAGGATGTGCACTGAACAATGCACTATTGTAATGGTTGTAACTTAGAACAATGCACTATTGTAATGGTTGGTTGAATGTCCGAATTGTGAGCGATCAGTTTGAATTTAATTGTGGCAAATTTAAACGTTAATTTAAAAAGAAAACCTAAAAAATGTCTCACCTTCTAAACATTACTCTCTTCATACAAGCACCCTTCAGCAATGAATATGATGGTAAAATACATAAGAAGATACTAGCTTTGAGCTAGTCCTTAACATACTACACAGTTGAAACTTTCTTTGGTCAGTGACCTGTACCCACGCTGGGCGCAAAATTTCAAAAATACTTTTCACATAGTATTTTCAGCTAAGACTAGTTTGAGTTATAAATAGTCATAAAAATTTTACTTTGGCATTGATTTTAATCATTTACATGACTGTGATAGAGATGGGTAGCACATGAGTGAAACAATCGCAATGAGTCAATCACTAGCACCCAAAACGTGTGTCGACTCACTCTATTATGAGCGAGCTGGCACACAAGCTCTTGGGACCATATCTTGTGTCCCGGGGTCAACAAGTTTTTGATTTTGTGTAGACAGTAACATTGAGTAGTACATGAGCGAGGCAATCAATTGATGTGATACATATTTCCCATTCATAAAGCTAGTGATACTTCTTCCATCCCTAATCACTGTCCAATATCCCTTTTGCCATGTTTTAGTAAGCTCCTCGAAAGAGTAGTCTACAATAGAGTGTACTCTTTTATTCAGCCCTTGCTGGCCAGTGAACAGCATGGATTCGTTAAAGGTAAGTCAACGGTTACAAACTTATTGTCTTTTACAAACACCGTTGCTTCCGCAATCGACAAGTAAAAGCAAGTAAATGTCTTATATACAGACTTTGCCAATGCTTTCCATTCTGTGAACCATGTTATTCTTCTGTCAAAGAAAGCAGGGTTTGGTCTCTGGTGTCCTCTTTTCTTGGTTCTCCTCCTATGTTTGTGATCGCTCTTGTGTTGTGATTGTTAATTTTTGCTCTTCTACACCCTTTTTTACAACCTTAGGAGTTTCGCAAGGATCTATTCTTTGTCCTTTATTGTTCCTTTTGTTTGGTAACGACCTTCCTTCCCTCTTTAACTCCCCCTGTTTTTTGTACGCTGATGATCTCAAAATTTTGAGTGTGATAGAATCCGTTAGTGACTGTTCCTTATTGCAGAAAGATCTGGGTACTTTGGCTACCTGGTGCGCAGCGAATTCTCTCACTTTGAATGTTTCGAAGTGTCACCAAATGTCTTTTCCACAAAACATCCACAAAACATGTCCCACAAAACATCCCCTCTTCTGTTTTCTTAGTCTGTCCTTGGCTCCCCTCTCAATGTTGTTCCTAGTTTCAAGGACCTTTGCGTGATTTTCGATTCCAAGCTGAAGTTCGATTTACATATTTTTCAGGTCACTGTCAAGGCTTCCCGTTTTTCCGGTTTCATCATTAGATCGTCTAAACGTTTTATTAATCTTTCCACTTCTCTATATCTGTTTTTTTCCTTCGTTGGTAGTGTTCTTGGGTACTGTTGCCAAATTTGGTGTCCACATTACGCATACTTGATTGCTGCGGTTGAATCCGTGCAACGCAGATTCACCCGCTCATTGTTCTACAAGTTCAGTATTCCGTATTGCGATTACTCTCCATCCTTCAAATTCCTTCCCTTGAGTTACGTAGAGTGTTCCTGGATGAGTGCCTCCTCTTTAAATTTTTCAACGGCTGTATACTGGTGGACACCAGCATTCACTTTTCTGTTAGAGATTTGGGCCGTCCTAATAGAACATTTTTCAAATTTAATGTTACATTTGCCCGTACCGACACCTATTTCTTTTCTCCCCTTTTGCTTTTGCCTCGTCAGCATAATAACCTTAGCCTTGGTCCTCTGAAAAATAACGTTTTGTCAGGTGCATGAAATATGTCATAACTTAGTCATATGTTGTATCTTTTTTTTTTGCTTTTGATTACTTTTCCTCTCTGAATATCATTTAATTTTCATTTTTCTTTTTTTCATTTATTTTATTTAATCTTTCTCTTTTAACTCTCATATTATTGTGCCTTTTTTCTTTTTATACATATATATATATGTTTTTTTTTCTTTTTTTCGTTATGTCTAATCTATAATTGGATCTGTTCTGTTGATTTGGACATTAATAAATAAATAAATAAATAAATTACTGTTTGCCATCGCAGCCAAATTCGTTTTGTGAAAAAAAATAATCCATATCTGCATAGTTTAAGAAATTATCATAGTAAAGATAAAATGTATTTGATTCAAATGAAAGTATTGGCAAATCTGCCCACAAATGATGCCAAACGTGTCTAAATATGCTGTGATTAATTTATTTGAATAAAAATATATATAAAAGTCACCTAAGATATTTAACATACTTACGCAACACATTCAGAAACCGTTGCCCAAATCAATCAAATCGCCTTCTCAATGCTTCTTCATATTCCTCGTATGACCGAATTGTTCGAGCGGTCGACTCGAAATCTTTTCAGTCTGCAAATCTGCACTTTCTCCATTATTTTGCAATCAAAAATCAAGGTCCAGTCTAATATTCCTGGAATATTATCTTTTTATTTGGCTTGTAAATTTGCATACGTTTTTTACCCAGCAGTACTCATGACCTTTACCGTCCGTGATATGAAACTAAAATCTAAAAAGGCATACCACAGAAAGGATTTCTGGAATTGTTAACCTAGTGATTTATTTCAGTTCGTGTTTCGCATATTTTCTCATGTTGGTTTTATCATTATTCATTCAACCTTACTGCCGTAGGTTGAAACTATTTCGAAAAAACCAAAATGTCAACCGTACGGAAAAAGTATCTTCTTTGATATCTTAAACGTTTATCATGTTTAACGCATAATACTTCCGTCGCTCAAATACAAACGTACCTTTTAGTACGAGACTTTTTTTAATTTAGTACGAGACTTTAGTACGAGACATTCCGAGAAAATATGTCTCTATTCTGTCCTGTTGATCCTATGTCGCATTATGTGTGGGTTTGTGTAGGCTTGGAATCATAATGATGAGAATCGTTTGCCTTTAACTTGTAGCAGATTAGCTTTTCGACCCTTTTGTCTGTTTGTTTGACAGCTCGTATTACGGCACCACATTAAAGTGAATTTCAGATAGAACAGCACCTCGTTCTAATCGTAATCCGCTTAAGATTAATATCGGGCCGTTATCTCGACTCCTTCTGGATGTAGTGCGGGTGAACATGAATTTAAGCAGACGTGAAAGGGAAGTAATATGAGTCAAGCAGATAGATGTAACGGTATGTTTGCGTGGCTTTACGGACAAATAGGCCAATTGTACTATTGTTAAATAGAGTGAGAGATAAAATTAGCAGATTTTTTTGGTGGTAAGAATATTTTGATAGTTACATCAGATAAAACAAAGTGATCTCACGACAACCCTCGTACGGATTTAGTGATTGAAGTAGGTAGAGAGCTTCATTACAATTTTTCAATCATTATTAATACGAGTGTATAGTGATTAGTTCCACGACTCACATTACCCCTGATTTAAGTAAGCTGCTTCATTATGATAGAAGATATCACACTATCATTATTTCTATTGAATGCGACCTTCGGTCAATCCACTTAGGAACATTCTATAGAACCCAGCATGTTGATGCTGAAGACTTTATTGAATATTTGGATGCTCTGTATCAAAGGTTTAATAATTTGATAGTTGTCGCCAATACCAATATAGATGCCATTAGCATAAACAATAGTATCTGTGCTAACTACAATAATATGTTGGCAATGAACAATGTGGTACTGCTAAATTGTAGCCCTACTAGAATTACATCAAGTTCAGCTATTTTGTTAGACCATGTAACAACTACCGTCAACACTCAATCTGTTGCTTTTAAAGTAGAATACTCAAAATGGTCAGATTTAGATCATCATACTTTGTATGTAACAGTATCTGGTATTAAAAACCAACTGTAACTTATAGTTAAAAAGAAAATTTCAGTTTTTAGATAAACGACTATATATTGATTCGGTACTAAAGAAGCTTAGTGAAACGCATGGTGAGATTTCTTTTAAAAACATATGCGCATCGGAGCGTATGCAGTGTGGTGAATATGGGCGTCTGCAGGGTGGTCAATATGGGTGTCAGTAGCGTTCCGAAAATTGGTCGTGCAAAGTGGTGTTATAAATTACTATTATTCAAGATGCAAAACAGTCGGCTTCAACTATTAAGGAAATCAGAGCTAGCAGAGACAACAATTGGATTACGGAAGATTTAATTACGGAAATGGATAAAATAAATTGTTATATAAAAGACTGAAAATGAATCCAAATGATGCCAAACTTACTTTTGAATACAGATCCTTGAAGAATAGAGTATGTTCCATGATCAGAATTGCTAAGAAGGACTATGTTAGAGGACAACTTATTTCTGCTGAGGGTAATGTTAGGAGAGTTTGGAAATTCATCAATCAAGATCTCTTGTTGGGCAATAAGATAAACAAATCTAACTTTCTCATCACTGCCAATAATCTCGTTGATCATTTCAGCTGTATAGGTGAAAAACTTATTGAGGATTAAAAGTGAAATTTAATGTTGACAATTTTAAAAAGCAGAACATTCCGTTGAATTCAAAGTCTCTTTTTTTCGAGGCTACTGATCCTGGTGAAGTGTTTGTCGTAATTAGCTCATTGAAGAATTCTTCATCTGGAACTGATGGAATAACTTCCGAAAATTTGAAATTAGTCGTTACTAAATTTCTGCAATCATTAATAATCACATTAGCAAAGGTGAATTCCCTACAGAACTGAAAAATACCATGATAGTTCCTATTCATAAATCAGGGGACGATTTCGATCCTTCTAATTACAGGCCAATTGCTTTAACAAGTTCGTTTAGCAAAATTTTCGAAAAAAATTATCAATAAAAGACTAGTTAAGTTTATAGAAAACAGTGTAGGATTTGATACACATCAATATGGTTTTTACAAAAAAATAATACAACGTCAGCAATAACAGATGCCTTACAATTTATTAATTGTGGTCTTGATTCGAATAAATATGTGGCTGCACTGTTTATTGATTTAGCGAAGGCCTTTGATACATTTAATCATATCACTTTGATAGAAAATCTAAGCCAACTTGGAATAAGAGGCTTGACACTAGCGTTAATTGGCAGTTTCCTAAAAGACAGGAAAATCCTGGTTAGGTTTAATGATGAAATAAGTAAACAACGAGTAGTTAACATTGGTGTTCCTCAAGGATCAATTCTAGGGCCAATTTTATTTTTACTCTAAATTTATAATTTATATTTCTCTAGCCTGACTGGAAAATATATTATTTATGGAGACGATACCCTTTTGCTATACTCTGCTAACTCTGCTGAACTTCTGGAGCGACAAATAAATAATGACTCAATTGTATATGGGTCCTGGCTTTTGGGAAACAGGCTTGCAAACAATACCTGTAAAACTAGTTACATGGTATTCAAGCAGATGAATAACAGTGAAATCTGCCTTAACATCAGAATACATGGAGAAGAAATACAAAGACTGGCTAGATCTAAATACTTAGGACTAATTATTGATGATAGATTATCTTGGCCCCCTCACATAAGTGATGTGAAATCTAAGTTGGTTCTCTGGGTTAGGCTGTTCAAAATGAAATATTTCTTGGATTTAAAGCTAAAAAATATGATCTAAAACTCTTTTGTGCTGCCTAACATTACCTATGGTATTTTGAATTGGAGTCAAACTTCAGAGATGAATATTGACTCAATTTATAGAATACTCAATAGGATAGTTAAGGCAGTGCATGGACTTGATAGACTGACTCCAAGTGATATACTATACAGACAAACGGATAAATTCAATGTAAGGGATATCATATTTATGGAAAAAGCTAAGATAATACATAAAATACTCAATAACAACACAAAATCTTCGATATGTCCAATAAGACACTGTGATTATCACAGCTATCCCACAAGAATTTAAAGATAATCTCAGACTAGAACGAATGGAAAACATAAAGATCCTATTAGATTAGCTATGAAAATCTTTAACAATTTACCTAACTCTTTGGAGAATGCTAGGTCTTTTCCCATCTTTAAAAGGCTGCTGAAGAATCAGATCAGAACCATGTAAACTAAATTACGTACTATTTGCTATTAGTTTTTACTGATTGCTGATTTTTGAAATTAAAAAAAAAATGTTGCATCCCTTTTACCAGCACTCTGTTGTTGTCTAGGAAGCACTTTCTCTCGTTTTTTTTCTTCTCGAAAACCCTTTAATTAATTTTTATTTATTTTATGAAAGAGCTTCTTCTTCTTAGGATGCTTTTCATTGTTCATCTTTTCCACTAACTTCCCATCAACTAACTCTATCTTACTTTCTTTATTCTCCAGTTATCCTATTGATATTTTCTTTTTAATTATTATATAATTTAATTTCAAATTAAATGTGTCGAGAGTGTGGTTTTGGGATTCTTTCTCTATCATATTCCCTTTCGGGGGATGATGATAATTTTATTTGCTTGTTTCTCGACTAAGCGACTTACTGTTGCTAGGAAAAAGAGGCTCTGCAATGAAGCCGACCCCATTGTGTTATTGTGTTACATAATCAAAGTTAGGTGAACTCAAAGCTTGGTGGACTCGAACCAAGGACCCCATACGCAAGAAGCCAGTGCTCTACCCACTAGGCTACTCAACCTTCTACATCAGATTCTATATTAGATACACACCAAAAAAACAACTCAGTACTTTGAAACAAAACATAACAGTGATTTTTGAATGAACTCGATGCATGGAAACCCTACTAAAGCCATTAAAAATTGTTATTTTTTACATATCTAATTTTAATATTATTTCGTGCATGAATATCTATGCCCTAAAAGTTTGGCAACCCCGAAGCTTCTGCCCTCTACCAATGCTTAACGACATCTCACAACAAATAAATATGCAAACTCCAACATGCATGCACGGTAACTTCCATTAAAAATCAAATCTCTGCATGTTTTCGGCTATTGCCATTATCATTATCAGGATCCAAAATTAACTCCACACATTCAATATCTCTTCTACCGGAACCTCCTTCTTGATGCCACCTTTGCTTGTTTTCCCGTCATTTTCTTCCGTTCGATCCAACTTACGTGCTCGTTAGCACAATACGCTATTCGTAGTCGAACCTCTAATGGCCATAAATTTTCAGCCTGTTCGAGTTAGAGCTACAAACGAAGAATTGGAAACGAACCCTTGAAGAGGTGAAGGAAATTAGCTGGATACTTTGTTGTTGCTTTGAAAGCGCACAAATAAGTCGAATTCTCTCACGCGCCCCACGCATACTAAAAAAAATGCACGGGAATGAATGGTGGGTGGATGTTTCGGAAATCTTTACGAGTTGGAATTAGCTTAGTTACAGGAAGTGTTTGTTGTTTGTGGTAAGATGGTGACAAGAAGATTAAAACAGTAAAGAGAGATCAAATATTGAAGAATGCAAAGACAATAGGCGCGTTTTTTTTGCACCCCTTATCCATAACAGAACAATGTAGAAGCATTAGAAACAACAACTCCTGTTATGGAAAGGGGGAGTTGTTGTTGTTCCCAATGCGTCTGCATTGTTCTGTTATAGATAGGGTGAGCAAAAAATCACGCCTCGAATCGAAGAGTTGTTTTTTTTAAACATTATGAAATGAGTTACCTATAAAATAGTGAAAACGAATTTGCATCGAAAATGAATCAAAATTGCAGGAAATGCTTACAGTTCTCATTCCCGCAGCGGAACAAATAAAACTGTCATTTTCAATGCTGTTATCTTTTCCAAACTTAAGCTAGTGGCCTTTTAGGAAGCAGTTTTAAATACATTCGAACAGTTCGATACAGTTCCAACTGAAAATTATTACTCTAAAGACAGCTGAAAGTGAAAAGAAACTGACATTTTTGAATTTGATAGGCGAACATTGACTTGTCCTGAAAGAGATATCAAGGATTTATTGCAAAACACTCAAACTAAGCTCAATTTTCATCAGATTTGAAAATAAATGCTGCAAAAAACGGCTCTAGCAACCTTAACTTATTGGCTATCAGATGTTCGATGGACTCAGTTCGGCCCACACTGGGCGCTGAATATTTAATCAAGTTTTTCCGAGCAACAGTTCGGTTGAAACATTAGTTTTTGTTGCGACTAGCATTTATTAGTATAATAATGAACATATTTCTTCTTTTTTATCTAAACTTTACTGTCATCCAAGCGAAAATAGCTTCAAAGACTTCAAAATAACCATAAAAATTACCTATTAAAATCACACTTTCACACAACCAGTCCTGTGAATTCCACAAAACATTGCCACGTCCCTGCGGATTCTGATAATTAACCCACACATATTCACTACACTCAAATTCACACAAAACTATGTACCAGCTTTTGTACGTTCATGCAACCATATATGAATTTAAAATAATTATCCAGCATTCCGTACATCAAGCAGGCCATCTACCCCAACGACAAGGACGACGACGACAACATGTTTGGAATGCAAGTCTTCACATTTTCTCGTATTTTTGAGGGCACTGGCAAGAGTACAGTTAGCGATAGAAAGTTTTGCAAGTCGCTTTGGGCAATTTTATCATCTCACGTTGTTTATGACGAAGTATGTAATCAGCATTTCCCGTGTAACGATCCACCAGCAGCGTATTCACGTAGGATATCATAGGTTACATACTTTGTACAAATGTTCTTCTGTCTGCTATTCGTTACGTGAGCAATATGCATGATTTCATGGTAGAAATATCTTGAAAACTATCTGCGAGCAATGGAGGCGAAGTGAAATTGTGCTGAGCTCAGATAGCAGCAGCAACAGTGCAGCATAGAACTTATCTTGAGCCCGTGAGGTATTCCTTGTGGATTACGGATTACAGATTACACCTCACGTAAGTAAGAAACTTGCAAGTATAAAGCAGATGTTTCTGGATTAGACATATGTAGGTATACATGTAATCATATGTTTTGGATGCGATTGCTTGGGAGCATTGTCGTTACACATTATTCAGTGAAATTTCGAGGGAAAAGTGTTTGGTGTGTCCTGTGCGAGCAAATTTCCCATTAGCGTATTAAAGCATTTGCATAAATGAAATTTTTGGATACCATTGCAAAATGTTTAGGATGATGAGCAGCTTTAAAAAAATATGTAATGTTCACGCGTTTTTGAGAGCTGTGACACAAACCAAACCTCACGAATTCAAAAAAACAAAAACTCGTTTCGTTTTTGATAAGACTTTTTTTTTTAATAAAATAGTTCAAATCCTATTACATCGCTAATAAATGAAACAATAATAAAAAGGAAGAAAGCGTTATTTAATTTTAGAATAAATAAAAGTTACCTGGACTTCAAGATAACATTCTTTACTAGATTTTCGAATTCAAACCACGAATGTAGAAGGGAACGAAGGTTAGGAACATTGTAGATTCTAAAAAGATACAGCAAAGGCAGAAGAAAACAGTTTGAATAAAATATACCTCAAACGTTGGACTAGGATATGTGACCGAAATCGCAACTGAGAGTAATGCAATGAAGGTCCTCCTGAAACAAAAAAGAAGCCGCTTTTGCCTTGGTATGAGGTGTATTTTATTTCCACCCTCCATCACTGTCCAGCCTATGAGATCTTTAATTTGTTCACGTAGTATCCCGTAAACGTCATTCTGCAAGCCAGCAATCTACTGCGCCTAATCACTTTGGCCCATCATCATCTGCTTCCGCCTCTTTGAGTCTTCCTCACACCGTTCCTTTATTAACGGTTGTAAGACAACCACTACAAATATTTGTATTGCGGCTTTCATATTACACAACGGCTGAGGACATTAAATCGTTTGTGTCGGCTAGGCTGGGTCGCGTTTCTTCGTTCCTTTTGTGCTCGAAATTGGCAAATGATGACCTGGATAACCAAGCCATCGCCTCGTTTCAAATCACACTGCCTCGAATCACAGAGCCTTTCTCGAAACCAATTTCACCTTGGTTAAAGAGTTTATTGCGAGACCTCAGATAAGCTTTCGCTCAAATGCATCGCTGAGTTTTCGAAACTATGTAGAATCATCAACGAAATTAACGTGTACTATCAGAATGTTCGTGGTTTAAGGACCAAGCTAAATATGTTTAATCTCTCTTCTTCTTTGTCTTCTGATCAAATTATTTGCCCTACCAAAACGTGGTTAGCTGAAGATATGTATAATAATCAGATTTTCCCCGTTCACGCTGATTTTTGTTGCGATCGTGATCATACTGCGTCACTGAAAAAAAGACGGTGGTGGTGTTTTAGTTGCTATCCGCAAGTCTCTTCAAAGAACACGCTGTCATGACTTCCATTCTTCACGTCCTGTTAAATGTATTGTTGACCTTGTCGCCCTTGTTCCCTCTAAAATTCTGATTGTCTCTTCGATTTATGCTCCATGTTATTTCTCTTAGTGTTTACGACCGATTTTTTGGCAAACTATCCAGTTTCCGCAGCAATTGTTCCCCTTTGCCTCATTTTTAATATGTGCCGACTTTAACTTGCCAAACCTAATATGGAATTCTAACTTTTCTTCCATACTTTCCTCTACTAATATTTCCCTAATTACCACTTCTTTCCTCTCCTCATGTTCATTATCTCAATTGAACACTGTTTCTTACATCAACAATAAAGTTCTTGATCTTATTCTTTCAAATATTCCCTCATACAACATTAATGTACAAGCTGATGACACGCTCTACGTCTCAGTTCCTATTTTTAAACTAAACGCGAGGACTCTCGCGGTCCTCGCGTTTTAATTGCCATAAAAAGGAATTTGTTAAGATGGCAAATGAAATGGCCTCTACTAAGTTGTACTTTCTTTGGCGCGGATTAACTGTTGATGAACTCACTCTCCGATTTCCTCTCCAGCCTCATCTCTCGTTTCAATCCGTCCAGTCGCCCCCGCAAGTCAAATAATACTCCTTGGTTTCGAAATAATGTGGCGTTTGCTATCAGGACAAAAAATATAGCTCGTTATATGCTCCGTGCTTCCCCAAAATTCTCAAAGCTTCAAAGGTTATGCGTGATTATTTCAATAACATCGAATTCTCTTTCTCTCTGACCAACGCAAGATCTTTTGGTCATACGTCCTACTCCTTGAAAAATTCTTATCGTTTCCAAGATTCTATGTTCTTTAATAGTTCTATTGCTGCTAATCTACAGGAGATTTCTGATCTCTTTACAGTTTGTCTTTCTTCTTTCTTTTCCGAAAATAATCCAATCACGTCCTATGAATTACCTCATTTTTCTCCGTCACCCATCTCCTGTATCCAAACCAACTCTCTATAAATTGATTCCTTACTTCAATATCTTGATGTTAGTGTTGTTTGTGGTCCTGACGGCATTCCAAATCTGTTCGCCAAGTCTTTTTCGATCTATCTGTTCCTTTGTCTATTACCTTCAATCTTGGTTTCTCTTCCGCCTCCCTTCCCTCTTACTGGAAGTCTGCTCATATTTAACCGATACATAAATCCGGGGACCCAAGTTATATATCCTGCTATCGACCTATTTCACTCCTTTCTTGTTTTAGTAAAGAACTTGAAAGAGCTGTTTACAATAGGCTTCCTCCTATTTTTCATCCTTTCCTTACTCCTGAGCAGCATGGGTTTGTAAAAGATAAATTTTCCACCTCTAACCTCTTAACCTTCACCAACTTGGTCGCTTCCGCCTTAGACCAACAGAAGCAAGTTTATGTGGTATACACTGATTTTGCTAACGCTTTGCTCCTTCTTTTAGCCGTGTTGTATCTGTGAATTCACGTTCTTCTTCCCCATACTTTTTTTTGGATTTCTGAAGGCTCAATACTAGGTCCTCTGCTGTTTCTGGTATTTATCAACGATACAATGCAGTGGCCAAAGAATTCCAGGAAAAGTCTCATGACGCATTTGACAGATTCATTAAAACTACCGGTGAGAATATAATTCACAACTCCAAAAAGTTTTTTGATTTTGTGAATATGAAGCGGAAAACATCCGGGTATCGCTCTTCTATGTGCAACAGACCCTCAATGTCTTCTTCTTCTCAAGAAATTTGTAACTTTCAGGAGGTTTTTAGTAGCTAGTGGTAGAATACACACTCAAAATTTGCACAAATCCTCTACTGTTCTTCGAACATTTGTTTTTTTAGCGGTTTTGATGCGCTACGGTTTTTTTTCATTATGAACTATCTTAACACAATTTTATGAAATATTTAATGGATTATCTCTTGTTTTTCTTATCCTATTTTTGAAATTGGTCTAAAAAGGGTTAAAAAGGAAGTGAATAAATAAATAAATAAGCATTTTTCAAAATATTTCTCTATTCCTCTCTTTAAGGGGGCGATCGGTTGCTCATGTTCCTTGTTCTTTGTTCCAGCTCATTATTCTTAACTCCTTTTTTATTGGTTTTGCAATTAAAGCAATTGCATCTCTACAGGTCCATTTGAAGCAAAACTAAGTATTGGCATAATATTGTTTTTTCAAAGTTAAAAAAAATGGTAAAAATAAAAACTTGCTCAATAATTCAAAATAATTTTTACTAATGTTCGAAGTAATATATATATATATATATATATATATATATATATATATATATATATATATATATATATATATATATATATATATATTTATGAAATATGAAGAATTGAGCAGCCAACTCGAAAGTTTGAGGGGCGCCCAGCAGACCCTGATCGATGATAATATCAAACATATTGCGTTGAACGAGCAGTCACTACACCAGGAACTGCTGATGGTAGATCATAACAGTTCATCAAGCATCTCAACACGCTGTAAGAAGATATACACGCAGGACAAAGCTTCTTCACCTATAAAAGAGTTGATAAACAGCACTGCACCAACAGCTCCATGCTCTAGTTTACGTTTACCCTCAGACCCCGAAGCCGCATCGATCTACAAATTCGGTACCTTTTGGTCCAAGCGCGACTGAGCCACTCGCCTACAAAAACTTAAGACAGCTAACACGCACAATCATGTTGAGAAAGCATGCTCCAAACTGCCTATCAAAGTAAACCGAATGGCATTCTACGTAAATCAAGTTCCTCACAATGCTGATGATGGATGGCTGGAAAGACTTCGTGAAGCTGATTTCTGCATCACCGATTACAATATCGAACAACTACCCCAGCGCAAATGTAGATCACATAAGCGGTACAAGGTTTTTATACCAACTAAATATGCCTGGCTTTTTATCGATCTCAATGGAAATAGCGGCAGGTTCGACTGGAAAGGAATCACGTTCAGCCCTTGGAAGAAAGTCAGCAACAAAATTAGCAGTAAGAAAAAAAAGAATATTGTAAAGAAAAAATGTATATATCCAAATGTCCCTACCTGCGATATCCCCTTCAATCACAAACCTTACTCCTTATCTTCTCCTAAATCTCTTCTTCTCAAAGATACTGATCCTCTGCCTCCCACAACTTCACGACACTACTAACCGTACCAAGATGCTGAAAACACTTGATTCTAGTATTTCCTTTTCCTCTTCTCTAAAAGCTTGCAACAGCGCGGCGAATATAGGCCCATTGGGAAACCATAACAAAGGGACTGCAAATCTTGCATCCACTGCGGCAACGGGAACTGCAATATCGAATAATAACTTGGCGACTTCTGCATCTGTTTTTTTTTTTTTTTTTTTTTTTTTTTTAAATAATTCATTTTACAGGCAAGATGCCTAGTTACAAAATGAATAAAAATAAAAATATTATAAAGAATTGATACAGAAAAGATATAATAAAAATATTAAAATTAAAAATAAAAAACACAATAAGAATTGAAGAACTAAAATTAGAATACAGTAAAGTAAAAATAGAGAATAAAAGGACAGTGGATATAATAATAAAACAACAGAATACAAAGATACAGGATAAGAATAGAAGTACAAAATTTGAATAGTAAAAATTAAGTAAGCAAAAATAAAGAAAAAAAAAAGAATTACGGATGCATAAATAAAATAATTAAGTAGGCGAAAAAAGTGCACTACGAACTAGACTTTTGAAAATTGCAATTGACTGAGGGAGAGAACCAAGCGGAAGATTATTATGCGTCCTCAGTAAACGCAAAACAGGCGAATGAAAAAAAACGTCAGTACGTGCAAAAGGTACGTTGAACATTGAGGTTGCTCTGATAGGTCTGTCATGAATGCGTGACGTAAAAAAACACGACAAGGATGAAGATAAATAGCCGCAATAAACTTTAAAAAGAAAACATTCATCGAGGTAAATTCTGCGCTGGTCAAGTCGAGGAATATTAAGGGCTGATAAACGTTCACTGTAAGAACAATATGGTAGGTTGTACTTGAAAATAAGGCAGCGAGTAAACCTTCGCTGGACAGATTCAACCGCCTCAGACAAATAACAGAAACGAGGACCCCACACTACAGAACAATACTCAAGGATAGAACAAACAAGGGATAGAAAAAGACGCACACAAGTGGAAATGTTGAAGGAATTGTGGCAAACGCGTATAACAAAACCAGCGATTCGGGACGCCTTACGAGTAATGGTACGAATGTGAATATCGAACTTTAGCTTCCGATCGAAGGTAACTCCGAGTTCGGTAAAATGGTCCACAACTAAAAGGGTGATGTCACAGATAGAGTAAATAAACTCAAAAGCACAAGGTTTCAATGTAAAAGACATTGAGTAGCATTTAGAGATATTCAAGGACAAGTAATTACGGTCACACCAGGAAACAAGACGATTCAAATCGTACTGAAGAGCAAGGTGATCGGAAGGAGCATTGATAGCACGAAAAACTTTCAGGTCATCAGCGTACATTAAACAAGGAGATTCAAACACATTAGGAAGATCATTGACGAAGATATTAAATAACAAAGGCCCTAAAATAGATCCCTGAGGTACACCGGAGGTAGGAAAAAAAGGAGAGGACGAGGAACCACGGAGAGAGACGTAACAAATGCGATCTAATACAAATGATGAGAGCCACGAGAGAAGAGGCTCCGATCAGGGGCGGCTCGTTGATGTACGCAAAGGAAGCAGTGCTTCCCTTGCTAAACCACAAAATTGATTAAATAATCAATATGTTACAATCAAAAGATTTCCAATTAATATTTAACAATCAAAGTAATAACATTTATTTTCTTACAAAAAACGAAACTCCATTGCTACTATGGATCAAATGGTTTTATTTTATAACAGTCCAAATACAGAGCTCCCAAGGTAAATTTACCGCAAAGCAACGAAAACTCAAACGTTTTACTACAAACAAATGCAGTGCCATACCATTCAATTCAAAACATACAGTTCATTAAGATATATTACACAGAACACTGAAGTGATCTTGCTTCAATGCTCAAACTCGTGTTTTTCGCATAGATCTACTTAGACGCTTTGCCTAAACGATGCTCACAAAATTTTTCAATCAATGTACTCACGTAGCATCGCGGACGCTGGCTCAGCTCACAGCGTCTTGCTAGGTAGAAAAATTCAAAAACCCTTGCCCCATCCACCCGCTGAACGACCCGAAAATCTTTGTTAATGAATGAACTTAATACGCTACAATAGTTACTGCGTCTCCTGTTATGTTACTGTTACCCCTCATGATTTATTTGTAGATTCTCTTCTGCTCCTCTTCTAACGAGCCGTTCCCCTTAGAAGTTGAAGCATTTTCTGCTTTGTTCACATGTACACATGTACAGTGCAAGCTATTGTGATGTGTATGTAGAGAATAGAATAGTCGGAGTTACATTTTTTCGTGTGCAATTTTCCCCAGATTAGTTTTTGTGTGTCTGCTTTGGGTTTGCTTTCCCAAAAGACGTAGTTTTTCGGTTCTGGTGCTTTGGTGAAATGACCACTTGGTTGCTTTGGACGCCTATGTTAACGCTGGAAAGTTATCCGCGTCTTGTTATGTTTCTGTTTCTCGTCATGATCTACGTTAAAGAATATGTAGATTCTCTTCTGCTCCTCTTCTTACGAGTTGTTCCCCTTCTGAGTTGATGCCATTTATGCTCTGTCCGCATGGTGTATGTACGGTGCAAGTTATTTTGATGTTGATATGGAGTATATGTAGGAGTTATATTGTTTCGTGTGCAATTTTTTCCAGACTGTTTTTTTTTGTATCTGTTTCTTGATTCAGGTGCTTTGGGTGAATACCACTTGTTGCTTTCGCTTATGTTGATGTTATTTCTATGTTGAATTTGTGCTTTCGTTAGCATTTGTAGTTTACATTAGGTGCGTTTGTTGTCTTCGTCGCACAAAAAAAACGCACCTGTTATAATTCTTTTGACTAGAATATTTGTATTGTCAGTATTAATACGGTCGGTTAAAGATGAATAAAAGAATAGTTTTCAAAGTAAATTATAACATAAAACTCGTTAAAGTGAGAGCGTATTGAATAGATTCTGTTTCGAAAAGTTTATATTTACCCGTATAATATGGGCTTTAAAGTGGAAAACCAAAATTGCTGTGACTGTGCCATATAGGATTTACTGCGGCAGTCTTTTTCATTGAGGATCTTAATGCGTCTTGGCAACCAAGACAACTAATTTCGCTCAGTCAACTGTTTGCAAAAGGTAACTATGTTAGTCACTTTTATTGCAAATTACATTTATAATTTAATTTGTTAAAAAATGCATTATATCCTCAACTTTGAGCTAGTTAAAAACGTTCACCATTTATTTAGCTACGTTTTTAACTTGACTTTTTTATATTAAAAAAAAAAATGAAAGAGATGAGTAATTTTTTTTTCTTTCAAACAATATACATAATTTGAACTGTTGTGAGATTGTCGATCTGAGTGAGCAGGAATATGAAATAAGCAGTTGACAATCAATCACTAACTTTCAATGCAAATATGGTCAGCATTGAAATACCTTATTGTTTATTTACACGATATTTAAAATAATCGCATGTATAGTTTACTACGCGCTTCATAAGTATACTTATCTATATGCCTTTATAGTTTGCTTGTGCTTCCCTAACTCCCAAAACCACGAGCCGCCACTGGCTCCGATATACCATAATGCTCCAATTTAAGAAAAAGGAGCTCATGGTTGACTGAGTCAAAGGCCTTAGAGAAGTCAGTGTATATGACATCTAACTTTCATATGTCACACCCATCTTCAAAAATGGTGATAGACGCTGTATCGGAAATTATAGAGGTATTGCCATCTTATCTTCTATTCCGAAACTTTTTGAAAAGATTGTCTACGATAAACTTTCTCCACTTGTTGACTCCCGACTGAACGAGCAACAACATGGTTTTAGAAAAGGTCGCTCAACTACCACAAATTTGACAGTCCTAATCTCAGACGTCCTGTGTAAAATGGAGAAAGGATACCAAATTGACGCAGTCTATACAGACTTTAGTAAAGCTTTTGACAGAGTTGACCACCCTACCTTAATTCTAAAGCTACTGAAATTCGGACTTGGTGGATCTTTGCTTAGCTGGCTGACTTCTTATCTTGGAAATCGAACTCAGCTGGTAAAATTTCAAGGACTTTTATCGAAAAATATTTCTGCTACCTCTGGTGTACCACAAGGTAGCCATCTTGGCCCACTTCTCTTTAATATATTTATTTCTGACCTATCTGACGTCCTATCAAATATACCTCATCTACTTTATGCCGACGATCTCAAAGTCTATCATATCATTAAATCTAAATCCGATGCACTCTTTCTCCAGTCCAAACTTGATTCACTTGATCCTTGGTGCAATGAAAACAAGCTCTCTCTCAACATTGCTAAGTGCCAAGTTATAAGTTTCTCCCGAAAATGCACCGTCTCACATAACACATACTTCCTCGGGAATAAGTTGTTAGCTCGAGTTGATAACGTTGTCGACCTTGGTGTTGTCTTGGATGAGCGACTCCGCTTCACCTTGCATTATGATAAAATACTTTCCCGGGCAAACAAACAGCTAGGCTTCATCAAAAGACGTGCCAAGGAATTTCGTAACCTGTGGGTCACACGATCCTTATACATCTCTCTAGTACGCCCCATTCTCGAATATGCTTCCATTTGCTGGAATCCGGCTTTTGAAACCCACAGTAGCAGACTCGAGTCCATACAAAAGCAATTCTTACTTTTCGCATTGAGAGAACTATACAGCCCTTACGATTTTAATACCCTTCCTCCTTATGAGTTTCGACTGGGTCATCTAAACTTATTAACACTTGCATCTAGAAGAAAGATGCTTTCGGCCTGCTTCACATTCGACGTCATTAGAGGCGTCATCAAAGTTGAATTCCTGAATAGCAAAATAGTTTTGAATAACCCTGTAAGAAACACCAGGTCCTCTCGTTTACTTAAGGAATATCCACACTCCACTACTTACGCAGCTAATGAGCCGATAAATAGATGCTGCAGGATATTCAATAGCATAAGTAATCTGTATTCTCCAACAGTCTCAAAATTATCCTTCAAATCCTCCCTTTTCAAAGCCATCCGCAACCCTTTATCCTAAGCTATATGTTCAATGTTTTATTTATTTGTTATTTATTAATTTGTTATTGATTTATCTTGTTATTTAATTTTTCGTTTTATTTCTATGTACTCGTAATTTCCAATTTTGTTTTTTTTACTGTTTGCGTTACTTGTACCTTGCTTGGTTGAGAAATAAAATAAAATAAAATAAAATAAAAAAAAATATATATATATATATATATATATATATATATATATATATATATATATATATATATATATATATATATAAAACTTCAGTGACTATTTCTCGGGAACGCGCCATCTGATTCAGCTGAAACTTTCAGCATACATTAGTGTATATGCAAAATAAATCTAAGTTTCACTAAATGTCAATTATCTTTAACTATTTTACGCCGGCGGCCATTTTAGTGATATTTTTAATATACCTATTATTCCGTCCACAAATAATTTTTGCAAAAATGAAGTTAAGAGAAGAAATTTTGAACGTATTTTACATGTGAATTGGATAATGTTTAACCCCATGTGTGCGCTAGATGCCTAAAAAGAGAACGGGAAAATTTGAAAATTTTTAAATTACGATAACATTTGATAGAGCTATTCAATTATTATGAAACTTTCAGAACATATTGGTGTTATTTAGTTCTTAATTTGTGCAGCTTTCAATGAGCATGTTGGCAACCCTGTAGCTAGGGCAGGTGCTGAAAGTGAAAACCTTTAAATCATCGAATCTTCTGAAAAATTATCGCTTTTTGGACAAAAAGCCACCCCAAAATAAGTTTTATGCTTTGTTTCTATAGAAAAAGTAAAAAATTTGACTTTTTATAACGGGCACGCCTGGTAACCCTTTCCCAATTTACCTATATATTTAGCATCAAAATCTTCTGTTCACGGAAACTCACGATCCAATAATCAGAATTAGTTTAAATTTACAGAATGTATTGGTTGTAAAGAGGACCAGGTCTGATGGAAGCAATTTTGAAATTCAGGCAATTTTGTGCCAGTGGTGCCATCTTGAAAAATCACTGAGACAAATAACTGCTTTTGGCCCTAAAATTTCCGATTCAGTCATTCGATTTTGACGAAATTCACACAGTAGCTGAACCTTACTTTGAACCACGTTTGGTAGAAATTTGTTCGAAAAATTCGGTTGAAAATGCCAGCTATGGTATTTTTGTGTCTTAAATTTTGAAAATTCCTGAGGAAAATAAAGCTCTTTGCCCTATAGTGCCCAGTACAGTTATTGAATCCTAACGAAATTCAAATGGCAAATAAAACTTATAGTAGGCAATATTCAGTAGAAATTTAAATTCAATAGAATGATAGAGTTGCCAACTATGGTTGTGTTTGTATTTTTTTGGCATATCTTTAGTAAGCGATTTTAGCAAAGAATTTTTAAATCGAGGTGATCTTATAGTGAAAATAAACACCAAATATTAAGATCTAGAAAATTTGAAAACTTTTGCGTATGGTAACCCTAAGTTTCTTTGCATCCATATAACTTCCAGTGCAGTCATCGGATCAATGCGAAATTCACAGAGCAAGTTGACTTCAACGTAAGGTAGATGTGACATATTTTTGGCTTCGGTGCCAGCAAAGGACTGCTAGCACTAAGTCTTTTTGTTATTTTTGTTCAGTAAATGCTTGCATTAAGTATTTTCATCGCAAACATTTGCAATGAAAATAAGTAAACCTTGTTTAAATTTTCTAAGCTCTGGACATTTTTCGAACACCTTTTTACTGCTTTAACTTTCGATGAAGTTACCGAAAGTAAAATAAGCTTAGATTATATTATTACTTAGGGTGTATAATTTTTAAGTAGGAAAAGTAAGTTGTGGTAGAATACACACTCAAAATCTGCACAAATCCTCTACTGTTCTTCGAACATTAGTGTTTCTAGCGGTTCTGATGCGCTAGGGTTTTTATATATACAACACTTGTTTTACATACGGCCAACAGCAGCAGTTTTTTTTCAAAAGATCCGTCTCCAGCATAGACCTGACTAAGTACTAACACGGGATTTCTATTGATAGGAACTGTATACCAAAAAATGCCATCCGGACACCAAGCGGACTCGTTGGGTTAACTCAAATCACATTTGTTTCTTCTGTTTCAATCTATCTTAACAGCGTTTTGGTAGCTTTGACTTCCGACGATGAGCGCATCATTCACTTTGAATAACTAAATTAAATAAGCGTACTGAATTCTTACTTGATATTTTTGTGTTCATTAGCTATCTTGAAAAATGGCTTCCTTGATATGCCAGAAAACTAGGCGCGAAAAATAATGAACTTGTTTGAAACATTTTAAGTACATCCAGATTTAAAAAAAAAACATTTGGATAGCTCTAATATATGCTCACAAAACTATATTTTGCGAACCTAGTAGGACAAGACCCAGTTACTTTACTTCATCTTTCTACCACTTTCTAGGCTAATTATGCATGACATTCTTAAATATCCTTTAAAATCGCTTTCTTTCTTGTCTGCTTTTTCTTCTGTTTGAAATTCAAATCTCTTCTCCTTTGCCATCTTCTTCCCTACATGCAACTTTTTATCTGCATATTCTCCCCCTATATGCATTGTCATCATTCATATGTTCTGTTCTGTGAAACATATTAAGAAACCTTTTACGTACTCGTATGTACATGGTATTACAAAAGATATCAAGATATATGCTTTTTCAATGGAATTTAAAACGAAATTGAATTATGTAGCAGAATTCTGTATCCAAATGTTTCTATTCTTCATTTAATACTTGGAATTAGAGTGAATTTTCCTGAAAGCATTTTTCTTCAAGATTTACTCTCAGAATGAAATCGTATTATAATACGATGTATTTATTTTAAACGTAGAATAATAATAAGAATACAGTAGCATCATATTGTTTGGTTTTATTATTACAAAAGCAATATTGAATCGCAGTCAAGAGAGAAAAATTAGGTTTCTGAAAAAAAAATCAGTTTCAAAGAGCTTTGAGTACGCATTAGAAAATGTTCATGGAGCCATCACAAAGCTTTGTTACATTGAATTTAAATTATTTTGCTGTTCGAACTATGATGGAGTATAGACAATTTTGTGTCTTAACACAAAATAATGCGTGAAATAAAAACCCGAAATACTTTACACTAAATATTTTATTTAATATTTTGAAAATTTATCAAGCCCACACTGGGCGCTAAATTTCGTTGATCAAATGGTGCTTGTTCATCATTCCAAGCAACTCTTATTTTACATTTCTGAAGAAATCTGAAGCAGGTTTGTATGATGTGCAATAGTTAACCTCATTTCATCAAAAAAAATCTAATCAAAATTAGCTTTCTTCAATATTTCTTCATCCGGGACATACATCGCCAACGAATATCTTCTTGGCCCGTCAATTCTGGCACATCAATTCCAATTTCGTGTTTTTACAGCCCTCTCTTGTTCTCATCAATTCATTCTTACTATACTTTTTCTTATTCTTCCCTGTTTAATGTAGGGAAATGCAATTTGCCAAATTAAAGAAGCGAAAAGTTAGTTGGCTGACTATCACGAGCTCGTGGGTTCTTTGATTGGTTAGCTCTAGTGCTGGACTGTTTGGCAGTCTCCGGAGTATGAGAGCAAAATGTAAACTAGGATATTTGTAACGGTGTCGAAAAACGCAGAAAAAGCACGAACAACAACTGACGACGACCGGCACAAGAGAATTTTTAAAATTTTTGTTTTTCTGTGAAGAGGCAAAACTTTTTTAATTATCTTCCAACCATTTTAGTTGCAGATATGCTGTGAAAGCATGAACTTGATTATGAGTTTTTTTTTCCTTCAAACAAAAGAGGATGGTATGTGATGCGGTCAGCCGAAATTCCTTTGGCACGGCAACAGAGGGTATGCTGTGTGCTGTAAGAGTGCTACTTTGTAGCCTTAGGCTAGAGTAGCTTAATTGCAGTGAATTTAATTTGGCTTTTAACATTGGGTTTTTAGGGACATAGGCGTTGGCAAGGCATTTAAGAAAGATTCAAACGGGAAAAGTTTTGTGCCCGTAAAAACACAGTATGTACATGATGTTGAGGAAAAAATCATTGTGAAATTCAAAGTGGCCAAACTGTTAACTGCTAATTGAAATGGCAAATGCTTCAACCATAACAGGCGATGTAATTTTGTTGGTTAGGTTACAGGGAGGAGATTCAAATATGTAAAAAAGTCAAAATATCACTTCATTAATGACACATTGGGATAGCAAAATCTCTTTCTATTCAATTTATGGCAAGCTTAACCGAAGAAAACTTGATCTACTCAGAAGTAAATCTCAATCCAGACCAAACCACTTTTTACGATGACATATACTTCAATATTCACGTTTGACCTACTTCAAACTTTCCCAACCACCACGATATCTTCCTATAAGTCAACAATACTCTTCACAGCTACCTGCATACGAGTAGAATCTTGATTTAAGTAGCTAGCGTAAACACCAAAATCCTGCACACACTAGCAACAAACTACAAAATTTACTAGGATTTCAGTATCGTCACGTTCCTTTCCAGTCTCAAAGACCCGATGTGTCGAGAAGTTTCTTTTTTCGGGCTTTTCTACCGTACAGCCAGCATATGAGTTCTCTATTTCCTAACTTGAAGAAGATTCAAACTGGGAAGCATGGCAAGTAACTTTTTCACAAGCGACATATTAACATACACGGCAGAGTATATGGAAAGTATACACATAAAATCATGATACATGTAGAAATATTTACGTAAATACGTACGTTTACACCAGAAGTCACTGCCGGAAATGATGCCATCTTAAACTTATGGAAGATTGATGATCTGTGGAAAAGGTGAAAACAGTTCCAACACCATAAAGTGACAGATTTGAAACATATGTACACTAGAGTAAGATAGTAGAACACAAATGAAGAGTTTGAAGCTATGAAATAGCAGTGTGAAGGTGGTGATTATTGTGATGTTTTAGGTGAAAGAAGTGAAATGATGAGATATTGCTGCGGCGCAAGAACTACATATCAGACAAGTTTCGTTAAAAATGATTATGATTGGATACAGTGCTGGTCATCCTAATTTTACTGTAATGGTGGTTTATTAATAAATCCTTTTATTAAATTTCAATTCCGTGGTGTCAATCTCTACCTCATAATCAAATGATAAATTAGCTGGTCACAGCTTTTTCTGATAGATGAATAATCACAACTATATGAGCGAAAATTGTCAACTCTAATCAAAAATTACGACAAGAGTTGTTGAAAAAACTAAAAAGACAGCTTGTATTCAAAACATGGTTGAGGAATACAAAAAAAACTGTAGATTTTCAAAGTCCCTTGGGCCATTATTCGTCGTGGCTAAGATTCGTGGACTTCATCTATAAAATTTTTATAATTCCACAGCTAATTTTTGGGCCTTGTTTCCCCTATCGCAGCGAGTCGCTTCAAATGTAGAATCAAATCGGATTTTATACATATTGTGTTTCATTATAGGCCCTTATATATAGGCCCTATATATCTTCCACCATTTTTATCCTAAAATTTGAATGGAAAAATATGATTCACTCGATCAGTTTGTAAGCGTTTTTGAAATCAACACAAATCTAACAACTCCAAACATAACCTATGAACGACGATTCGGATGGTTAACAAGTACACAAATAAATATAAAAACTCAGGTATAGAATTCGTTTTAGCAACGAACCTCTATATTTGAGTTGAGATTCTGCAGTGAAAAGTGAATAGCTCAAGTGCGGTTGATATTTTGCATCATCATATTTATGACAATTTAACGAAATCGCAGCAATCAAATCTAAAGACGAAGACATAATCAACGTTATGCTTGATGACATCGAAAGTAAAAACTGTTAGATCTTTAGTAGTTTATTGCTTTAAGATTGGTGAGAAAATTTAATCTTCTGGCCTTTAGACAGTTTTATTTGTTAAACGTTTTTAAATTCAAACAGAAGACTTTTATTTTATGATACTAAATTTATTGTTAAAAAAACTCTAGCGCACCTGAACCGCTAGAAACACTAATGTTCGAAGAACAGTAGAAGAATCGTGCAGGTTTTGAGTGCATATTCCACCACATGTGCTGCTTATTACGGCCAAACTGTTTCAAATGCCACGTTTTACTTTCGTCTTAAGAATGCATTATAACTCATATGGTGCAAGGTTTCAGATATTACCACTGGCATGAATTTCAACGTTTATGAGAGCAAAACACGGGTTAATTATATTCGTTATCAGTTGCTTATTTCACATAATTTTGAAAGCAGCATCTCATATAACATCAATGAAGAAAATGCTCAGTGCCTGCAGCACTGTAACTGAAGTTGGTGTTTGGGGCTGCGATCCGAAAAATTTGCAGAACATTGCGAATTGTAACATCGGTTATTTATTTTCATTGTAAATGTTTCCGGTATGTATACTAACTGTAAGCATTTATTGATACAAAAGTAGCACAACCGACTCGTGCTGGCAACCTTTCGCCAGTATCAAATCCAAGAATATATCAAATCTGCTTCACGTTGTTTAATTACATTCGAAGTTATAGGAGTATAAAGAAATTTAGGGTTACCTGCAGCGAGTTTTTTCAAATGATCGAAAGCTTAATATTTGCTGTTTATTGTCACTACAATATCATTACCATTTGAAAATTCTACGATAAAACCGCTTAATAAAGATATTGCAATTAAACACAAAACCAACAATAGCTGGCAACCCTATCGTGTCTTTTCAACCAAATTTGGCCTGAATAATGTTTATGACAGGTTTCATTAATTGTATGAAATTCGTATTGATTTCATGACTGCACTGGAAGTTATAGTGCAAAAAGTTTTATTTTCCTGAGCGAATTTTCAAAACCAAAGACACAAAAATTACCATAGCTGGTAGCACCAATCAAATTTTTCAACCAAATTTCCACCAAACAGAGATTAGAGTTAGGTTTAGCTTCTGTGTCAATTTCATGAAAATCTGGTAACTTATTCACATTTCATAGGGCAAAAAGCAGTTTTTTTTCTTTGTAATTTTTCAAGATGGCACCACTGGCACAGAGTTGCCCACAATTCAAAATCGCTTCTATCAAATCTGGTCTTACTTAAGTCCAATGCATTCTGTAAATTTTAGCTGTATCTGATTATTGGTTCGTGAGTTTCCGTGAACAGAAGTTTTTGATGCTAAAAATATAGGTTAACTGGGAGAGGGTTACCGTTCTTGTCCGACATGAAATTTCCAAAGTTTTATTTTGAACGTGTAGATAAAACATAAGATTTATATACAGATTGGTTTTATTGTAAGAAACGGACATTTTTTTGAATATTCGATGGTTTGAATGTTTTCACTTCCAAATTTTTTTTTTCAAAATGAAGACACCAAAATTATCATAGCTAGCAGCTCCAACCGAATTTTTCGACCAAATTTCTACCAAACGTGGTTTAAAGTAAGGTCCAGCAATTGTGTAAGTTTCGTCAAAATCGAACGATTCAATCAGAATTTATAGGGCTAAAAACAGTTATCTTTTTTAGTGGTTTTTCAAGATGGCACCACTGGCACAGAATCGCCCGCATTTCAAAATCACTTCTATCAGACCTGGTCCTATTTAAGGTCAATACATGCTGTGAATTTCAAATAATTTTGCCCATCGGATCGTGAGTTTCCGTGAACAGAAGTTTTTGATGCTAAAAATATAGGTAAATTGGGCAAGGGTTGCCAGGCGTGCCCGTTATACCATATCTTTTTTTTTTTTGGTTATGTAAACAAAGCACAATATTTACATATGAAAGGCTTATTTTTGAAGAAACGGCATTTTTTCAAGAGAGACGATGATTTGGAGGTTTTCACGTTCAGTGCCTGCCCTAGCTACAGGGTTGCCAGCACGCTCATCAAAAGCCACACAAATCTACAACTAAATAATATCAATATGTCCTGAAAATTTGGTAATGATTGAATAGCTCTGTCAAAAGTTATCGAAATTTAAAAATTTTCAAATTTTCCCGTCCTCTTTTTAGGCACCCAGCGCACACATAGGGTTAAAAAATTCCAAAGCATTATCCGATTCATATGTAAAACACGTTAGAAATTTATTTTATTAACTTTATTTTTGCGAAAATCATTTGTGCACGAAATAATAGGTATATTAAAAATATCACTTAAATGCCCGCCGGCGCGAAAAGGTTTACAATAACTGACATTTAAAGAGACCTGGACCTATTCTGCATATACACCAATGTATCCTGAAAGTTTCAGCTCAATCGAATGGCGCGTTCCCGAGATTATCTCACTGAAATTTTTTGTACATATATATATATATATATATATATATATATATATATAGAAATATGAATTTTTGGCCGAATCGATTTTAATACTAATGTTCTTCGAACATTAGTAAAAAACTGATTTGTAACATATCTTTACCCATTTTTTGATTATTTTATGCTGCATTGTGCAAAACATAAGAGTTTATAATCAATCGTAGTTTATTCGTAACAAGAAAAGGAAGTGAATGTAAAAATCTTATGCACGCCCACTGTGGGCATTCAATGTACCAGAAAATATTAAAGTGATTATTATTTTTCCGGACTCAAATGTGAATTTCCATCATGAATTGATATATATATATATATATATATATATATATATATATATATATATATATATATATATATATATATATATATATATATATATATATATATATATATATATATATATATATATATATATATATATATATATATATATATATATATATATATATATATATATATATATATATATATATATATATATAGTCATTAGATAAAGTTGACCCAACGGACTAACTGCTGAGGTAAATCAGGGGTCAAGTGAGTCGGTCAATTGGAGAAAAAAAAAGGAGAAATTTTAGGATTTCTAATGTATGTATTTCAATAGGATTTCAAAATGTTCTAAAGCGACTAAAGTTGTCCTAAAATTTAGGACAACTTTAGCCGCTAATCATGCAATCTATTATGCTCCGCATTATTTAATAGCTTACCGGTAGAAATAAGTGCTCAAAATAATTTTTGAATTTTTAAAAATGCAGTGAAGGAATATCTTTTGTTGAACGATGTTGCATAAATAAGTAAATAGTCAAGCATATTTTCTCTTATTGAAAACTTGTAGTCAATTTCACATTATAACGTCTACAAAAATAAATTATTAAACCCTCCCACCTCACAACTCGAGCTTTGGTCTTTGTGGTGTGGCCAACCAAGGATCAAACACACATAAAAGTAAAACTATGTACATTTTGTAAAACTAAGTAAAATGGAATTGAAACTATAATGTGTTTATACTATAAGCTAGAAATTTAAGTGATTGTTTTATATGAATTTAAGTTGGCAATAAATTTGAATTTGAAATTTGAATTTGAAATATTGCTGTTAAGCTCTTTAGGGGCCAAACAGACACAGTTGAGACTGATTTAGCTCTGTCGAGCCGTCGCACAGTGGTTTGTTTGTGGAAAAAGGTGAACTTTATTCATGAGAACCACTAGATGTATGAAATTGAGTGTTTCTTGAGTTTTCAAACATGGGAAATCAATTTTTGGGGTTGTTTTGGTTCCAACTTTTAACAATAAGTTTCCAGAGGGGGTCAAAATTTAGTGAATTTAACTTTCAGGAAAAATTTTTTTTCTTTTTAATAAACGAGTGTGACTAATCATTTCCAAAGTATTTTTGCTGACTGAATATGAAACCGATGTCCAAATCCGCCTATCGTGCCTCAATGTTGAGAAAAATGTAAGCATTAGAATTTATTGCTGCTGACGCAATTTTTATCAATATTGTGACGTCATAGCCAAATTTGGAGCACATTCGTGACAGCAGGCAAAAATGCTGTGGAAATGATTATTCAAATTTGTTTGACACAAATGATCTCGGACAGTATTATTAATTTGATTTGCACCCCTATCCACAAAGTTTAATCGAAACAATTGTAATTATTTTGAATAAATTTTTTATAACAATAAATCAACTGAACTAAAATAGGAATTCTATACACACATTTGTACAAAGTTTTGAACGTATTTTTATCTGAATTTTAGTAATCATCATTTAGTAATCATTTTAGTAATCGTCATCATTGACATCTTCTTTTTCGTCTCGTTGAACCCGATCTGTAATATAATAATAAGTTTATAGTCAATTATATATAGATGTATAGTAACAACTACAGTGGCTCACAGCTTATTTGATACAGTGATGGTTTAAAAATTTAAGTTGTAATAATTCAGAATATAATAACAATATCAAAAAAAAATATGAATGCCATCTTGAAGAAAAATGTTTGTTGCTTATCAAACAAGTTTATATTTGTTACAAAGTTGCTGTTTTACATCTTAAAAAACAAAAAACCAAGAGTAATAACAAATTTCATATCACAGCTTATTTGATACAGTTCGATTAAACATTAAAATTGTTGTGAATTATAGTATTTCCAGTTAATTTTAATACTTCGTATGATAGCCCTTAGCTTTAAGCAGAGCCTGGAGCCTATTCAGCATTGAGTCAACGAGTTTTTTTGTGATGTCAGGAGTAATTTTTTGCCCCACTGCTTTCTTCAGGTCGTGTTTATTAAAAATCTTGTGTTTTCTAATGTTTTTATCCAACAAAGTCCACAGATTCTCAATGACGTTCAAATCTGGTGACTATGCCGACAGAGACATCAAATGAGGACAATGCCAAGTTAGACAGGACTGCAGAATTCTTGACTTGTGCTTTGGATCGTGGTCTTGAAACAACCGAAATTAGCTGCGAACACCCAATTTTTAAGCACTTTGCAGCAAATGGTTTTTGAATACGTCGATGTACTTTGTTTT
This sequence comes from Nemotelus nigrinus, assembly GCA_947369275.1. Classification (NCBI taxonomy): domain Eukaryota; kingdom Metazoa; phylum Arthropoda; class Insecta; order Diptera; family Stratiomyidae; genus Nemotelus; species Nemotelus nigrinus. The sequence continues at coordinate 59,230,363 of OX376375.1, forward strand.
GTCCATTGTTTCCTCAAAAAACTTTAAATTTTTGACTCCGGCTGCGGACTTCCAGGACCAAACCATCACATTGCCACCACCATGCTTCACAGAAGCTTTGACGTTCTCTTTGTTTAGCTCAGTGTTTGCCTTGCGCCAGACATATGACATTCCGTCGGAGCCAAAAATGTTAAACTTGGACTCGTCCGCAAAAATAACCGTATTCCAGAACGCGGATAGATTTCCCATATGATCTTTGGCAAAGGCAAATCGGCTTATTGTATTTGGAAATGAATAGCTTCCTACGATCTACTCGCCCGTTGAAATCATGGTCGCGAAGCACTTGTCGGATAGTTTCAGCACCACATGACTTCCTTAAGTCACGATGAACCTCAGTAACTAATTTCGGAGGGGAAATCTCCCGGTTTGCGTTCACTTTCCTTACAATGTATCGTTCGTCGGATAGGGTGAACATTTTGTTTGGCGCATTTCTGCCCTTATTTTCTATCTGATTATCGGGTATGTACGCTCAATTATGTGCTGCACTGCAGAGATACTCAAATTCATACTTTCAGCAATTTTCCGAACACTTTATCCTTTTTTAAATTGGTTTAATACCAATTCGCACTGTTCAATTGTGGTGCGACGACCCATTTTACAACAACTACTCAATTTTGGCACTTCAGTTTGCAAGATCTTGCTAAAAATCACCCAAACCAATGTCTAAACACAATCAAAAATTCAAGAAACAAAAACAACACAGATTAACTCCGCGAGAAATAGAAGTTTATTCGCATTGAAGTGTCTGTATCAAATAAGCTGTGAGCTGCAATTTTTCTGCCCCAGTGGTAATTCTCTCTTGCGTGACGCCGAGGAATATTGCTGCTAAATTTTTTGTGTGCATTGTATTCATTGAACATGCATCTAGTCAAATATGACGTCAACTTAACTTTTTTTTATAATTTAAAAAAATTAAATAAAGTAGTAATTTTTTTTCCTTTCAAATACTATACATAATTTGAACTTTTCTGAGATTGTTGATCTAAGTGAATAAGAATATCACTGAAATAAGCTGTTGACAATCAATCACTAACTTTCAATACAAATATGGTCAGCATTGAAATACCTAATTGTTTTTTTACACGATATTCCAAAAAAATCGCATGTATAGTTTACTAGTCGCTTCATAAGTATGCTTGTCTCTATTATATGCTTGTGCTTCGCTAACTCTCAAAACCACGAGCCGCCACTCGATTAGACTGGCCAGCCCTCGTATAGCCATTCAAGTCTTGCCAAAGACCAGTAGCGCAATGAATGAGTTCGAGGTCAAATCATCCGTTGCGCAATACATCATGATTAAATTTCTCGTGAAATTCTCAATTCAGTGAATTTTTTTAAATACTTATTTTGCAGTTTGATGAACAAACTTTATCAAACTTTATTTGCTGAAGGACGTGAAAGAGTTAAATCGAACCTCATTATCGACGGCCTCGGACCAGCATTACGGAGGACAGTATTCGTGCCATAAGAGAAATCATCGAAGCTAATCGGCGTAAAACTATTCATGAAATCTTTTTTAAAATTAGAGTAAGTGTTGGGAGTACAAAAACCATAACCACAAAATATTCGTAAGGTTTCAGCAAGGTGAATTCCACAACTCCTTACTGAAGAACAAAAAAACACTCGCTCCGAAATTTAAGCAAGGCTCCTTAAGCGCTTTCAAGCTGAAAAGCAGGCTTTTCTGCAACGCACTGTCACCTGAAACGAGACACGGATGCACTATTGCACACTGGAGTCGAAACAGACAAGTATGAAATGGAGGATGAAAGAAGAGTGGCCACCGGTAAAAAACAACTTAAAAAAAACACTTTAAAATATTTACACACATCATGTCTATCATACCTTTCACTTTTATTAACATCTTTTAACCAACCATGATGGAAAATATTCCTCAACGCAAAATAACTTGGCATGGGCTCTTGTTTTATTCTTTCAACTTAGCACCATAAACGGAAATTACATTTTAATCAATTCCTAAAAGCTTACGGCCAAAAAAGCGTGAACTTTTCTTTACATTACTTTTTTTTGCAGTCACAAAAAGCATCATATGAATTTCAAATATTTTAATGATACCTAAATGTTCTGAGCTGGTATCATTCACAATAACAGTGTGATTCAAGCAAAACGAAAATAACAATAAAAACCCAGGCAAAACGAACAAGACAGAAGAAAATTGGAAAATTTTCCTCGGTTAAATCTTGTCTCATCTATTGTATTTCTAAATACTCGAACTTCTGCTCCTGCCACTAGCTGAGAGTGATCTTAAAAGCTAGTAGACTTGTGTAATAGGCTTTACTTACTTACTTACTTACTTATTTACTGTCTTACTTCAACCACAACACAGTTCATATTTTATTTATTGTAAGAAAACACCGTGGGTGGTTTTGGGAAGAAAAAAAGGGGGGATATGTGCATATTATCTCATGGCCTGTTTTTTTTTTGTGTGGTGTTCAATTTTTTCCCAACTTGAAATATGTCCTATTTCTCTGAAAATGATTATGAAATTAATGGTACTGGTGGAAGTGTCACTGAATTATACATTATCGTATATCAAATTTGGCCTGTGATGAAGAAATTAAAATCATTGCTAAGAAAAAAAAACTCTAGCGCACCTGAACCGCTAGAAACACTAATGTTCGAAGAAAGGTAGAAGAATCGTGCTGGTTTTGAGTGCATATTCTACCACACGAGCAGCTTATTACACCAAACTGTTTCAAACGCCACGTTCAACTTGGGTCTTAAGAATGCATTATAACTCATATGGTGGAAAGGTTTCAGATATTACCACTGGCATGAATTTCAAAGTTTATTAGAGCAAAACACTTGTTAATTTTATTCGTTATCAGTTGCTTATTTCACAAAACTTTGAAAGCAGCATCTCATATAACATCAATGAAGAAAATGCTCAGTGCCTGCAGCACTGTAACTGAAGCTGGTCTTTGGGGCTGCGATCCGAAAAATTTGCAGAACTTTGGGAATTCAAACATTGGTTTTTTATTTTCATTGTAAATGTTTCCGGTATGAATACTAACCGTAAGCATTTATTAATACAAAAATAGCACTACCAACTCGTGCTAGCAACCTTTTGCCAGTATACAAACAAAACATATATCCCATCTGTTCCGCATTGATATTAACCTACCCTGCGAATTTCGTCTCGATCCGATGACTGCATTCGAAGTTATAGGAGTATAAACAAATTTAAGGTTACCAGTCGCGAAGTTTTTCAAATAATCGAAAACTTAATATTTTCTGTTTATTGTCACTACAATAGCATTACCATTTGAAAATTTTACGATAAAATCGCTAAAGATATTGCAAATAAACACAAAACCAACAATAGCTGGCAACCCTGTCGTGGCTTTTCAACCAGATTCGGCCTGAATAATGCCTATACTAAGTTTCATGAATCGTATGAAATTCATATTGATTTCATGACTGCACTGAAAGTTGTAGGGCAGCAAGCTTCATTTTCCTGAGCGAATTTTCAAAACCAAAGACACAAAATTACCATAGCTGGCAAAACCAATCGAATTTTTCCACCAAATTTCCACCAAGCATGGTATAGAGTTAGGTTCAGCTAATGTGTCAATTTCATGAAAATCTGGTGACTGGATCAGAATTCATGGGACAAAGAGAAATTTTTTTTCTTTGTAATTATTCAAGATGGCACCACTGGCACAGAGTAGCCCACCATTCAAAATCGCTTCTATCAGACTTGGTCCTACTTAAGTCCAATGTATTCTGTAAATTTCAACTGCGTCTGATTATTGGTTCGTGAGTTCCCGTGAACAGAAGTTTTCGATGCTAAAAATATAGGTAAATTGTGAAAGGGCTACCGTTCTTGTCCGACATGAAATTTACAAAGTTTTACTTGAAATGTGCAGATTAAGCATAAGATTTGTATACAAGTTGGTTTTTATTGTAAAAAACGGCCAGTTTTTAGGAGATTCGATGGTTTGAATGTTTTCATTTTCAGTGCCTGCCGTAGCTACAGGGTTGCCAGCACGTTCATCAAAAATTAAACAAGTGTAATATGTCCTGTAAGTTTCGTAATGATCTTATAAACAAGTAAAAAGTTATCGCAGTTGAACAATTTTCAAATTTTCCCAATATCATCTTGGACGCCTAGCGCACACACAGGGTTAAAAATTTCAAAAATATTATCATATTCACATTTAAAACACGTTCAGAATTTATTATATAAACTTTATTTTTGCAAAAATTATTTTTTGACAGAATAATAGGTATATTCAAAATATCACTAAAATGACCGGCGGTGCCAAAGGGTTAAATATTATTAACTTTTTCTGAGACCTGGCACTATTTTGCATGTACACCAATGTATCTTGAAAGTTTCAGTTCAATCGGATGGCGCGTTCCTGAGCTTTTTTCACTGAAATTTTTTGATGATATATATATATATATATATATATATATATATATATATATATATATATATATATATATATATATATATATATATATATATATATATATAGAAATATGAATTTTTGGCCAAAGTGATTTTAATACTAATGTTCTTCTTCGAACATTAGTAATAAATAAATTTTTAAGAATATTTTGCATAAGTCGTGAAGAGCATTAAGAAGAACAAGAACAAATCAATTCAATCAATATTAAAGACAATGTGTATAAACCATACTTAGTGACCTCTTTTTTATCCACCTTCCTCAGAACCACACAAAAAAAGACAAAATCAACCCATTTCGGCAAACGACTCAAAACTTCATTGGCAGTAATCACTGAACCAATGTTGCAAGCTGCAACTATTTTCATATTTACATTTGACAAGTTTACATAAAATAACTCTCACTTCCGTTTAACTTGCGACGTTATAAACAAATTATGAAAACACTTGAAACTGACATCCTGAAAATTTTCTTCACATTTAAGAAGAAATTTCGAAGCAAAAATAAGCTCAGTGCTTCGAAATGATTGATGGCCATTTCAACGAGCTACAGTAGAAAATATTTCAGCTCAAACTTTGAATTAAACTCCCATCATCTGACACGATTTTCTTCGATCAAGTGAATCTAAGATAAAACTTTATGCTTGCATCTGACGGATAGAACAAAAATGAAAATATTCACTGACAGTTTGATATTTTGGATAATGGTGCGATGCACATATTGTTGCAGGATTTGAGAAAAACCTATGGGAAAAACAGAATGAAAATTCAAAGCGGTAATAGTTTAGAAACGAAAACAAATAGTCTTTTGATTGTGATTTTTTTCATCTTGAAGTCACATTTTCACATGTATCCTAATCAGAAAATAGAGAAATCGTACTATATTTTGTGTTTAACCCTCAGATTTACCATCTTTTTTACCTCGCTTCAACAAGAAAACTTAAAATCGCTTCTCTAAATAGATCCATCCTTTCAAATGAACATACCCAAAAGACGATACACCACTATCGTCTTAATCTTGCCTCTAAAAAAAATCTCAAAACTTCTATGCAACCTTTTCACGGTCGCTTCTCGGAAATCCCTTCTTTACTTCACTGCTTTTCGTCTTATCTTTACGACTATAATTTCGTTTTCATCTTGATTCCGTTTCGGACATGGACAACGGAAAACAGCCACAGTTTTCTTGATTAATTTTAAAAGACAATAGGTTTCGCTGTATTGTTTGCAATTGTAACAGGGATATGATGACAGCAACAATACTACAATGCAAGTGAAAATTCACGTCTCTCTCTCTCTCTCTCTCTCTCGAGATTTCCGGTTCGCTCTTTTATTTGCATTTTATTTTTCGTGTTTGATGTTTTATTTTGTCGGTGTGATTTCAAACAGTGTTGTTTTGTGAAAACGTTTGAAATTGATTATCCGGTTGCTTTTTGAGGAGGTTTAGTTCTGGGTTGATGAATTTAATGACATTGTTTGTTGAATTTTTATGGATTGTAATAGAATTTGATGGTTTTTATGAATCGTTCATTCAAGTTTGATATTTTCAATAATTGAATATCATTTGAAAATCAGTTCAAAGTAAATGATTGTAACGATATCTAAACGACATAACTTTAATTTGCTTTTTGTGACAAGGAGTAATATACGCGTGTCATCAAACTTTACTCGTAATTAATTTTGTCATTCAAAAAAATGTGTAAGCTATTGTTAGAGCCTGGACAGACGACACAAGTTAATGATAATTTCGATGTTAATGATAATTACCTATTACGTGTGTCATGTCTAATGCTCATTAATATCATCATTAATGAAGTTCTCCAAATGATAATTTGGTAATGAATGCTCATTAACTCTTACTGCATGTCGAACCATCTTGCGAGAAATGTATGAAATTTATTGGAAAAATTGGAAAATCATATGATTTCCAGCTTTCAAAAGCATAAACAAATATAAGTCATTTTGACAGTGAATTTGTACTATTCTATTTTATTCAGGATTCAGAATTAGAAAACATAGATTCCTCAAATTCATCGCGGAATAAATCCGCCGAGGGTTCGTTATTGTTCGACGAATTGCTAGCGAATCCTGCATCACCGGCATCTTCACCTACTGGAGCATCTAAGTCTCGAGCTAGAAAAAGGAAACTATCATTGAAACACCAAATTTTACAGGATCTAAAAAAAACAAATATTTTAATTGAGGAAGATTCTAAGGAATGTAAAAGGATTCTTAATGATTTGGAAAATAGAGACAAGCTTTGGTTCCAAATGACAAAAAATTATTTGGACAGGGGCTTGGAGCTGCAGGAAAAGTTTGCCAATGCAAATGCGAAAGATTAGTTTTTAAGTATAGTTTTTATAGTTGCATAGTTCAATATAGTTTCACTACATACATAAGTGTTCAAGTACAGTTGCAATAATTGGTTTATGTTTTTGTTACTTTGATATAAATAAATTTGTGATAAGATTGAATGTGGTGAAAGTAAATGATGATAATAATAGCTACCTAGGTTTTTGGCCAATATGTTTCTAATTTGAATTCCTTGTGCAGCCTGGTTTCGATTTGTTATAAATGCAGGTTGCGCTAGTTATTGGAGCTAGTTATGTTCCGTAAGAAAAAAAACAATGTTTGGCTGAGATGCAAGATTTTATTAATGGTCGGTATGAGATACTAATTACGGCTTCTCGTGTGCAACAAGATCTGATGAATTTATTTCATTGAAACGTGGGATTCTACAATACTGTTTTGCGTACTATTGAACATTCCTCGGACAGGTGTTTTATTACGTCTAGTATTCATATTCATTTTTGAAATTTGAAACAACTCACATCATACAGAAGAATGTAATTAAAATGGCCGTGAGTCACGCTCAAAACAAATGATCATTAGCGTTCAATGAGCATTACGTTAATGATCATTAACTTGTGTCGTCTGTCTTTAGTCTTAGCCTGATAGACAGACAGGGACGTTTGAGAGCAAATTGTGGTGTGGGCGAGCTAGTTTTTGGCCAATGGGACCAGTGCTGTCGTTTTGAAAATTTTCAGGAGAGTGTATTTCCTAATCCAAAGGGAGTACAATAGTTTTTTTTTATGTATTGCTAGTCAAACAGAGACTATGAGTTTAGAATTGCTGGTTTTACGTAAGTTGGCTGAATAAAGGTCCAACCAGTCATGAGTCTGGTAACGCGGCGTAGATGCGCCATGCCATGCAAAGTATATGTTGCACCCAAACACAAATTTCGGAACTACCATAAAAGTGGCATGCATATATAATTATTGTTATGAGATGTCCGTATGCAAGGGTGGTGATATAAGATTTTGGAAACAACATTTTCCAACAAAAGCCACCTCGTTGCAGATGTTTTTAGTGTTTTATGGATTTTAACGTTAAAGCCCCCTTAAAATTGGCTGTATTCCGTTTGCCGTTTAGAACATTGATGATATATATGTATTCTTTTAAAAACGAATTTAATTTAATCTGGAACTCTTACACATACATATGAATTTAACTTGCTGTAAAACTCCTGTATTAAAAACTAGTTCTGTAAATAATTTCTCACTAATACTTTTGAATTACAACATTTATAATTGTTGCTGTATAACCGTCATTCCGTCGTGTTGTTTTTGACCGCTAATAAATATTTAACAGTGGCGACGAGGAAAAAATTATAGTTTAGAAGTAAAACCCAGAAAAGTGGTGAAACCTGAGTAAATCTAGTGAGAGATAGATAGTAAAAGCGTGCAAGTGTAAAGATTAATAGTGAAAATAAGGTAGGCAGAATGACCGAAGGAAAGTCAAAGGATACAGATTTCCTACAGCAACTCCTCAGGCAGCAACAAGAATTTGCGAAAACGATGCTGAAGCAGCAGCAAGAATGGATGGAGTCTATAATGGAAAATAGATCGAGTGCAGTGATTGGAAACAATGCCGTTCCGACATTTCGCCCATTTAATAGGGAGCTACAGCGGTGGAGTTGTTATTTAGAACAACTAAACCAACATTTTGAAGGCTATGGAGTCACGGATCCAGTTAAGCAAAAGTCGTTTTTCTTGTCGTGGGTCGGTATTGAAATTTTTGAATTAACGAAAAAATTATTCGGAACGCAAGATTTGCAAATACAAAGCTTCAGTGAGATAACTGAGAAGCTAACGGATCATTTTCGAGAAGAAACTCATATTGTTGCCGCAAGGTACACTTTCCACAAGTGCACAATGAAACACAAGCAAACATACAAAGAATGGGTAGCAGATTTGAGAGGATTAGCACGACAATGTAATTTTGTGTGCGGTAACAATACATGCAAACATTCGTTTGTAGATGACATGATCAGAGACTTGATAATTTTGCATACACCACACGAAGTTGTTCGTACCTCTGCCTTGCAAAAATTGCAACCAACACTAGCCGATGTTCTATTGATCGCAGAATCATTCGAATCTGCGTCAAATGCTGTCCGTTCTCTCAAAGTCGAGGTAGAAGAGAATGCACTAGTGAATGAAGCACATAATAAAATGTATAATGGTAAAAGTAATAGCCCATTCAACAAATACAAAAGTAATAGCAAACACAATAATCCGTCCTCATACACCAAAGAATGCCTGCGATTAAAATATGAGGTAAGTTTTAACACACATAAATCCTGCATGAAATGCAATATTTCTCACGCACGCAAAGAATGCAAATACAGAAACGCACAATGCTACAATTGTGGTAGAATTGGCCATATAGCAGGAGTGTGCTCTTCAAACGCAGAAAAGAATTGTTATGGAAAATTCAAGACTAATACAAAACGGCATGGGTATGTCGGCAAGAGAGATAAGGAACGAGTTGATACAATTGAAACGGTGCTCAATATTACAGGAGAAATTAAACAAGAGAAAAATAAAACGTTCATCAATTTAAAAATAATGGAAAAAGTAGTCCGATTTCAAGTCGATTCGGGAGCATCAGTTTCTATTATCAATATGGAAACTTTTGAAAAATTAGGCAGACCAACTCTTCGCACTTGCTCTCGAGAGTTATTTGGGTTTGGTAAAGCCAAGATAAGAACTCTTGGTGAGTTTACTACGCAAATTGAATGTGGGGAAAAAGTAAAAAACAGTCGACTCGTTGTGGCATGTATTTATGGAGGTCATAACCTGTTTGGAGCTGATTTATTGCAAGCGTTTGGATTTCAAATTCAGCAAGTGTGTTGTGTTACCGAAACTGAGCTTAGAGACATTGACCATTTGTTGGGAAAATATAAGGAAGTGTTTGATCCTGCGTTAGGGACTATTAAAAACTTTGAAGCAAATATTTGTTTAAAAGCGGATTCTAAGCCGAAATTTTTTAAAAGTCGCCCGATTCCGTTTGCACAAATGTCAGAATTCAAAGCTGAAGTTGATAGACTAGTGAGCGCTGGTATATTAAAACCAATAAAGTTCAGTGACTGGGCTGCGCCTATTGTTTTAGTACGAAAGCCTGACGGTTCAGTTCGAATTTGCGGTGATTTCAAAGTGTCAGTGAATAAACAAATTGAAGTTGAACAATTCCCTTTGCCAACACGAGAAAGTTTATTATATACTGTGCGGTTCGGTAAATATTTTTCTAAATTAGATCTCAAAGACGCATATTTACAAATGAAACTTGATGAAGATGCAAAAAAAATCCTGGTCATAAACACTCCATTAGGGCTTTTTCAGTACCAACGCTTACCGTATGGCATTGCTAGTGCACCAGCAATTTTTCAAAAATATGTGGAACAACTAATACAAGGTGTCGAAGGTTGTGCAAATTATTTAGACGATATAATTATTTGTGGGGAATCAGTAGAAGAGCATTTATATAGATTAGAAAAAGTTTTGAAACTATTACAAATGGCCGGCATTAGGTACAAAAAGGAAAAGTGTGCATTTTTGCAAAATTCGATAAATTATTTAGGACGTCAAATCAGTGCAAAAGGTATTCAGCCGGATAAATCTGGAGTTGAAGCTGTGAGCAAGTTACGCCAGCCAAAAAATGTGAAGGAGGTTGAAGCTTTCATTGGTAAAGTTAATTATTACCATAATTTTATTCCGAATTTCTCTGAAGTAGCAGCACCACTTAATTGGCTTCGCCGGAAAAACATTCCATTCAAGTGGGGACCTCAACAAGAGCATGCGTTCAAAAAGCTGAAAAGTTGCATCGTTAAAGCAACAACATTAGCACATTTTCAAGAACATTTAACTGTCGTACTCGCTACCGATGCTTCATCATATGGTATTGGAGCAGTTATTTCACATCTGGATTCTAATGGAAGAGAAAGGCCAATTGCGTTCGCTTCAAAACCCCTTAGTCGTCATCAATTAAACTACAGTCAGATCGAGAAAGAAGGGCTTGCAATTATATTTGGAGTTCAACGTTTTCACCAATATCTTTATGGTCGGAAGTTTATCTTAATAACCGATCACAAACCATTAGTCAGCATTTTCAGTCCAGATAAACATTTACCAACAATGGCTACGCAGCGAATTCAAAGGTGGGCCATGATATTGATGGCTTACAACTTCGAAATTAAGTTTCGACCTACAGCAGAGCACGCAAACGCTGATGCTTTATCTCGTTTGCCTTTGTCATCTGATAAACAATTTGATGAAGAAACCTGCTTAAATGTTGACATAGTCTGTACACCTATCAACGCCGATGTTATTAGAAAACATACAGCAGAGGATCGAATCCTTCAGGAAGTCATCCAGTTAGTTCAAAATGGATGGCCAGAAAAACTAAAGGCGTAGAATAAGCAAATTACCTCATATTTTAATCGCAGGCATTCTTTGGTGTATGAGGACGGATTATTGTGTTTGCAGGCTGACACTACTCGCGTCGTTATTCCCGTCTCCCTCAGAGAGAATATCTTGAAGCTTCTTCATGAAGGCCATTGGGGAATTGTAAAAATGAAGAAGCTAGCCCGTAATCATTGCTGGTGGGAAAATATTGACAGTGATATAGAAAAACTTGCCAATGAATGTGAAATATGTAAAGTGGTAGGTTCGAGGCCTGTACAAGAATTTAATAGTTGGCCTGAAGTAAATAGACCTTGGGAAAGAGTTCGCATTGACTTTGCGGGACCATTTTGTGATTATATGTGGCTCATATGTGTGGATGCTTACTCTAAATTTCCATTCATACAACAGTTGAAAAGTACAACAACCGAACATACTGTTGAAGCGTTATCCTGTTTATTCGCATTGGAAGGTTTACCAGAAACGCTGGTAAGTGATAACGGGCCGCAGTTAACATCACGAGTCTTCAAGGAATTTTGCAGTCAAAATGGAATCAAACATGTTACAACAGCCCCTTTTCATCCTGCTTCCAATGGGCTAGCAGAACGTTTTGTACGTACATTCAAAGTATCCGTACAAAAGAACCTCGAAGAAGGTACAAGCCTTAAGTCAGCAGTCAATAAGTATCTAACTACATATCGCACAATACCCAACTCAAAGGGTATAACTCCTGCAGAATTATTTCATGGACGCCCTTTCAGAACTTTGTTGACACAGATTGCTCAAAGCGCAGAGAAGAAAACATTTTGTGGTAAGACAAAGTTTGTAACTAACCAGCCTGTGTACTTCCAGAACTATGCTCGTGGGCCTAAGTGGTTGAAAGGGAAAATCCATAAACGTCTGGGAAAAATGGTCTACATCGTAAAAAGCAGTGTGGGTTATTTTAAGCGTCACCAAAATCAGCTTAAAGTTCGAGCTAAGAGTGAGTTAGAACCATCATCAATTGGAGAAGGGTATATGTCTACAAAACCGATTATTCCAGTATATCCATCACAAGAGCCTCAACTTGAATCTCAACGTAGAGCCAGCTTCAACAAGGCTCATGATCAGATGTCAGCAGGGATCGAGCTCCGTAGAAGTATTCGAAGCCGTACACCTGTAGTCCGATTCCAGTCCGAGGATTTCCGAAATTAAAGGGTGGATAATGATATATATGTATTCTTTTAAAAATGAATTTAATTTAATCTGGAACTCTTACACATACATATGAATTTAACTTGCTGTAAAACTCCTGTATTAAAAACTAGTTCTGTAAATAATTTCTCACTAATACTTTTGAATTACAACATTTATAATTGTTACATTGTATATATGCTTAGAGTTTAATAAAGTTAGTTGCTGTATAACCGTCATTCCGTCGTGTTGTTTTTGACCGCTAATAAATATTTAACAATTGAAAACATATAAATATTGCGAGCCAAGACTTCAATGTGTTGGGGCAGCTTTTTTGTGGGTGCAGGTCATATGCAGGTCATAACACACAAATTTAGAAAATCTATTTCAAGGAGGGATTTGAGACCTTGCTTATTACACATCATAACCGAAGCTTCGTCTAAAGCGAATTTTACTAAGTTTTTCAAAGAAATATATAAATCGTTTAAATACTTCGGAAAATTGTAATACATTGACTTTGCATCACATTGAGAGTGTCGGCAATCCTACATGCGTCATACGAAATGCAGAGAACAAGTAGCAGTAAAAATTATGCTATGTTTAGTAATGATAAAAGGCTTATAATAATTTGCGATTTCAAGCACTATTATTGATCGTATGCGACATTCCAAGTTAAAATTCCGTTTATTGGAAATTTTAACTTTACAGCTATAATTGAAATATATCCAGAGTCGAGCATTTTTACTTGTGCAGAGTTTTAACGTTCAGAGTTTAACGAATTAATACGAATTGATATTCGCGATACAGAAACATACAGAGTCTAACGAATTAAAACGAATTAATAAAGACGATACAATAACAAAGAGAGTTCCAGAAGATCTAAGAACCTATCGTGGACTTCTCCGCAGTTAAAGTCGAAATATCGAACTAGGGCCAAACATTTGAGTGTACGTATATCTATCGTTTCGTCCATGATAAGGGATATATAAATTTTTTTTGCAAAATTTAGGCTATTTGCTCACACGATTCATTCTTTAAAATGAAATTAGTGACATTATTAAACTTCGTTTTCCCACACTTCAACAATTTTAATTAAATTGCTGCATGTGAAACAAAAAGTAGAAGTCAAACCGAAAATTCGAACTATTCATCGCAAGTTTGTGCCCAATAATTTTCTCACCTTATCGTTGATTTCATCATTCACTTCAAACAGGCAGTTGAAATCTTCTTCACAGACTTTTCCGAAATACTATCACAAATCTCGATCAGGACGTAAACCAACTATATCTGAAAGGGACAAATGCCAGATATTTTCAAAAGCAACGCAGCTACACCTTACAGCTGCTCATATTAAGGCTGAATTGAAGGGGCCAATGATCACCAGATGCATTAGGCAAAACCTGCATTAAAATAAAAATGCGGTCTGGACAAAACGTGTTATAAACCAAGGCTAAATGAGAGACACAAATCGGCCAAAATGGATTTCGCCAAAAAATTTATAAAATATGACGAAGAGTGGAAGAAAATTGTGTTTAGCGACGAAAAAAATTTAATATGGATGGCACAAATGGTTGCCATTTTTTATTGGCATGATTTACGAAAGGCTCCGGAAATAAGAACGAGCCGTAATTTCGGGGGTGGCTCTGTTATGGTATGGGGAGCGTTTTCCCATCATGGTAAGGTTCCATTGGCATGGGTTCCCACTCGTATGAATTCGCCAATTTATACAGTTATTAGGATATATGGTAATCGACAACGCCGAACAGATTATAGGACCGGATTTTATCTTCCAACAAGACAACGCGGCTATCCATGTTTCGAAATAAAGAAAAGGATATACCTATGCTTGATTGGCCTGCTTGCAGCCCTGATCTAAATCCCACATAGAACCTATGGGGTATTTTGGCTCATCGAACTTACAGAGACGGCAAGCAATACAATGCTTTCCAGGAGCTGAAGAGAGCAATTAAAACAGAATGGAATGGAATTGAAGAAATTATAATAAAAAAATTAATTTCATCAATGCCAAATAGATTGATTGAGTTCCTCCAAAAGAGATTAATTAATTGAGGTCCTCCTATAATATGAATTATGATTATGCTCATTTTGTTTTTTTTTATTTGCTTGTGTTGTTGTAATTAATATAATAAAATTAAAGTTAAAAATAATATTTGCATAGATAAAATATTTTAAATAAATAGAGTGACTTTATAATTATTTTCTCCACTGTATGAGTATTAAAAGTGTTCCCAAGGAAAAGGGAGTACTTTGCAAGTGAAGGGAGTACAGTAGTACGGTAACTTAAGGGGGGGGGGGGGGGTAAGGGATAAACAGTTTCGGAAAATCGATTTTTAATTTTTACGTTTTCTTGTAGTTTAACATTTCAAAAATGTTGTGTCAAAATTTCAAATCAATCGGAGCAAAACTGTCGAAATACTGCGCCCCTAAGTGGCACCTCTTTTATCTCCGAATGGCGCACGAGTATGCGAGAACCGAGGATGAGCGTCGTAAAGACAGGGCTGAAAATGAAGTCGAAGAACAGAGCAAGGAAGGAAGCATTAGACGCAGACTTGCAAGGAAAGAGTTACAAGACAACGTGATTGCTGCCGGCAACGTACTTTATGGACCTGGGAGCGATGATTCAGTGTAAGTTACAAAAAAAAATTTTTCCTCACTCTTTGAGAAAAAAAAACTTTAAACGCGTTTATCTGAAAACCAATTTTTCGAAGTCCGTGAACACGATCCTGCAAAATCTACTGAACCGATTCTTTTCAAACTTGGAACATACTTTTTTGGTATGAAATGCCTCCCCCCTACGTTTTTGAAATTTTTCCATTTTCATGTTAAGGTAGTTTTTCACCTCAAAATTGGCGGAAAACTTAACGTAAAATCGCGTTTTTTGCTTAAATAGGCCACGAACTGTTGAAAAATCAAAATAATAACTTTAGAACGATGGAGGGGGGAGAATAACCTCGTACTTTAAGTAAATTTAACAACATTTTTGATTTCAGATAATTCTACGTCGAGATATCGTGTTCACCGCACAACGTGTATTTCAAAAGAGGTTTTGGGGAATGCTCTGTTACCGGCTTATTTTTCAATATTTATGTACGGAAATTTAACTAAATATTCTCTAAATGATGCTTTATAATGTAAAAAAAGTTTGAATAAATTTGCTAAAACTGTTTCTCCGTAAACAATAACAGAAAAAAGTATTTTTTGATTCAAATTATCCCTTACTCCCCCCTTAAAACGGAGTACAAATACTCCGATCGGAGTATAACGACAGCACTAAATGGGACAACCCAGTTGTAAGTGAGAGGCACGATGGTGCTTTGGTCGGGATTGGTCGTGTGCGGAATTTAGAATAGAGTTAAGTTTAAAGCAAAGAAAATACGCAAACCGATCGGATACTGGAAGCGAAAAAAAAGAAACACAACACAAACACAAAGAATGCCCGCCTGTTACAAAAGTGTCTACTGGTAATTTATTTATTTCAAGTGTAACATTTGGCGTCCGTAACATGGTGCTTTTGATGATGAGGAATAGATATAGATTAGTGCTAGAAGATGCGTAGTTGGTGGATAGTTTAGGTTAGATCAATTTAGTGGATAACGGGCAATAGTGGTTCAAGCAGTTTTGATAGTGATACATGTGAGTTAGGCGAGAGAACGCAAGCTGTGTTACGGTTAGTGAGTGAGTTGATAGAGTTAGAGTAGATTGGGAATTAGCATGCTAACTAAATATTGTTTTTTTTTGTATACATTTATTTGTACGTGTCAATGTTTATTGACTTTTAATTAATACTAATAGTTAGAAAAGAGAATTATTATTTGCTAACGAGAGTAAACATTTCATAACTGGTAGAAGTAAATGTTCTTATTAGTATAATTGTTTTGCTATATTATTATTATATAATTTGATCATAGATATTTTGCAATGGGGAAGATTCAGGTGGATAAGCTGGCTACGGATGAGCTGGCGTATGAATTGGCGATCCGAGGACTGTCAAGAGAATATCATTGAAGTGGAGTCTCTCTGAGGCAGTCTATCTGTTGGTACTTCTTCTCCAGAATTCAGCTAAGTTGTGTCTGAAACCGCTTATGGATTGAGATGCGTAGACCGGATGAGGAGTACCAAGGGCGCTTAGAATGCTGTAAAGCTTCAGCTACGGGCTATTGCTTTATCTTCTACTCATTTTCCGGTTTTTACCGAATTAATTAGCTCTTCAATAAACCAAAACCCTCCAAAAATTACTTTTTCGATCAAAGATACAAACTGGAGGCAATTCCGTAACGACGTTGGCAGGGAAATCTGCCTTGACCGCTTAAATTTGGGCAGTATTGTAGGTACTGAACAGGTTAATAGTCTTATTAATTACGCCACCAGAACCATATGGAAGTCGCTACAAAAATCCACGCCACACAGAGAAGTGTTTCCGAAAGGCCATAATGTGATCAATTCTTTTATTATA
Organism: Nemotelus nigrinus; assembly: GCA_947369275.1. Lineage (NCBI taxonomy): Eukaryota > Metazoa > Arthropoda > Insecta > Diptera > Stratiomyidae > Nemotelus > Nemotelus nigrinus. Next base: position 59,247,221 of record OX376375.1, read on the forward strand.
AGCCTCATTCAACGCCGTAATTTCATCAGGAGGAAATGGCAGCGCCGCAGGGACGTAATATTTAAGATGAAAATGAATCATCTTAACAAAAGGATAAAATATGAAATTGCACGTGCCGAAAACGCTGCTTGGAACAACTTTGTCTCAAGCATGAACTATGGATGCCAAAATATGTGGAAAATACAGAAAACATTAAAAAACAAGCACCCTGTCTGCTCATTGGTTATTGAAAAAGATGGGAAGGTAATCTGTCGTGACGTTATAAGGCCGAAGCACTAGCCAAACATTTCTATGGTGTTCATAATGCCACAAATCACATGGGAAACACTTTCATTGACAAAATGGTCAAAAATACATATAACAGCCTTCCTGCTGCAGAGCAGGACTTACTAAATATACTTTGAGTAAAAACGTTGAAAAATCGTAAAGCCCGTGGCGACAATATACTCCCTAACTTGGCACTCAAGAACTTGCCCAGAAAGGCGATAGTATAGGTTACTTTCATATTTAATGCTTGCATTAAATTACGCTACTATCCGAAAGTGTGGAAAAGAGCGATTGTCCTTCCGTTTAAAAAACTGGTTAAAACTTTGGATTCTGTCAAAGATTTCCGCCCAATCAGTCTTCTGCCAACGCTGGGTAAAGTATTTGAGAAAATCCTTCTTTCTCGAATGCAGTCATTTTTCGAATCCACGAAAGGCATACCTGATTTTCAATTTGGACTCAAACGGATATACTCTACATTCTCTCAATACTAAAAAATCAGTGAGTCTCGTGACTTTTGACATTGAAAAGGTGTTTGACACTGTTTGGCATCAGGGTCTTGTATGTAAACTAATAACGTTTGCATTCCCCTATTACCTTAGTAGAATCATTGAATCTTTTCTTTCGAATCGCACATTTATGGTTAATAACGCTTTTTCTGCACAATATCTAACCTCTTCTGGGGTTCCGCAGGGCGCAGTCTTAAGCCCAACACTATACAACATATATACCGCGGATATACCAGTAGACCCAAAGTGTGAAATCGCTACTTATGCAGATGATGCTTGTTTGTATGTTAGTGACCTCTGTTCGGATAAAATCATTAATACCTTGGAAAGCAAACTAGAAAATATTTACCAATGCTGCTTTAGATTGAAAATTAAAATGAATTATGCAAAAACAAGAGCAATCTTCTTTGCTGGAAAGATGAAAAATATAAACCTTCCCACTCGTCCTCTTAGTTTCTTGGGGCAAAATATTCACTGGGACGATAAACTAAAGTATCTTGGCGTCACATTCAATAAAAGTTTATTATTTAAAAACTATGTAGCCAATATTTGCAATAACGTTGCGTTGTCAATAAAAACTCTCTATCCTCTTATAAATCGAAACTCTTATTTGTCTCAAAATAACAAATTGCTCATTTATAAAGTTGTCATGCAAACAAACATTTTGTATGGGTCACCTGTGTGGAGCTGCTGTGCTGTGTCTCATCTCGCAAAGCTACAGGCTGCGCAAAATAAATGTCTGAAAATGATGCTTAATAAGCCTTGGCACTTTTCTACAGTATCACTTCATCGGGTCTCCAATATTATGATGACTGATAAACTGGTAAAGAAAAACACTGTTTCTTTCTATAACGGGCTGCAGGACCTTAACAACCCACTTCTTGCATCTATTCTAACTACTACATCCTCCGGATGTAGAACTTAGGTTTAAGATCATTAGTCCATAAGTAGTATTAGTTAGTAACTCTAAGGATACATAAACAAAGTTGTTTGTCAATATTCTTTGTAATATTTAATATAAGTACTAGGTAATAAATTCTGAGCTTATCCTAACTTATGGTATCAATCACAGTTTGAAAAGACCTTAGTCTAAATCACTTAATATCTAAGCTTGTATGTACACAATTGAACAATAATGAATAAAACGTGTTGTTATTAATTCAGCTATATGGCCACAGCGATGGAAGCTCAGATGAGGCTGAGTCTTCGGGATCACATCATACCGCCTCAGCATTGCCAATAGTGCCACCACATTACAAAGAAGTGGTGGTAAATAAAGAGGTGTGGCATAGTTTAACGTTCTCTGAACGGCAATGAAATCCCGTTCTCTGAACAGGATTTCATTTGGAATAGTGCTCAGTCTTCGAGAAGATCAATTCGATGTTGAACAGGGAAGAAGGAAAGTTAACAGCATTATTGGGAGAATAAATCGAGTTTATAAGGGTAGGAATTGGATGAACGGTGGTGGCTATCGCCGCCCATTAAAAAGCGTTATAACCCTGTCTCCACTATCATACAAAAGCATATAGATATAGTGTTAATAAAAATAATAGATTTAGGAATTGTTGAACCTTCAACTAGTCCTTGGGCCTGCTCAATACTTATCATCAGTAAGAAAAACGGATCATATCGTTTCTGTGTCGACTATAGGAAACTCAACCAGGTTACCGAAACAGACACATACACATTGCCATATGTTTCGGCAACAGGAGGCGAAATACCTTTCCTCGCTTGATATTTAATTGGCATACTGGCAGGTTCAAATGGCAGAGGAATCAAAAAGAATAACAGCGTTCACGGTGCCCAACCGATTGCTATTATCAGTTTCGGAGGAAGCCATTTGGGCTCCAAAATTTTCCAGCTAGGTGGCAAAGTTTGACTTATAGAGCCTTAAGTCCTGGCTTAGAACCCTATGTATTTACGTATCTGAGCGACATCGTTATCATAACCCAAGTCTTAGAAGAGGTATTCCGGAGGTTGTGATAGGCAGGATTAAAGGTGTCGAATGAAAACTGTGAGTGAGTTGACCCCGATATATTACAGTGATTCCTCATTCAAGTTCGTCACTTTATTAATGTCAATGGCATTTGACAATTTTTGGGGATGGTGTCACGGTAGGGACTATTAATACCGGATTTCGCCAGTTTGGTTCCACCATTGACATCACTGCTCAAGAAGTGTCGGAAGTTCTTCTGGAGAGAGGAATGCAAGCGTCCTTTTTTCCGAGTGAAAGTAAAATTGTCAATGACACCGATAATCGTATGTTCAGACTACGAATTGCCATTCGTTATCCAAACAGATGCGTCGAGCACAGGCTTGGGTGTAGTGTTAGTCAGAGCCACTCAGAAGAAGAGAATGTTATTGGCTACTTAATTAACTCACTGGAATCTGTGGAGAGGAAATATTCGGCCACAAAAAATTTATGTTGGGCAGTTTGACGAACTATGGAAAAATTGCGGCCAGACATCCTGCGAGCCTGCTTTTCTGCGTTCATGTATCATTATTCCTTAGTGAGGCTGAGCAGCTTGAAGGATCCTGCGGGAAGGCCTGCAACGTGGGCTGTTAAACTTAAAAAATATGACTTTCATATCAAAAACAGGAAAAACAAGGATCATCTCGTCCCAGATGCCCTTTTCCGCGCAGTGGTCGTAGTCCAGACAAGTCCTGGTACGGCTGGTATGAAAGCCAGCGACATCAAGTCATGGAGGATCTTAGTAGATTCCTAGAAATTATGAGACCTTGTGGAAGCACGTTCGAGTTAGGCATCAGAAGCTATGAAGCTGTGAGAGCTACAGGCAAGTAGTACCTAAGTCAAGGAGGACTGAGGTGCTGAAAACATGCCACTATGAGCCAACTCCGTCAGTGGCCCCCCAAGTAAATCAAAGGGATTCACGTACATATTGACGGTGCTCGACTACTTCTCCAAGTTTTCTTAACTCTTTCTTCTTCGAGCTTCAACGGCAAAAACAGTGGCCGAAATAGTCCCGGAGGTGGTGTTCCTACTTTTTGAAGTGCCAAATGCTATCATGAACGATAATCGGGTGCAGTTTCGATCTCAGTAATTTTTGCATTAGCGCACTCATTTGCTTTACTATCCACAGACTTATCCAGTTGAACAGCTTAGTTAGGATTTCAAGATAAGCTGTGCTCTGCGTACTTGCACGAACGCCGCGATTAAATTTACCCCATATTTTGTCACTTTTTGGCGGGAAATGCTAACCTAGTGGAAGGATGTTGAGATACCTGTAGACGGAGAAGAGGGTACCGATGCACAGCAGAAAACTGACGGTTTGGAAAGAGTTATTCAGGCTGTCAACCCAAATATCGCCCGTCTGGTAACAAAGAGTCTCCACGAAATTTAGTTAAATTAAGTCTAACAGTATCTTATACATTATTACTGTCCACATACGCTTTACCCACGCTGGGCGCACTATTTTTTTATAACTAAAACATGGTATATTTACCGTTCAAGTGTATACCGACATTCTGAAACATTTGGATTTGAATCAAAACAATCGATTAAACAACAATTCGAAACTAGCTTGTGCTTACTAAGATTGTTTCTTGACCTTTTGGCCTTCAATCCAAGTGCTTACCTCTAATTTTTCATACATTGCATTGCCTAAAAGCAGTTAAAAAAATGAATATATTCACTATCATTTCAATTACAAAACTTTTCGCGACTCAGCACGCAAGCACACATCTTCCCCAACTGTTGACTTTTTCAAATATTCCGTCTGCGTTTGTTGAAACAATCAAATACGAACGAAGAAAAACGCTGACAAATGCAATGCCGAGAACGAACGTCAGCGACATTTCAAATAAAGTTGGCGAAAATACATGCAAGCATATACATTTTGTTGTTGGCATCGTTTTTTAGTCTGTTGCTATACCTACTTCATTTTTTTCAAAGGTATCGCTGTCTGTATCAACTCTCTGTCAGACTTTTTCGTGAATGTGAAATTTAGAACGTGAACGCCGAAAAGAGGCACGTGTGTAAATGTTTGAGAGTTTGAGTGCAAAACTGATGAAAAGTAGAATAGGAAAAGGAAACGGAATAAAAACGCTTTTTTTCCGTTATATCTATTATACGAATACGAACCGTGAGATAAGCTGTATGAGATAAGAAAATCATTAAAAAGTTAAAAGATGTTTTTTGTATCGCCGTTTGAATTCCTTTTTAAAGGATATGCTGTTACTTGAATAAATTAATGGTTTTCTTTTAATAAGATTTTTTTTTCAAAAGTTACAAAGTTTTTAGACAGTCTATGAAATAAATACTGAGAGATGCTCGTAACCCAACTCAAAAGCTTAAATTTAGTGCAGCTCTGCAAACTAGTAACCTATAAATTACTACGCAATATTTCTTATAATTCAACAACTTTACGATATTTCGAAATTCTCCATCACACTATCATTAACGACCACAACGTTTCCTCAACAAATTTCAAATCAGTCTTATATGACTTGACATTAAAATCAAATTGCAAATATCCTTTCCAAATGTCTACGAAAATGAGACCTTAAAATGCTATCAATTCCTGATCATCACAATTTTAAAGCAATTTCCAAACGACCATTATAGCATATCCGCAACTCAACGTCACTCTCGAGAACATTCTGCCATCCCTCTAGTCAGCTGACCGTAAAGAAGGAACCCAAGCGCAAATCCTTATTGTGATCATAGAATAAAATTTTATTTATAATAATCCAATTTGTCGGTCATGGTAATGGTTAAAATCGAATTGCTCTCCAAGTACGCAGTGGTTGTTGTATCGAACACTAGGACAAGCTCCCTCTCTCTCTCTCGAGTGCAAGAATATCATTCTCGGTGAAGCAACAGTCATGGAACGACGTAAAATGCTATATCCTCATATAATTTTTTTTTTTTGCTTGCTGTTAGTCCGGCTAGTCTTTGGGCATCCTGGCATCCGAGCATTATCGTTGACTTGGGAGGAGATACTGTGCGAAGAGCACAAGCATACTTGAAATTGTTGTTATTGCTCTCGGTCATCATTGGAAATTTATAACCATAAAGATGATGGGAAATTGGTCATGTTCGTTTATTAGATTAGAGCCTGGGAATCTGTTCAGAATATGAAGAGACTGTAAATTAGATTTATTACCGGTAAATGAATTTCGTTGTGACGCTACGTGATGATTCTTTATCGTGTATGCTTAGTAAAAGTGCAAGAGAAGAGAGAGAGAAAAAATGAAAATTGATAGCATTGAATAGTACTATGTCCAGTTTCTTTCGACAAAGATCAGATGCTGGAAGTATTTCAGGACACATTTTCTCTATTAGTTGATCCAAATCTTTTTTTATTTATGTTAGAAAATGTATTTGCTGTGGGACCTTGCAGCTTTTTTTAGCACACCTCATCTACAAATATAATTGCAAAAGTTGATTGGAACTCCTTATTTATAAATTTAAAATATACAATTATTTGAGTATAATGAGCTTAAGAAAAGTTGAGATAGTTGCCATTGAGCAATCTTATAATTCATTTCTTAAATTTCCCAATTTATTTTTAAGCAAAAAGAAACAAAAAAACATTAATTTTTATTCTAACCAACGACATAATAATCACCATAAACATTTGGAACAGAAACAATCAAGCGACTATTGAGTCACTGAATTAAAAGTGACCAAGGGACACTCATCACACTTTTTTCTCTGCCACATTAAAGCTGTAAAACAATATTTTATCCTGGTTAGATCGCTGAAGGGAAAACTAAACGGCACCGGCTTAAGATCAAACGCCATACCACTCCGAAAGAGCACCACAACGCCATTTGTTAATTTAACCATATATATGTATTATATTAATACTTGGCATGGGCCTTTGTATTTATTTATTATTCAGCGATAATCGAACACAACAACAAAATATTTAAAGAAAGAGAAACAATTTTATTTGTTTCAGTCAAATTTATTCAATTCTTGCTGGATGACAGAAATATTTGTGCAAATAGTCTGCGGAGTGGAATTTGACTTAGCTAAATCAGTTGGCATCAGCGCAGTGTCGAAAAGAACCGGCAGCTAAAGGCATGAATGCGACGGCAAACAGGAGAGGAAATTCAACTGTCTACAAAGATGGTTCTTGAATTGGGTTTTTCCTATCAACTGTCTTCGTAAACGGCTGTACAAGATAAAAACAAATGCGGAGAACGTCGAGAAGAAAGTTGAATTGTTGAACAGCTGATGGATGATGAACAGCAGAATTTTGACTTCTATTTGGAACACTATTGAGTTTTGAATTGTTCAATGCATATGAGTTTTGAAAAAAAGTTTGTTTTTATCTTCTGTTTTTTTGAAAAATGTGAAGAAGTAAAAGTAGCGGGGCTCTTGAATTTTTTTGGACACTCGTGAAAGGCAGGCAGCTCCGAAATGTCACAGGGTGAATCAGCCAAAGAAAATTTTCTAGCTTCCTTCCTTCCTTTGCTGCTTTTTCTGCCTGACTTATCCGCTCTTTTTTCGCAGTAATTAAAAGTAGTGGTCTGCCGTAAACTGCCGTAATTTCTTAATTTTTAGGAATATCTTAATAAAATTTTGAGACATGATTTCTGAAGGTATAATAAATTGAAAAAATGCAACAAAAACTATTTCTTCAAAATTATAGCCGGTACTACGCCCTTAAATAAACGCCACAACATTGGGACATTATTCAATGATCTTGATTCACAAAAACTAGAAAATGGCTACCGTTTCATAAAAAATAAAAGTCGCAATTGTTGTGTTCAAATAATATTACTTATTACTAATTTTCGAAGAAAATTAGTATTAAACTCACTTCGCCGAAAATTCGTCATATATATATATATATATATATATATATATATATATATATATATATATATATATGTATATATATATATATATATATATATATATATATATATATATCGTCGCTGTTAAATCAAACCGGCATATCTGCAAAAATTGAGTTTTTGAGTTTTTGGTATCAAAAAATTCCATATTTTCCCGTCTATTTTTATGTCGCACCGGCATATCATATAGTTGAATAAAACCCCGTCTAATGGTGTTGTGCCGCTTTGCATTCACGTGGAAATAGCCCACATGCGAAAACTTTAAAGCGCTCTGGTGAAAAATATGAATTTTGCAGATATGCCGGTTTGATTTCACAGCGACGATATACTATATATATATATATATATATATATATATATATATATATATATATATATATATATATATATATATATATATATATATATATATATATCAGCGAAATGGTTAAGGGAGATAAATAATCTCTGGAGTGGCCGATCCGATTAAGCTGCCATTTTCGGAGAACATAGATGTATATAACAGGTAAGTCCATTCCGATTTTTTAAACCTTTTGGAAGCGGCGGACTTTTTAGTGAATTTTCAGGTGAACCTATATTTCGCAGCAGTGTAAATTTTTGTCAGAAAAAGTACTAGGAATGAAAACTTATTATGTTTTTAGTTTGTTTATGATAAAGAAGTGGAAATTTTGAGCCTTGTGTAGGCACTGAGTGCCTAAAAGCAGGCAAGGATTTTTTCTCAAATTTCGATTTGTCATAACTTCTAAGAAAAACAATGGATCATCGTAAAATTTTCAGAGACATCTCTGACTACTCTAAGTAGGAGAGACTTTTTCATGAGCTCTGATCTTAGACCCTGGAAGTTTGTGGGTTAAGGCAAAATATCCAGTTTCATGATGAGGAAACTCTCTTTTCTTTCTGTTTTAATAGCTTTCATATTGTTCTAACAACTTTTTGAATATCAAGTATTTCCTTATTACTCGGAAACGTGCCCAAATCTTTCTCTTCCACAATATTGCCATTACTAGACATATCTTAGCCATTCTAGTCTCCAACTTAAGGAAATAAAAAATAATTTACTGAACTCTTTAAAAAACAGTTGCCGAGAAAGAAATCGTTTCTGCCCAGTGGTTTGGCTTCAAAATAAATCGCGATGCAACACAGCCACTTTGAATTTTATGGATCTTCATGATCAACGTAAGAACGTACCAAGCTTAGACCAAATTTGGCACTGCCTGCTTAATGCATTCTCATGAACTCTCTATTTCTTTTATCAATTTAATTTGCAGCTTGTTGCCGACAATGGAAAAAATTCAAGCTTCCAGTGTCTTACTTGGCTCGATCTTTGAACGCACTCTTTTAGATAGTAAGTAACCAAGTAACATCTTGGCATATTATGACAGCCACAATCTTAGAAACGATGCATTGAAACTCTAAAGGCAAAAAACTCCAATTTTATGCCTTTTTAACAATGCTCTGTCCACTTTTACCCAGAAAAAAAACCGTACCCGGTAACTACCAAAAGGTTTTCTCATGTTAATGTGTGTCACTATTGTCGTTATGTGTATTCAATGCGGCAGACTAAACATGAAGAGTGTTGATTGAGGCAGAATCAAGAAGTAGCCTCGATTCGGTATGCAAAATAAATTTTAAAAAATCTTTTGCTGCACATCGTCCAGAATCAAGTAGATACCACAGAGCATAAAAAAACATTAAATATTTCTGAATGCCAAATTCTTAACCACACTGCAAGATGTCATTAAATTTCCTTATGTTCAGCTAATAATTTACAAACGCATAATCAATTTTTCTTTTATGTCAATGGCATATGAAAATTAAGATGAAAATGTAATTTTCTCAGTCACTGATTCGAAACAAAATAATGGATCCCAAGTATGATAGCTCGTATTTTCCACTAAATTCAGTTGCCATCAGCTCCACCACAAAGCATTTCACACTTGAAAATGGCATTCCTTACAGCCCAAGGACAATGACTGCTGTAATTCACCTTTCGTCTACGTTCAACTCAACGAAATGATCAACAAATTGCCATTTCCTTTCGCATTTTATCTGTGAAAAGAGCTAGCATTTACAAGAGTATTAACTAGACAATAAAACATTCATAAAAGTCCTTCACTGCATTCAAATATCCTGGAGAGAATTTTCTTGATTTTTTTTCCATTCTTTGTAATAAATTGTGCATTCACTTAAGATAAGACACATTTCCGTTTGTATTCCATTGTCTGAATCAACTCCGCTTTCTTGCTGTACGAGAAGAACAATGACACACGGAGGTACTCAAAAATGTCTTACGTCGCTCAGTGCTATCAGCACTATTAACACTACATTGAGTTTGCTTCCTCACGCTGATGCGGGTAGCGTTCATTTTGAAGATTTTTCATGGAATAAACAATGACGTTGTTGAGAAAATTCTCACTTAGTGCCAAGAAATGAATGATTTTCCTTGATATTGCAGACATCCAAAAAAAAATTGGATGAAGCATTGATAGGTGTTGTTGATTGCATCTCTTCATGTCCACTGCCAATACTTATAGCAACCGTTACTTTTGCTGCATTATCTTATCGTTATATTTTTGCTTTTGATACTCTTAATACCACGACACATTTTGGAGAGGTTTGGATTTGGCCCGACACCGATCTCTCACTCCATCAGGCTAGGAATGGTGCCAATTTCGCAAAAGGTATCACACTATCATTTCCAATGTATTGAATTTCCCAAGCAAAATGAACAGAGTGCTGGAGTTTGAGTGGAAAAGATACACGTAAATTGAGTTTGGCAGTATTTCAAATAAACAAAATGCCTTTTGACTGACGGAATTTTGTTCAAATCAGTTGAATTCTTGTTTAATAGAAGGTGGGTTATTTGCGTCTCGATCAATAGCAGGTTAGGGTAGACAGCATTAAAAACAACAACAATTCTGCCTCAATTGTTGTTGTTTTCAATGCTGCCTAACTTAACATTATCGAGACGCAAAAAACTAACCTAGCGACATTCTTAATTTTTTCACGATGAAACCAGAGTTTAAGGAAACAGGTGGTCGCAAAAATTTAAATAAAATTAGGTTTTCAGATTTTAAACATTTTAAGCCATTCCGCATGATAACCATATTAGTAAAAGTATAAAAAAATGTTGAATTTGAATTTGAATATAATAGGTATATAAAATCTAGCTACCTCTTGTATGACGCACTCTACTTCGGCTGCCTCCTCTGATTAAATGTCATTGCAGGATCATTCTCATTTGAAAATTTTATGACATCGCTTAGTAAAGAGATGTCGAAAAATGACAAAAATTACCATAGCGGGCAGGCGTTTCATGGTTTTGCAACGGAATTCCTGCGGTATTTGGCTTATGATGAGGTCCATTTCCTACATGAATTTCGTTTGGATTTCATGACTGGATCGGAAGCTAGATACAATTTACAATGTTTCGAAGGCAAAAATAACCAAAGCTGGCTTACCAACTTTAAAACCAAATGTTTACCAATTTTGGCATAGAGTAAGGTACAGCTACTGGGTAAATTTCGTGTAAGTTTGTCGGCTGAATCGGAAGCTATGGGCCAAAGAGCATTTATTTTCCAAAATGGCACCACTGCCACAGGGTGCTCCACATTTCAAAATTACTGTCATCAGATTTGATACTAGTTATTTTTTGCCGTAGCTTCGCACTGTTTTAAAAGTGTACTGCTTTAAAAGTACACGTGTTTATAGTTTTAGTGAACATCAATACTCTCTGCAAGTTTCACGATGATCCAAAGTTTCTGTCAGAAGTTTTTCTTCAAAAATCAGTAATTTTCTAATTTTCTTCGAAAATCAGTAAAAATGATCATTTTTCATTTTTCAAGTGAGAACCAAACCAACTCCCTTAAAATTTAGGTTTTATTTCATATTTTTTTGTAAATTTGAAACTCAAGATAAAATTTTCCAAACCATCAGCGTTATTTTCCCCCAACACAATAGAGCCTGCTCAGATGTTCAACAAAATTCAATGCACGAAAGGATATTAATCATTAATTTAATTTTTTTTTTATTTTTTCAAAGGTATTAATCATTTTATCCTGGCACAGATGTCTATCATTGTATACTGAAATTGCATTTTTCACAAAATTTAAATTTCTGAATTTAACCAAAAGTATTGCAAAGCTGGACCGATCTGTAAACAAATCCACAGTGTAATACTCTAAATCCAACGTCATCGTCATCCAAACAATTCACTCTATCATGAAAATTACGTAACAGGAAATATTTACAGTCACACAATTGCACTCATTCTATGAAAAAATAGCTCATTTATCATTTCGCCATACAAAGATTGATTACTGCTCATTAGGGAAGCGGGTGTACTTTGATTAACAAATTAACAGAGCTGGTGATGAAACGACCTTATTTCCATCCAGTCATTTGCAGTGCAGTCTTCTTGCAAACCATTCCGGGGGACAAGTGTCCTTATCTCATGCCCAGCTAATAAATTCACTGCCAGCTTCTTTGCAAACTATAATCATCTTCCTCTTCAATTTCATCACAATATTAGAGTTGAGAGGGTGAGAGATAGAGAGGAAAAAATGATACTTGTGCTGTTTATTTAGAAATTTATACTTGCACTAATCTCAATCTCCAGTTCGCTACGGTTTTATCTTTCCGTTAGCCATGCGCCTCATAGTTTGATTTTCTTTACTTGCTATTCATCACTTCTTTCTCTCTTCCACCCCTCATTCGTAGCCTCGGAAAACATATCTCCCAGTATTTTAGATACTTTTCAAGAATGCTAAGTTCTTGGGATATTTATCCAATAAATTTTCCGCTAGATTAATGGCTTTCTTCTCATTAAGTTTAATTCAAATGCTTCGTGAAGCTATTCATGCTCGCTCTCGAGACATGTGTGTGTATGTATCTGTGTTACAATTTACGCGTCGTCCGTTGGCACATAGCAGTAGGCTTACTTAAAACGCTGTTGTTAAAAGCGTTTTGTGGATAAGACAAGTACACAGTGGTGTGGATCAGAATCAAACCGACGGGAACGGGAAAGGTCGGTCGGAACAAGTGGCGAGCGAGTGAGAGTATTTACAAGGACCAAGGGGGCTAACCGAGATGATTTCAATGAAAATAGATAAATTATGCATGACAATGATAAAGCATGTTCGCAGATATAGTATGAGAGAGAGAGAAAAGAGCGACAGAAAACTGAAACTCAAGATAAGATATCTCTTCGATTTGGCAATGAGAGGCGAAGAAAGATTGAAACAGAAGAATGGCATCAGGAAGAGCTGTCCATTAGAATCCTTAATATTGGCATCTTTTTGAGAAGCTATGCGCCTAATGGTAGCAATATCGATTGAATTACTTGTTTGAATTCTTGAATCTTCTGGCATATCAACTGAGTGGGGATTATTTTTGTGAAGGTCTTACGGAAGCAATAGCCTAGGTCAAGAAATTGAGACAATTCAAGAAAATTAAACGTTCTTAGTTAGAGTTAATATGACCTATATTCATTGAAACTCTATTAGAAGCTAATGGCTTCTAAGAAAGTAACTGTGGGCTGCCAAAAAATTGATTGTTAATCAACTATCAAACTCAACAACCCCTTTATATTAAAATATTATTGTTTTAATTTAAACTATTGTTTAAATTTACCAAATTTTTATTTGACTGATTCAAGGTAGTCTTTCATGAAAAATGACGAGTAACAAGGTTTCAGTTTGTCAAGCGCTACGCTGTAATATTTTCGCTTAATGTGAAGGGTGAAAAAGTTAAAGTGTCTGGTCCACCGTAAGGTGGGCGAATCGGTGGACGATTGGAATCGACTCGAATGATGACACGTGAGCCTGAATCAAGATGCTTAAATATGACTTTTTTAATTTGAAATGGTCTGTAGCATCGGCTGGGCGGTTTTTCGCCATTAAATTTGAGAACTTGGTTTTTTCAAAGAAGGAGCTCAGCAAGTAACGCAGAAAATTCTACTCTTCAAGAAGAAGTGTTCGTGTCTAGCTTAGTGGAAGTAAGTGGAAGTATTCGCGTCCAGCTTAGTGGAAGTGTCCGTGTCCAGCTGTCGTCATTATGAGCCATGTCAATCAACTTGAGTGTGCGATGCCATCGTTCGAGAAAACTGGTTACTTGACGATGATAAACCGTAGTTCGATTACGAACGGAGCACATTAACCGACTGAACGATAAAAAGAGCTGACTTAAATGGTCTTCCTTGGTCGGTAATGATATTTTGGGGTACTCCAAAACGTACAGTCCAATTCTTGAATAAAGCGTCAGAGCATGATTCGGCGGTAATGTTGACTAGAGGAATGGTTTCTGGCCAACGTGTAAAATGGTCAATGATCGTTAAACAATATGTGAAGCCCTGTGAGCTGGAAAGTGATTCAACAATATAAAACCGAATAGCCTTAAAGCGTTTGGAGACTTTAGGAAAGTTGGTAAGTTGGGCTTTAACATGTCTGGTAGCTTTGCATGATTGACATTGAATGCATTCACGGGCCCAAGTGTTCATATCTTTGTTTCGCAATCCCGGATAAGCTGCAAGAAGTTCGCGGCCATAGGGCCTTTACCCACTTGTATTTTTGCTTCACTCCTCAAACCGGTTTGACAACAATCACCATTTCCACACTTGGTGTGCATCAGCAACGGTAGCGTTCATATACCGATTATGAATATGAATGTGTGCGTGTTGTTGTTTTCTCATTTCGACTTCACTGAGAAAACACATGGCGCCAGACGCCATAATTTATAGACTTCTGGCGCCATGTACATAGTCGATTTAGGGATTGTGATAAAATATAGCGCCACACGCCATAATACATGGCGAAAAGTACATAGGCCTACACGCCATGTACTATAGTCTTCCACGCCATGTACATGGCGTGGCGAACTATATTACATAGCGTGGAGAGCTATAACACATGGCGTGGAGGACTATACTGTATGGCGTGGAGGACTATACTGTATGGCGTGGAGGACTATACTGTATTGCGTGGAGGACTATACTGTATGGCGTAGAGGACTATAGTACAAGGCGTGAAGGACTATAGTACATGGCGTGAAGGACTATAGTACATGGCGTGGATGACTATAGTACATGGCTGGAAGACTATAGTACATTGAAGAAGCAAATCAGTCAAAACAGTGCTACTTACCATAAATGAGCACACGGAGAAGTCACTTGCTTGCAACAAACAGGCGCTGGCTGCATTTAGAGTCGCCGAAGGAGCCATTCAATAATATGCGCCCTTAGCCGATTGAGAATGTTGTCGATCTATCGACGATACTCAAGTATCACTTGCTGACATTTATAGATTCCCTCACACAGTATGGCTGCGAGTTATAATTGGAGTGCCATGAGCCATATTACATGGCTCATGGCACTATGTAATATGGCGTGTGGGGCCATAATTTCTGCGCCATGTAATTATGGTGCTGGGAGCTATACTGCATGGCTCAGGGCACTATGTGCATAGCGTGTGGCACCATAAATGCTGCGCCATGTAACATGGGACCACGCGCTATGTAGATTCTGAGATTATGGCGCTGGGAGCCATATTGCATGGCTCAGAGTACTATGTACATGGCGTATGGGACCATAAATAATGCGCTATGTTACATGGCTCTGGGCGCTATGTGGATTTTTTTCAGTGTTGAGTGTTTCATGAAAAATTTCTAACCCGTGAATTATGTTTATAGTTGTCTTAGTGAGTTGCCGCTCGATCAATCAGTTTCAAACGTGATGCAAATTTCTCTCCAAGTGCATCACTTTTTGTAAAGAATTCCCCTTGATTCTTCTGCCTCTTGCCCAGAAAACCGGTTTGAGGAGTGCATCAATAATACAAGTGTGAAAAAGCCCATAGGCAGTATAATTGCATTGTGCTTTATTCAACTTTGCTGAGTAGAAACCAAGGGGCTGCCAGTTATTGTTAACATTCTGCTCCAATAACGAGATTGGAGGCATCACCGAACAATGAAAGTTCGGCATATGAGCTAGAGAAAAATAGGAGAGTTGATTCTGCCGCACCTTTTTGAACTGCAATGAAAGCCGAAGTTGATTCGGAAGTCCAATCTACTTTTTTTGATCCTTCTTTGAACATTGTTTATTTATTTCCATAGCGAATTTTCGAGATGTAAATATTGAATGCAAGCATTTATTGGTAAAAAAATAACAAAAATGCCTCGTGCTGGCAGCTCTTTGCTGGTCTATGAAAAAATCGCTTATTAAATTATAAAACTTTATTTTTTCAACCTGAATACATTCTTTATATTTTAAGATAGATTCAACTAGGAGGCGAATAGAATCAGCATCTGTATTTGGGGTGAAATGGTCTACTTTAGGCCAAAACGCAAAAAAAAGTCATCCCTTGTGCACAATGAAATTAAAGCAATGATATTCCATATCAGTTTCAATTAAATTCATTAGACTCATTAGTTGTATGTACTAATGAAAATAATGAATTTCAATACGAATGGTAATGAATTTCATTATTACTATATTTAAATTCATTGCCGAAGTATTATTACTTTTATTACATTATAGTAATAAAAGTGTAGTGCAGTTGATTACAAAGGTAATGGAGTAAAAAATTATTACTATTGCAATGAAATTAATTTAATTTTTTATATAATTTCATTATACCTTTCTCTTCGTGCAGGAACTTAGTTTTTTTTACTTTTTCGAGCAACTGGCTATCTTATCGTCTCAAAAGGTACGTTGTCGCCCAATTTTGCCTGATACCAGCATAGTGTTGTCAGTATATATTAAATAACTTTCTCAAACGATAAGACCTACTCTGTGATCGAAACCGTGATCTAAATTGTCTTTTTCGACCCATAGATCTGACCATTTTAGCGAGCTCATCGATATGTCCGTGAATGCTGCTCGAATCACAGCTGTAACCAGACGATACAGTCGCTTCATAAACCACAAGGCTAGTAAAAACCTCTGCAATTTTGTCGGCAGTGTCAGCTAACTGTTGGGAGGTGACCGTGGTGTCACAGGTTAAAATAGCCAGGCTTTGTTTGGGAAGATACTGTAGCCATAATGTTCCAACTACCTCATCTCTCTCACTAGGAGGGCTTTCTATCATCCAATGTAAGATCTTTCAACAAATGTTTCCATTTAGAAAATGACTTGATGAAAGTCTTGATATAAGCGCCTGCTTCATTTCATTCTAAGGCTCCTCGCAATTGTGATATGTCGCGAGAGAGAGAAAGAGAGATAGAGAGAGAGACAGAGAGAGAGAGAGACAGACAGACAGACGGTCAGAGAGAGAAAGAGAGAAAGGTACAGGTCTGCATCGTCAGTTCAAAACGGAGGTGGGCTAAAAGCCTTCGTGCTGATTTCCGGAGAGACGTTCATATTAAGCTGAAGCTCAGGTTCAGCCATCGTAACTACATCAAATTTCTGAATACACCAGACTAATATTCCATTACCGTTTAACTCCATTACCCACATATAAATAATAATGTTGTTCAGCCAAACAGTTTATTTTTGCTCGTGGTTTTTACTGTAAGAAGATCGATGGTTGGCTTCGATTTTGAGGCCTCTACAGATGTTAATGTCGTGGATGTCATTGGTCCTTAAGATTTGCTAATAATATTGCTGAATGAGCTTGAAATGATTGTTTCAGAATATGCACTGCTCTCTTGGTGTAATTCAATTTCGAAAACTTGAAAATGACTCACTTTTGGTGCGTCCATATCTTTCAGAGGTTTCCGCAAATTAACTATGTTGGTGCTGTGAATTTTAAATTAATCTGAATTTATATTGAATCAGAATATTCTCAGTCTGCCACGATGATAGAAATATTTTGACTGAATCCGACCGCGTGAGCTTTGTGTAGTAATCGTCTGGTTCACGTGCGCCCGATGTCGGAGTCACTAATTATCGGTCGCTAAAAATTTCAAATTGATTGATATTATTATTCAACTATAAATTTAACAACCCTTTTATGGTCAAATATTATTGTCTAAAATAAATCTAAACTATTATTGTTTACATTCACAAATTTCATTTTTTAAACTTGTCTCAATAATCAACAATCAATCAAATCAATCAAACTGTTTTAAAATACAAATTTATTAAGGGGGTATTTTGGTCTAGAGATTTGATCAAATCGATTTTTTTTTTGTTTGCATATTTTCAAAGTTAAGAATTTTAAGAATAAGCTTTTAAAATGATTTTCGAAAAATCGAATTATTTTTGGAGTTAGAGTTATTTTTGTGACACGCCAACTAAACCAACAAACGCGATAAACAACGAATTAACCGCTCCGAGCTACGAGCTTCTCAAGCTTCTAAAGAAGTTCGAACTGCTCGTATGGCTGAAAGAGCTCCCGAAATTCTCGCTTTTGAAGTTGAAGAAGGAACATTGTATGAGACGGGGATCTCTGATTAAAAAAAATCGAAGTATAACATACCATTAAATGGATAATAAAACGAGACTCCAAGCTTTAAACGCGTTTTTCTCGAAACCACTTTT
>OX376375.1:59267795-59364005 GCA_947369275.1 Nemotelus nigrinus
TTGGCTTTGATACTGGCAGAAGGTTGCCAGCACGAGTCGGTTGTGCTACTTTTGTATCAATAAATGCTTACAGTTAGTATTCATACCGGAAACATTTACAATGAAAATAAATAACCGATGTTTCAATTCCCAAAGTTCGGCAAATTTTTCGGATCGCAGCCCCAAACACCAACTTCAGTTACAGTGCTGCAGGCACTGAGCATTTTCTTCATTGATGTTATATGAGATGCTACTTTCAAAATTTTGTGAAATAAGCAACTCATAACGAATATAATTAACCCGTGTTTTGCTCTCATAAACTTTGAAATTCATGCCAGTGGTAATATCTGAAACCTTCCACCATATGAGTTATAATGCATTCTTGAGACCAAAGTAAAACGTGGCGTTTGAAACAGTTTGGCCGTAATAAGCAGCTCATGTGGTGGAATATGCACTCAAAACCTGCACGATTCTTCTACTGTTCTTCGAACATTAGTGTTTCTAGCGGTTCAGGTGCGCTAGAGTTTTTTATATTGCTTCCGTAAAATCACCTCAAAATGAGCCTCTAGACCAGAATACTGCCTTAAGTTGCTAGGATTTACAAAAACGAAAAGAAGAATGTGGAAACTGTACAGTGTTTGGAATGTATTTTGGAATTTAGCTATAAATGTAATAGGTTAAAACAAAAACCGTGACCCCACATAACTATCAATATAATTTGTTCTTCGGCCGATAATAACAAATCATCTGTTTTCAAACAAAACTTCACCTTCAATTTACTAAATATCTAAATTCCGTTATGAAAATGATTCAAAAAGCCGACGATATTCCTATAAAAGCATGTTTCAACCAGAAAATCATTGCCGGCATTCTTTTGAAGTAAAATCAGATTCAATTGGAAAAACAGCCCGACATTACAAGTCAAACGTATTATTTTTCATTTCAATTATAGCACGGAAGAAACGATGAATGCTCATTAGCATTACAAACTTATCCTAAAATCGTATTCAATTACACGACAACTTTAAAGTGTCATCATCATCGTTACCGTCACCCTGTCGACGACAATCGTAATCATTACTTCACCGCATTTTTCAAATATACTCGTATATACGAATACTTACAAACATGCTCGTGAAAGCAAAATTTTCCAACTCGACAACTTCCTTCTTCGGTTCATTAATCATTTAGTTTAGCATACGGTATTGTTCATCGTACACTTCCACGTGCGAAATGCCTGCACATTTCACTTAACACGCTTCCCATTTAACTTGCTGACATTTGCTAATACCGACAGTAACATGTCACTTCTTTGAGTTCCTCCATGAAGAAGTTGAAATGAAATAGACCAGCGGCGCCATCAACGACGGATTATACGGATGCATTCTGATAATATCAGGTTGCATGTCAAAAATATCGATTTCACAAAGGTCGTAGCAGTTAGAAGCAATTCACACCTTCCAAGATGCTGTCATAAAGCGAGACAGGTGCATGAAGTAGATCGAAAGGATTTGCAAAAGATAAGTAATGGCGAAGAACATGAAAGCGAATGTTCGAATAGAACTTAGCATTTTGCAGTGCAAGTTCTTGATCGGTTAAGTGTCGGAGGTAATAGGGACGATGAAAATGTTCGTTTATTCCCACAAAGCAAACAGGAATGAATAGAAATTTCATTGGAAGACAATTGAAAATAGAAATTAAATCATACGTTTTGAATGGCCATTTAAAAAGAATTGATGCATCACAAAACTGCTTAATTGACGGACAAGGATTAATTCGACTTGATTCATTTCTTTCATATTTCGTATATTCAGATTCATATTTCGTATAGGCCGATTAGATAGTATAATTTTATTACCAACAATGATTAAGATAGACATTTGAGTGTCTAACAGTTGAAAGCTAAAAACGAAAATGTTGCATTTTGAATTAGAAAGCAATATACTCGTAAGTGTTTGCTCCCCCTATCTATAACAGAACAATGCTATCCACTGCAGACGCATTGGAAACAACATCTCCCTCTTTCCATAACAGGAGTTGTTGTTTTTTCTAATGCGTCTGCACTAGTTAGCATTGTTCTGTTATATATAAAGGGAGCAAAAAAACCGCGCCTAATATTATTTCAAATATAAGTTTATTTGTGGAAAATTTCATATCTCGTAAACAAGTAAATATTTTATTTTTTCTTACATATTTTTCTGAGTGTTTCATTCTATTTTCTACTTTTAAATTCTATTCATCATGTCTTTTCCCCCAAATTGCAGCAGTGAATAAAAATTACTGCTTAAAATCACAGTGATTTCAAAATCAAATCATCATCGTCATTGAAAAATCACATCATGTTCCAACTCTACCTATAACCTGTCTTTTCAACTGTCTCTTTCACTCATTTCTTCAATAATCTTTATTTATCACTTCAATCTAAGCAGAATGGTTTTATTTTGGTCCGATTTGGTTCGGCAAGTTGACTTAATTCATGCGGATATCTGGAAGGCTTTTGATTCTGTATAGTAACTCCCATAAGCAGCTCCTCAGTAAATTTATTGGGTTTGGCATATTTGGTCCCATCTCTCCTGGTTTTCTTCCTCCTTTCTAAGCTGTCTTTCCAGTGTTACTCTAAATTGTTCTGTTCCTTCTCCTTTTTTTCTCGCATCCGGAGTTTTAGGGATTTACTATTAATTTCGTTTGGCCATTATATTTTTTCGTGATAGACCCCCCTGTTCCTCTTTTACAGATGAGTTGAAAATTATAAGACTAGATCATTTAAAGCTATTTTTTTCAAAATGCAATGAACTCAAAACAGCTCAAAATTTTTCAGAATTTTTTTTTTTATTATAGCTGTTCACTTAGCCTGACTGTTTTCCATACTAACAATCGAATTTCCCAGTAGATTTGCGATCGTTGCGGGCTATATTTCATGACAAATGTTGTGCTCAAGTTCACAAAATGTCTTACCGCGTTAAGCTGGTTAGATAATTTTCAAACTGGGAACTATTATCTTTTCTCTTTCTCTCCCTCGCTCTCTCTCTCTCTCTCTCTCTATCTCTTTCTCTAGATATGTAATCTCCAAGCTGATGGATTACGAGCGGACCTCATTAATGCTCTTCTTGCAAAGTAATTGAAAAATTATAACTTTTCTCGATAACCCTGAAGGGTCATCGTGAGGCAGCATTGTATAATTCAACTTCATAACAGAAATCGTATAAAAAACTAAAAAAAAAAATTAAAAAAAAAATTAAAATTCATAGACCATAAAAATATCAAAACAATTCACTGGGGTCTATTACAATTGTCGATTGGATGACCATTCGACTGCTGTCGTTCGAAACGATTAAATTTGGTTTGGTATTGTGTAAGTGCAATCAACAAATATGTGTATTATTGTGAATTTAGATATAAGAGCTTGTGAATATTTTGTATTTGGCACTTGTTGACAGCGTAAATCAGACGCGTTTGTGATCGTCAGTCGTCATTACTGTAAAGCCCCATCGATAAGAACCGTCTGTCAAATCGACACTTATCAATCACAATCGATATTCATAATACTGAACTTCACAATCGACGAACGATAGTCGATAAGCATCGTCTATCAACTGTTTTTCGGCAATCACAATCAACCACACAAAAGGGTACTGAGCCCCAAAGTGAACTCCATAAATGACAGGAAGTGAAAGAAAATTAGCTATTTTAACTTGCCAAGACAATTCGAACCTAGAGCGATTGAACATATCATGGTAGTCAAATACGATGTCTCCCTTGGGACTCAACATTGTCTTGTCCACCGTCAAGTTGTTGATTTTCTCCTTTTAAAATCCAAACGAACCAAGTTATGGTGTTTATCTCTACCACGTAAACAAAAATCGCACAAAATACCCACTCTCGTAACTCCTCCATTCAATGTATAAATAAATCGAGATATAAATGATGGATGGCAAAGAGCATTTTATACGTCAATATGGTGACTGCTTCGCTCTAACAACTATCAAAACCACTTAATATGTGAGTTTCAAGTGAATCCGCATTCAGTTGTGTTGAGGGTTCTTATTTTTTTTTGTATTTGTGAAATTTTGTGGAACCAGCAAATTTGTTATGCGAAAATTAATATTGAGCTGTACTCAATATTAATTTGAAATTAAATTTATGTATATATCTATATATATATATATATATATATATATATATATATATATATATATATATATATATATATACATATATATATATATATATATATATATATATATATATATATATATATATATATATATATATATATATATATATATTTATATATATATATATATATATATATATATATATATATATATATAATTATTTTTCATTTTCATTATTTTTCATTTCAAGCCACGTAGAGGTATTAAAGTGGCAAACCAGCATCCATCAGGTTCAGATTAAAAGGTGTTCCGTTAGTGCGGACGAGAGGAATTCACGGCCATTTCTAGGATTTCCTGCGCTCGGTGCACTTCTTTTTATTTGTTAATTTGCCTCATTGATAGTTTTTCATCATTCAACTTGCTTGGCAGACACTTAATTACTCTTCGGGTCAGTTAAGGGCCCTGCCAAGCGCCCCATATATAAAATATATCCAATTTACTCACAGAGTTTTTTTCTTTCAGCCATCTGATCAGTTATCCAAAAAAAAAAGTATTCCCATTAGCAACACTAGGATTCTATCAGCTCGATGATAAGATTATGGCAAGTTAATAAAGCGATCAAAGACAAAATTCACCCAGTATAGTCCATTTGATGGAGGTCAGTGGTGTTAGAGACTTCAAATTCCTAATCAATGTTTTTTACGAAAGTAAAATAGTTAGTGTCACATCTTGCTTTAGTCCTGATTTGATTCAGGTACCTAGTCAGAGTTACATTAACTCAACCAGCACATTGTCCTCTGTCTGTTTCTAGATTAAAAGCAGGAAGCCAGTAACCTGCCCACTATGATACAAGAGCTTCTAATAAAGTGCTAGATGAAGTGGTTTCAAAAACAAACATCGCACTGTCGAAAAGGAAGAACTCTATATACCAAACTTTTTGAAACTGAATGCGGATTCACTTTGAAAACTCCCAATTTATAATTATAAATGTTCTAAACATGTTTTCTGATCACTCTAAACAAATTTTCAAAACGTTATTTATCACTAGCCATTCGCTATTTATATGCAAACTTCGTTGGCTACCTTTAACGGCACCAAAATAATACATCTCCTGAAAAGTTTCTCTACCTATCGAACTGGTGTGAAAACGCTTAGCGACAGGTTATACGAAAATTTCAAGTTACCATGGATTTGATAGTATCTCATAACGAATAGTTTACTTAACAACGATATTATTCTCAGTACACAAGAGTAGATAGGAAATGAAGTCAGGGCAGAGAATTGAAAATTTAGAGGCCAGCACGTTTATAGTACATTTGAAAAAGTTCAGAGCAGCAATTATATACTGAACTTTTGCAGCAATTATATACTGGACTATATACACTGGACTTTTGCTTTCGTGAGCAATGTCCACATATTTTTTTAAACAAAAAATTCACAGTTTGAATAGATAAGAATAGACAAAACATTTCTGCTTGATTCGAATTCAAAACCCATAGCAAACCTCAACACTAATAATTGAATTTTGTACAAGTTTGCTGCAGAGAAATCTGCGTATCACATGGTTCTTTATCTAAACTTTCATAGATTTTGACTCTGGTTTCCATTCAAGCTTTGACCGATTTTCAGCCAAATCCAATAAACTCATTCCACAACCCTCGAACTGCCACTCATCTATTTCAATCTCAGCCAGCCAATACTACCCACCACAACACGATTTCTTGAATTTCATATTCAATTCGCATGCAATGCACACTATTCATTCCCCAAGTCCCTTTATGCCAACATCGCTACCATTTATACAGAAAAGAAATCACCTACAAAGCCCCAAATCCGTCTCCACGACCGAACAACAACCGCATCCCGAAAAAATACTCAACCTGCGTAACTTTATTATTCAAACGCATACGGTAGAATGACCTTGCTATGGCTCGGATGGTAGCAATAGTGATTCTTGTTGTTGTTGGGTAGTCGTCGGTACTAGGATACGATGAAATCTACCGGCGCGGTTAGCCAATATACAATAGCTATTTCAGGACTGCATTGTTGGGTCCATCATCAACAATTCATTGGGATTCGACCAGTCTACTATAGAGTGGCAATCCGTAACAGTATCATAGCACATTTTAGTCGGTATCGGGATTCCAAGTGTCCATAAACCAATGTCCGATTGAATATTCAACCGCATACCGTTTATTCGTTTTCCGGACGACAACAACGGCCATATTTCGGAATTTCAGGTACCAACGGGTCGACGATACTGATGTATCTATAGATTGTCTGTTGTGAAACGGTAATCATATCATACACTTTCATACTTGTATGGAGTAGCTAGACTATAGATGTGCAGTCATGGGCGCCCAACGTGGGAGAATATATATTGAAAAATCCTCAAACGCAAGAATCGAAGGGTCCGGACATGGGGTGCCAGATAAAAAATATTAACTAGTAAAATGTTGAATACGAAATCAAGTTAGTAACAAATATAATTCATAAAAAGAGTGTACCGATAATTTATAAAATAACAATAAAATAATTAACAGTAAAATAACGATTTCACAATCTTATGGTAAATACTATCTCTGAAACTTCTTGCTAAGTTTTCACCTACCTTTCCGTAAAAAACAGCATTATCAAACTATTCCATTCTACTATCTCAGCAATACCAATCGAATATCCTGAATATTCTACATTCTCATGGTATTGATGCTAATCTTTGAATGGTCGAGATGGAGCGCCATAAAAATCACAATAAACCATCATCAATATGATTACATATTTTGGATTGTCATGCTCAGGTACATATCTTTTTGCAGGAATGTATTGTATATTGTGCGCTAAGGGCAAATAGAATTTACTGCGGAGAGTAGAGTGTATTAGTGTAAAATCAAATAATGTTTCTTTTGCTCGATTCCGGGATGTCCATTCTGATTTCATCGGTGGCGAAGCGAATGGAAGAAGCTTTATGGTTTATGTAGCCAACAAGTCATAAATTTTATATACTTTCGGGGTTCATGTAAAAGCAGACCATAACACGCATAATCCATATGTAGTTTATTGGAGAGAGTGAATTATGGATGAAATTTTACCATGTTGAGGTAGAGTTGATTTCTCTTTTTTTGGTTTTTCCTATATAGAAGTTAAATTGGAAATTTAATTTGAATATATAAATTTGAGATTTTAAAATGATTATTGGTGTACAAGCTGATGAATGTTTAAAAAGTCCGATTTCAAATAGTAAATATTTCTGGGGTGTTGTAGATCTATTTAAGTAATTTTCTATTAGTAGAGTCCTCTTTTGAATTTTCAAGTTAGGTTTGTAACGAAATCTATCTTTGCCGAACCGCTATCTTTGCAACAATTAAATTCAGGTCAGATCCGGATCTGTCCCACCTGCCAAACCCGCCAGCTAGGTAAGTAGGTCAAATGGCTATCAAATGGGGATTATCAACTGCGATAAACATAGGCATATATATATAGTAGTGGACAGCTAAATAGAACACTTGCATTTCTATCAATAAAAGGGTATTTTTTCAGTTTTTAATGAAACAACTGATTTTGGACTTACGTATTATTTATTGAAACTATAAAAGCTTATTTAAAATGTGAAATGATGACTGTATTTGTTTGTAAGTAAAAATATATAAACACACTAATTAAAATACGCGTGGCCACATAAATAGTACATAATTTTGCATTGCAGTTAAGTTATAAAAAAAATATTTTTAAGCAACCGTATAAATTAATATTTTGTTGGAAATCCTTTGTTCTTAAGCACAGCTGAGCATCGCCTTGGTAGACTCTCCACTAAAGTTTGACAGCGTTCGTTAGGAATAGATCTTCAGGCGATCTGAATTTGGTCCCATAATTCAGCAGCATTTTTAGGTTTCACCCTGTTTATGTGAGTTTCGACATCATTCCACAGGTTTTCGATCAGATTTAGATCAGGAGACTGGGCGGGCCATTGTAAAACAGGGACATTTTTATCACTAAGGTAAGGTATTCACAAGACGAGAAGTGTGCTTAGGATCATTGTCTTGCATAAAACGCCATATCAGTGGCATGTTTTCGTCTGCAAAGGGGATCATGTGGTCCTCAAGAATTCGTTTGTAGACGTGTTGATCCATTTTCGTGTCTATCTTGATTATTGGTCCCACCCCATGCCAGGAAAAAGGAGCCCACACCATCACATTTCCGCCACCATGTTTAACAGTTTTCTGTGTGTATTTGGGATTGTGTTGTTGGTTAGGAGGACGCCAAACATACCTTTTCCCATCTGATCCGAACCTGCAGAACTTGGATTCATCACTCCACAGCACATTTTTCCAGAAACTTATCGGTTTGTTTAGATGTTCCTTTGCAAACGATTTCCTCATTTTTAAGTTCTTCTTTGTCACAAGTGGTTTTTTTTAGTGATGCATCCTCTGAGATTTTTTTCTTGCAGACGCCTTCTAATTATTCTATCTGACACAAAAATATTGCTATCATTCAGAACACTGCTTTTTATCGCTTTGGAGCTCGAAAAGGGGTCGGCGACACTTGCTCTGTATATAACATTGTCCTCTTTTTTTGTTGTTTTTCTTGGCCTTTTAGCTCTCGGAACGTTTTTGACACTGCCATAGAGCTCCTTATGACGTAAAACATTGTAAACTACCATCCGCGAACACTCCAGCTGCTTGGATATTTCCGTAATTGTTGAACCTCTGTCTTTCATGTTACACATGATCTCACGCTTTTCTTCGGAGCAATGTGGCTCTCTTCCCATCTTCAAAAATATTTCTTTATATTTAACTTTTTCAAAAACTAATGTCAACTGTTCTTACATTCAAATAAATTTGTTATTATTCAAGAAAATTCACTTCGGCTCACTAAAACCAAGCGTGTACTATTTAGGTGACCAGATAAAAACACTTGCTTTTACACTGAAATACGCAATGCAATGGGAAGATGCATTGCGTATTTTATGAAGAAGCTCAAAACTAGTTCTCACATATGTGAGCTTGCGATAAGAACTGTAAACATTCGATTCCTCGCTGCATGTTTCCAGCAAATTTAAATTGAACAGCCTGCGAGGATAATGTTCTATTTAGGTGTCCACCACTGTATATATATATATATATATATATATATATATATATATATATATATATATATATATATATATATATATATATATATATATATATATATATATATATATATATATATATATATATATATATATATATATATATATATATATATATATATATATATGATTAATTATGAGGCTTGGTTTTTAATAAAAGGCATAAAATTGAATTCCACAGTAAAAGTTTTATTGTGAGTCGAAAGAACAATCTATGGGCCTTTCCACACTTGTCTTCCTGATGCACTCTTCAAACCGGTTTGACAACAATCACCATTTCCACACTTTTATTCTTTAGCAACGGAACCGTTCATATACCCGTGAACTATGTTTATAGTTGTGTTAGTGATTTGCATCAGTTTCAATCGGTTTCAAACGTGATGCAAATTTCTCTCCAAGTGTATCACTTTTTGTAGAGAATTCCCCTTGATTCTTCTGCCTCTTGCCCAGAAAACCAGTTTGAGGAGTGCATCAAGAATACAAGTGCGGAAATTCCCGATGGCATTTACTTTTTAAAGATTATCTCATTTAAATGTTGACCGCGACTACGCCGTAAATGGTCCATCCTGAGGGTCCCCTTTTGGACGACGCGTTCGAACATAGCTACCGGCATCTCGCGAATGACACCAGTAATGTTGGCTTCCAAAGCGTCACTTGAAGCTGGCTTATCACTGAAGACCAGACACTTCGTGTAACCGAAAAAAAAAATAATCTAAAGGCGTAATATCACACGATCTAGGCTGCCAATTTCCTGCTCCAAAACGTGAAATCAGGTTCTCATCAAAATGATTTTTCAATAAGTCCATTGTTTCTCTCGCTGTATGCGAAGGAGTGCCGTCTTGTTGAAACCAAAGTTCACCCAATCAACGGGCTTCAATTCCAGGTAGCAAAAAATCTGTTATCATGGTGCGATAGCGGTCGCCATTGACGGTTACGTTCTGACCGGACTCATTTTGAAAAAAATATGGCCCTATGATTCCACCGCCTCATAAACCACACCAAACTGCGCACTTTTGTGGCTGTAGTGGAAGCTATTGAAGCTCTTTAGGTTGGAATAGTTTTTGCGGGATGATTAAAATTGAAAAATTTTTTATTTATCTTGAAAATTTTTATTTGACAAAGTGGTTTCGAAAGCATGCACTGATTCTCATCAGACACCAGCACACAGTGCATACTTGACTGGTGTGACCACTTGCAGTTGGAAATCATTAATTGTTATTTACGCTATTGTTATTTACGTATCAATTATTCTCTGCTTTGCTAAGCTTTAGAGACGATATACGTTGTCTATGCGATTATAGACAAGAAGGGAACCGTGATCACAAATCAATAACCTTTATGAGTAAATTAATTCCATGGATATAAGTCGGAGATGTTAAAATTTGTCACAACCAGCGTAAATAACAATTAATGATTTCCAACTGCAAGTGGTCACACCAGTCAAGTATGCACTGTGTGCTGGTGTCTGATGAGAATCAGTGCATGTTTTCGAAACCACTTTGTCAAATAAAAATTTTCAAGATAAATATGTTTGTATATATATATATATATATATATATATATATATATATATATATATATATATATATATATATATATATATATATATATATATATATATATATATATATATATATATATATATATATATATATATATATATATATATACATATATATATATATATATATATATATATATATACATATTTATATTTAGCACAAAGCCACTACAATCAGGAAACCACTTGATTTTTTTACTAAATCACACTATTTATTTTAAATCGCTGAAGGGTAGATCAATCAGACCTGAGAGGGACGGGGCCTTGAAAGAGACCACGGAAGATAGATTCCTCTTCATTTTTGGAGCCAGAGCTGCGACAGAAATCATTGTACTCGGCGCCTTACTGTTGTGCGTCAACACATGGAAGTAGAGTTGATTCATATTGTACCAATCTGAAACTTTGTCACTAATACGCAAAAATGATGCAAGCTAAATGTATCAGTTGTTTTTAGTAACAACCATCGTAGTGATTCGATGAGCCAATTATACATTCATTCTCTTTTAGCCAAGTGAAAGTCGATCACAAACTATAATGCCTGTAGCTTTTGTGTCTTAGTTGGTGTGGTACCAGTCCTGTACAGTATGCAGACGCGCCATTTGGATTGTGCAATTGTATGAATGTCATTCTTTGTTTCAATCAGTGATGCCCCCGCCGAAAGATATTTCTGGAGTAGATATGGGGAAAAATATGTAGTAAATTAGGGCCTTTTGTAGTAAAATTTTAAAATCAGTTTCCTTTAAATTAAAAGCGTCATATACTGGTTAAATCTGTTTTCTAGCCCAAAGATAACAAAACTATCAAAAGATAAAAAAAAAATTCTACGATTTTAATAGCAAATGAATTTTTCAGTTCTACAAAAATTCACAGTAAATAAATCATTGCTTTTCAAATACATGTGTACATACACTGAAAAAAATCCACATAGCGCCCAGAGCCATGTAACATAGCGCATTATTTATGGCCCCATACGCCATGTACATAGTACTCTGAGCCATGCAATATGCCATAATGTCAGAATCTACATAGCGCGTCGTCCCATGTTACATGGCGCAGCATTTATGGTACCACACGCTATGTACATAGTACCCTGAACCATGCAGTATAGCTCCCAGCGCCATAATTACATAGCGCTAAAATTATGGCCCCACACGCCGTATTACATAGTGCCATGAGCCATGTAATATGGCTCATGGCACTCCAATTATAAATCGCAGCCATGCTGTGTGAGAAGATGTATAAATATCAGCAAGCTTCTTGAGTAAAGGAGAGGATATGATCTTTGATGTCATTTATCCCTCGGGAATTTCTTTAATAGAATTCCAACACCTAACATCAAGTGCTCTACCTCCAGATGCTCCGAACTGAGAAGGCTCGTGGCCTTTTGTTGGATGCAAACTGGATCATCTTCAGATGCACTGAAAAAACACATAGCGCCAGACGCCATAATTTATAGACTTCTGACGCCATGCACACAGTCGAGGGCCAGAATTGTTTTGTCAGAGCACAGGATAATTCTTCATCCCAGGACTTCTCAGAGTCGTCAGGGTGTTTCTGTTTGATGGCTAGTTTGACTAAAGTCATTGATGTTCCTATAGAAAAGGGGCGCGATATCCCTGCAGGTAGGTGCGAGACCTTACCAGTTCGCTCCTACAACCAAGGACCCAAATTAATCGCCAAGCCAAATGTCTCGATATCTCCAAAAGAGATCCACGACATTCAGCAACGATTCTGGATATTTTACAAGGACCAGCAAGGGAATTCGTAGCGAAAAGCCTATCGATAGCCTGAAAAATAGCCACGATCAAATAATTTGAAGACAAAAAGAGAGCCAAGCATATACCACTACCGACTTTATTGCTCAGTTTTGAATCATTAGTATACACATGACCAAACCAACTCTCGAGGGTAACACCATCATTTCATTCATCCCTGCTAAGAATGCGAGCTATGAACAGTAGATAGTCCAGAACTACTCGTATACAGTCAACGTCTGCTAGAGCACGTATTCCTTAAGATAAAACTCTTGCATGGCCAAACTCTACCCACGAAAAAATTTTGTAGGCACAGTACAGTCGTAGCTGCTGCTGAGAATAGTTCTTCGAAAAATTGCAGCCATCTGTCTTGGATTTCGATTGAGCTACCTATAATGGATCCCTGTATACTTTTGTATAGACTCGTTCGTCGCTTGAAGCCCTCTCTTATTTATTTAATAGAGGTATATGCTGATCTGTATTCATTTAGTGTAATGTTCTCGTTAATTTGCTGGATTTTGATGTATATGGTCAGTCATTTTTTTCTCCGGCACATTTCTTTTGCTTGTTGGCTGTAATGTTCTGTTTCGGCTTGAGTTCGTCGCTGTATTCCTTTTTAGGCTCCTTTCTTTTCATCGACTACATCACGACATTCTGGTTTGGGGCATTGTCCAATGCCCCAAACCTTTTCAACCATATCAGTTACAGCACCAGTTACAGTCTTCTACATGGTTTGGATGTCATCACTGCTTTCTACCGCCTACGGGATTGCGTTTGTATGATTTTCGAGCGCTGGAATATATATGGAGACTAGATTACCAAACTGTCGTTTAGCTTGTGCAGCTGGTATTTTAGCATAGTAGACTTTTCTTGGGTACAGCTCTGAGAGATGTGGCATCGAAGCTGGCTGCCTGGAGATGCCTACGTTCGCCTGTGGGTGTCTCAGTGCAGGAAATATGTAGAGCTCATAAAGGGGCTTCTGGATTTAAAAGGCTCTGTTCATTGTCACTGGTCTCTGCATGTAAGTTCAGGCCGATTTTCGCCTTGAATTTACTACATTTTACGTCGTTTGAGGGCAAAGCATTGACAGTGAGTTCCAGGGTGCTGTGGAAAATTTCCTCGATTGCTTTGTCTGTGTTTTTTGTAGGAGCGAGACGTTAAAAAATCTGGTCTTGATGCAAATCACACAAATCTATTGCTCCGAATTTTCAATAGTTTAAACTCCGCATTGATAAAACTGGACTCTTTACATTCAGACTATCTGCCCATTAGAGCGATAATGAGCTTGAAAAGCTAATAAAAAAACTTAGAACTGAAAAAACTTATTTAACAGTAAGCCCATGAGCTTAGATTCAGGTTTCATCTCCTGTCACGCAAGCTCCGATTCTACACAGTTCATTCAAAAAGTTCCGGGACTATTTTTTTCTAAAAATTGCAACTAGCGATATCTGTTATTTGACGGCAGGACTATGTCATATCAGGTCTGAGTTACACACACTGGTGATAGGAGCGCTGCAACCTCATTTATTTGCCAGCTGTGTTTGTTTACCTAGACAGGTTTTTATCGGTACGTCACAATTTTCACTATCAAATAACGTGCCGCGATCAATTTATTTTTTTAATTGGGAAAAAGTGGTTTGGAAACATTTGAATGATTGAAAATTGCGTATGGTGAGGATTGTTTAAGCCGCAGCAAGGTTTTCGAGTGGTTTGCACGATTCAAGAGTGGTCGACAGTCGCTAAAAGATGATCCATGAGAAGGGTTCCCTTCAACCTCGACTAACGATTCTCACGGAATTATCCATAGTGAATTCGCGCCCCCTGGGCAAACAGTGAATGCACAACTCTACAAAGGTGTCTTGGATCGACTTTTGAAGCGGGTTCGTCGTGAGAGACCGGAATTGTACCGCACCGGTGATTGGTTTCTGCTGCACGACAATGCGCCAGCCCACTCCTCAATAATAGTCACACAATTTTTGGCCCAAAAATCGCTCTCCACGATTAATCATCCGCCCTACTCACCAGCTCTGGCTCAGGCAGACTTTTTCGTATTCCCTAAACTGAAGATCACCTTTAAGGGAGAACGTTTTGAAGACGTTGAGACGATACAAAGGAATGTAACCAACGCTCTGAAAGCTATTCCAGAAGAGAACTTTTCCAGGTCGTTCCAGCAGCTGTATGAGGGCAGCAAAATTTGTATAGAATGAAAACTAAATGAAATCTTTTTCAAAAAAAATTAGTCATTGAACTTTCACACAATAATTACTGAGTTGATTTTGATTTAAAGTATATGCATAGTTCAGATAAGCTTGCACTTCACAACACCTCAAATGGCAATTTTCCTTGGAAATCCTAACGATCCTTTAGTAAAGTTTGAATAAGTTTTGAAATTATACTAGCTAACATTGCAAAAGAAAAAATTTGCAAATTTTCACATATGTCTCAGCCCACGTTGGGCGCTAGAATATTTAGGGAAAAAATTTCCTCAAAAAGCTTGAAATGCTCACAAATCATTATAAAATCATATTTTTCACACCTCATCATCACTGTTGAAGCAATTTAGTAAATACAGCCTGTCTCAAATCATATTTTTACAGTACAATAGCCAAGTACTCAGACAACATCAATATCAGACATAATGAATTATAACAGCTCATTATGTCTTGGTGTGATAATTAAATTTCTCGATTATTTGACGTCATCTCCCATTTTAAACATGAACACCAAACTATCTATCTTATCGATTTCAATCCAACTTATTTGCTTCACCAACTTCACAAGTAATTTTCATTTCAAAGAAATCAATTTCAATCACATTCAACCTTTTCTCTTGCTGAATCAAAACTTTCCTCATTACACTTTAACCAAATACTAACCACTTACAAAGTGCAACCTCCACCTCTTTTTTCGTGTCACAGCCCTACGCTCATTCTAATGGTTAAAATTGATTTCATGTCTCTATACTATTAAACATTTTCTTCATTCCATTGAACGGTCGCGTTAGTTCTCCTCCCTGATCCACACCAATCATGAATAAAAAAGTTGATTTGTTTTATCGGCGTCATTAATGTATGAATCTTATCATCGCATCGTGAATCTAATCAGTTGCGAAACGATAGCAATTAGCATGATCCGAATGTAGAACGAATAAAACTAACATTTATTCCTCGGTTTGATTGTTATGTAATAGTAAATTATACGTTGTTTGAAACGACATTGAACGATGTGTTTGTTGTAGGGTAAAAGGATGTAAAGAGAATAGTGTGTGACCGACACAGCAAGTTGGATGGGTGATTGAGTGACAATTGTGGTGAACTGCATGTGCATGTACCACAATGATTTTCATTATCTCTGAATATTCGATGACATCTATCTGTGTTTGGGGTTGCGGTTGCAAACAAGGTGAATCATGATGCGATTGACAATAGTACAGCACATATTTACGTGAGAATGAGCACTTCGATACACAAGGTCCATTTTCAAATGCAAATGTAAGCTAATGTAAATAGGTTTCGATTCTTCGAATAATACGAAATTCATATAAAAAGATATATTCGATTTAGGAATAACATTTTCAACACTTAAAAAAGTCAAATTTAGTTTTCTTCTCATTACACATCAACATCTATTTATTTCCAAACTAGCTAACACTGACCAGTTCCCCTAAATTTTCTTCACAACAATTGCATATCCGCCATGTGCATTCATTTGAATTTAATCCTATTTTGATACTGTGGACCTGGAGCCATGCAAATAGTCATATTTCAACATTTATCTAGGACGAATGGCGAAATTAGGTTGATATTTTCGATGTGCTCATTAATATACATAATCGATTTAAACTTTCATTTCTGACTGAACATTTCAAATCTTATTTTCGTTCGAATGATAGACGATAAATCGAATGTTTAAACCAAAATGTAATCAAGCAATTTTAAGTGGATTACTATGGATTGGTATCATCGTGAAACCGTTTCGATTAAAATTATCGTATAGTTTCAAACTGAAGAAGTTTAATTGATTATTTTGTTTATCGTTGTTCGTGGTGGTCAGAAAACATTATTTGAGACTGAGCTATCTGAACGTAAATTAAAATTGGATGTCTGTAAGTATGCTGTACGGAAAGTGCAGAGATCCTCATAGAGATCTTTCTGTGGGAACATAGAGGATATCAGTGAGTCTAATCGCCTCCGTGAGGTTTGAAGCTGTAGGATGCATCTTAACTCATGGTGGTATCTGGAATCATTCGTGTACCGACATTTTAAGTATCCTTATGGACATGAACTTCCCGGAGAATGTTAGTCCGCCATTATGCGCAGAATATTGACTGGAGCAGGCCATCAGTTTATTACCGCCTCTTGGAATTACAAACTCCTTTTTGAGGTGGAACATAAGCTCCCTCGAACCGTTCAAATTTCCAGGCCCAGATGGCGTTCTTTCAGCTAACATTCAGACGTCTAAAAAAGCAACGCTACCGTGGTTGAAGTAGAACTACAATTCGTGCTTGCACTTCTCGTACGTTCCCATCAACAACAAAATGAAACAAAAATTATGCTTATCTCTAAGCAGTAAAGCATATCATTCCTAAAGCTATGGGCTATCGTCTCATTTGCCTTAGCTTAGTCTTGCCAAAGATACTGGAGCGGATCATTGGCTATTGGTCATCAAAAATTTTGCACTTGTAAGGAGTATACGCTTGCTGCCTTCATAGACATTGAAGGGACTTTTAATATCAAGTCTGATGCGATTATAGAAGCAATTTCGATGCTGAATGCTAATAGGTGGCTGAAAGCTTTTATCGAACACCACCTCGAAAACAGGGTGGTATCCTCCTTGCTGGGGAACGCTCACTTGCATCAAGGAATCAGCATGGGCACACCTCAAAGTGGTGTCCTCTCTCCCTAGCTATGGAGTATTACGGCAAATAATCTTCTGAGAAAGCTGGACCATGCTGGTTACAAAGTGCTTATATGGACGACATAGCCAAAGCAGTAGCAGGAAAGTATATATAAACACACTTTCGGAGAAAAATAACCACTTTTTTATATTCTTTCACGTTGGAGTTGGAAATGCAGCTTGAATCTGAATATCAGTAAAACGGAGCTAGTACTATTCACAATAAAGTTCAAAGCCCATCGATTTGATTACTAAAACTGCACAGAGTTTTCATTGACCTAAATCAGAATATCAAATATTTATGTTTGATCCTCAACTAAAACTTACTATGCAACTAAAATGTAGCAGAGAGAGCGCGAAAGGCTTTCGGGATACTTTGCTCCTGCAAAAGAGCTATAGGAGTGACTTGGTGTTTACAACCTCGCATTGTTGCTTGGCTTATACCACTAGCATTTTCGTGGTAGACTGTTCTCAAGAATCTCTACCAACTAGTGCTTGAAAAAGTGTGAAGGTTAGCCGCACTCTTAGTAACACGGACTCTCTATACCACCACTACTTCGTGTTGCTTCATTAGTTATCTACCATTCTCAGCATCCGCAATAACTACCAAAACTGTGAGTGCTTAGTGAGCTGAACAATATATCTCAGTCTCGCCACTAGCCATAGAGAAGTTACAGGCAGCAGTCGTGACCTCAGAAAAAACAACGCCCAAGAGACAGATGGAATATATACAGAGGAGTTCCCCATCTATATAACCTTCTCTAATCTTTGATATGAGCAGAGGAGCAGTTACCAAATGATTAGCGAAATAGTAGAATATGTCCAATGCACAAAAGGGAAAGTAAGCTCAGGTATGAACATTATAGAGTGTCAACTGCTCAGTGCAACAATTAAGTATCAGTGCAGATCTGGAAAAACACGACTAAAACAAATTATCTGGATTTTGTTGAAATACTCTCGTTGCGAAGCAATACTCTCGAAAATACTCTCGTTGCGAAGCAATACACTTGTTCTATCGATTCAAAATCGAGTCAAATGTTTAGTTAAGCTTACCATGTACATTAAGAATTCTTTTGAATGTTGTCTATGTCATCGAAAAAGGATCCATTGAGCTTAATTTGTAATTTTAGGTGCAAGAAGGATTTACATGGGGCTAACTCTGGTAAATACAAAACGAACGAGCTCCCTGTGCATGATGCCTTGACTTTAAAAAAAAAATGAGCAATGTCTTGGAGTTTTTTGTGTTTTTTTTTGCCTGTGGTTACATTTTCGAGTTTCATCCCACATTTTGGCGCTTCGTTTCTGGATCTTCTTGAAAAACCCTTGTTTCGTCCACCGTGACAATGGATTTCAGGGAGTTTGGATCATTTCTGGCGGCTGCAATGTCCTCTCTGGAATGATTAATTTCTGGTCCTCTGTAAACGTGTGTGAAACAAATTTTCGACAAACCTTTGTTTTAGCCAAACACTCTTGTAGAATGAATCAAATCGTTTTTTTTTTTTTTTTTGTTGATATTCAAGGCCTCTTCTTTCATTTTTAGCGAAGTATTGCGGATATTTGCGACGAAACCTCGATTTTTTTCGATCATTTTGGGAGTGCGAACTGAAATTGGTCTCCCGTCACGTTTGTCATTTTTTAGCGACACTCTGCCATCCAAAAAAAACGTTTATGAAACTTAATAACAGATCTTTGTTCCGTGATTTAATTCTAACATCAAACTTTTTTGACTTGTCAGCACAGCGTCATAAAAACCAACAACTGTCAATTGATCCCAAGAAAGCTGGTTGCGTTTTGTTTGGGAGTGTTCGAACTTTGACACGATGCTTCCCGTTAATAGATGGCGTGACTGGTTGCTATGATGTAGGGTCGCATCCGAATATTAACCACCAGACGGAAGAACGGCGCGACCAGCGGCAGACCGAAAACGAAGAATCAGTCGACACGACGCGACGAGTCTGAAAGGCCGCACACCGACGCGAGCATAGATTGTTTGGGATGTGTATTGAATTAACAACTTTGTAATATATGTAAAATATATGTTAGAACTAAACATAATTATTGCGTATCATTAACAATTGGTGACCCCGACCAAAAGAAAATTCCTTTGTGCTAGTGAGTTTTGTGAAAAATATACATTTTCTGTGCCGAACTAGTGACGCCATTTTCCGATCGAGACGACGCCGACGTCGCAAAACATTTAAATTTTGAGAACTTTTGTATTAGTGATCGGTTAACATGAGTGAACTAGAACGAGCATCTTCCCCAGACGCAAGTCCACTTGATTCAACCGTAATCGCCATGGCCACAAACAAAGACGCGCATGAGGATAAAGGCGCGAAGCCGAAAACGCCATATTCTCCAGCCGTGCCACCTCGACAGCAGACAATCGAATCCATCGAGAATGTCAAATTACCGGCATTTTGGAAGCGGAGACCAAAGCTGTGGTTTCAAAACATCGAATCACAGTTCCTGGCAGCAAGAATCACGACGGATTCACGAAAATTTCATTGCGTCATTTCCGCTCTCGACATCGATATGATGGAGGAAATCGAGGATTTTTTGGATGAGCCGCCAAAAACGGAAAAATATGCCGCGTTAAAACAACTTTTGTTGACGAATTATAGCGATTCGCCGGAAAACAGGCTACTGAAAGCTTTGTCCGAATTAGAGCTGGATGACGCAAAACCCTCACTATTATGGCGCCGGATGAAAAGCCTAGTGGGCGATCAGGTGAGTGAAGAATCACTTAAAAATTTCTGGCTGAAGAAGCTACCAGTGCGCGTACGTGAAGTGCTTACCGTGGTAATGGACTTAAAAGTAAATAAAATGGTTGAAATCGCGGACAAACTGATGCGTGAGTATTCTAACTCTAGACATGCTGAGCTTCACGCAGTTGAATCGGTTCCGCGGGCAAATTTAACGTTAGAAGAAAAGTTTGACCAACTTCTCCAAGAGTTCGGAAAGCTCAAAAGCCATTTAAATCGGGAACAGAATAGATTCGTAAGGCCCAGAAGTAAGTCACGTGATAGATCCTCATCAAGACAGCGTAGACACAAAGACAGTGGCCGATTATGCTATTATCATTACAAATTCGGTGAAAAGGCGAAGAAATGCCGCGCACCATGTAATTTTGTAAATAATTCGGAAAACTAAATCCCTCGTCGTCGGCATGTACGATCGGCGGCGACGAGGTAACGATCAACCGATTGATAATACGCGACCGCAGCAGTGGAAAGATGTTTTTGATTGACACTGGCGCGGACGTTTCCGTCATTCCTCGTCACTGCGTAAAAGATAGCCTAACGAATTCAGACAGCAGACTTTTTGCAGCGAATGGTTCCGCTATCGAAACTTTCGGTGAAAAAGTTATGAACATTGATTTGGGACTCCGCCGCAATTTTCAATGGAAATTTATCATCGCAAACGTTCCACGACCGATCTTAGGGGCAGACTTTTTACGGAAATTTGGACTGATCGTGGACATACGCAACAAGAAGTTGATCGACGGCATCACTCAGCTGTGTACAATAGCGAACGACTCCGTCAAATCAAATACTAGGATACTGACGATAAGTCCAAATGATCGCTATCATAAAATATTGGCTGAATTTCCGGATTTAACAGCAGCATCGTACGCACCGAAAACTGCGAAACATCATGTCGTCCATCACATAATTACGAAAGGACCACCGATTGCTGAACGCCCACGAAGATTGCCACCAGATAAATATCAAGCCGCCAAATCGGAGTTTGAATTTATGCTGCAACAAGGAATATGCCGTCCTTCCAGCAGTCCGTGGGCAAGTCCGCTGCTCATGAAGCAGAAAAAGACCCTGGACTGGCGTCCGTGTGGGGACTATCGAAGACTCAACGCCGTTACATTGCCGGATCGATACCCTATACCGCACATCCACGACATCACGCAGCACCTGCACGGGACTTCTGTTTTCTCGATGCTCGACTTGGCAAGAGCATACCATCAAGTTCCCGTGGCAGAAGAAGACGTGTCAAAGACAGCTGTAGTGACACCGTTCGGGTTGTTCGAGTTTCCAGTAATGACTTTTGGACTTCGAAATGCTGCGCAAACGTTCCAGCGACTCGTGGATTCAGCATTGCGGGGCATCGATTTCGCTTTCGCGTACTTAGACGATATACTGATAGCGTCATCGTCTGAATCGCAGCACGAAGAACACTTGAAAGCAGTTTTTAAGCGACTCAATCAGCATGGTTTGCGAATAAATGTAGCAAAATGCGTTTTCGCTACGGATAAGATTAGCTATCTTGGGCACAAAATCTCAAGACATGGAATCAAGCCACTTCCGGAGAAAGTAAAAGCCATTCTTGAGTACCCAACACCAAAAACAATTTGCGAGCTTCGAAGATACTTAGGTATTATCAACTTTTACCGAAGATTTTACCAGAAAGCCGCAAACGTGCTCACACCATTAAATGCTCAGTTGACGGATAGTCGAAAAAATGACAAACGCAAGGTTGCCTGGGATACAAATATTGAAAAAGCATTTGAGGCAAGCAAGAAAATGGTCGCGGAAGCAAGTTTATTGGTACACCCAAAAAGTGAATTACCACTCGCTATTACGTCCGATGCATCAGATACCGCTGCCGGAGCTGTTCTTGAGCAATATGAAGACAACGAGTGGAAGCCTCTTGCGTTCTTTTCAAAACGATTCAGCTCCACTCAAATGCGATATAGCACGTATGATCGCGAACTGCTAGCAGCATACATGGCAGTGAAATTCTTCCGATACATGATCGAAGGTAGGAAGTTCGTCATACGTACCGACCACAAGCCGCTTATATTTGCCTTCAAGCAAAAAGCGGATAAGGCATCACCACGACAATGCAGACAGCTACAATATATTTCGGAATTCACCACAGAATTCGTGCACGTAGCCGGACAAGATAATACGGTAGCTGACGCATTATCGCGGGTAAACGCAATAACGATGCCGACATCAATCAACACGGACGATATTGCAGAGGCCCAAGAACACGATGAAGAGCTAAAACAGCTAATATCTGGGAACTCGGCACTCCGTGTAAAACAGATGAAAGTCGCCAACGGAAAACTTTTATTTTGCGACACATCTACAGCCAACATTCGAATATATGTCCCAAAAATACTACGTCGGAGGGTTTTCGACATGGTACATAAGGCATCGCATCCATCAGGAAAAGCCACCAGTAAGCAGTTGCGAGCAAAGTATATTTGGCCGTGCATGGACAAAGACGTCACAGCGTGGGCCAGAAGCTGTTTACAATGCCAACGTTCGAAAATTCACAGGTATGTGCACAACGCTCCACAAAATTTTGAAAGTTGTGATCGTTTCGAGCATATTCATTTGGATATCGTTGGGCCATTACCT
This sequence comes from Nemotelus nigrinus, assembly GCA_947369275.1. NCBI lineage: Eukaryota > Metazoa > Arthropoda > Insecta > Diptera > Stratiomyidae > Nemotelus > Nemotelus nigrinus. The sequence continues at coordinate 59,290,613 of OX376375.1, forward strand.
ACATCTAATGGATGCCAATACATTCTAACGATGATCGACCGCCGTACAAGATGGCCTGAAGCTGTGCCTGTCCCCGACATTTCAGCAGACACAATCGCCACAGCATTCTACTCATCCTGGATATCTCGTTTCGGCTCACCAAAACGTGTCACAACTGACCAAGGATCGCAATTTGAATCTGCATTGTTTCGTGCGCTAGTAAGATTAACAGGATGCGAAAGAGTACGAACGACGGCATACCATCCAAAGTCAAATGGAATGATAGAGCGATGGCACCGATCGCTCAAAGCAGCAATTATGTGCCACGACACGAAACGATGGACGGAAGTTCTACCTACAGTTTTATTAGGTCTACGTACAGCTTACAAAACCGACCTGAAATGCTCCGCAGCTGAACTGGTTTACGGAAAAACCCTAAGGCTGCCTGGAGAATTTTTCATCGAGGAAGAATTCCATCCCGATTCCGAGTTCTTCTTGGAAAAATTCCGAGAAGACATTAAAAATATTCGAGCGACGCCAGCATCTCATCACCGAGAAGACAAAATTTTCGTTTTCAAAAACTTACACGATTGCAAACACGTGTTTGTTAAAGAAGGTGGTTTCAAAAAATCCCTACAACAGCCTTACAAGGGACCGTTCGAGGTAATTAGCCGACCAAGCGATACAGTTTTTATTGTACGGATCAACAATAAACCGACCCGAATTTCGACGGAAAGGCTGAAACCAGCATTTACGATTAAAGAGGACACACAATCACCTCACAACGATCCAGCCCAGCCAGCAATTAGCCTACCTACACAACCATCATCAGGATACATCATTCGACCGTCGACTTTGAAAACCTATTCAGGTCCGAAAGCAAAACGAATCAGCTTCAAGTAACTATTCCGCAACATTAGTGAATGTTACTAAGAGGGGGGTATTGTAGGGTCGCATCCGAATATTAACCACCAGACGGAAGAACGGCGCGACCAGCGGCAGACCGAAAACGAAGAATCAGTCGACACGACGCGACGAGTCTGAAAGGCCGCACACCGACGCGAGCATAGATTGTTTGGGATGTGTATTGAATTAACAACTTTGTAATATATGTAAAATATATGTTAGAACTAAACATAATTATTGCGTATCATTAACAATGATATAGCTTAACTGCTGATACTTAATTGCTAGTACTTGGGTGTGTACTCGTATAACACATACGACAGCTTTGACAGAGATGCCCTGATTTTAACCTCTCAACAAAAGTTGTCTGCATGTACAAGGCCCCAGTGCTGAGCACAGCTTCAAAAAGAAGTCAGGTTTAAAAGAGAAAAAAAGAAGACGTATTTGCCCCAATGCTCTCCAATATTGCTCTGGAATACGTCTTCAGGAAACTTCTTTTGACACCCCGGATACGCTGAAGTTCAACTCCGTACAACTGGTGGCGTATGTTGGTATGGCACGATCAATCTTCGCTGCCAAATGAGCATATGGGAAACGTATTTTGGCTTCCACTAAAAATAAATATGAAATAAATGTTCATAGTTTTTTTTCCATAGTGCTCGCCAGACAACTAGTTTGTTGGTATAAGGAATAGACACAAAGTTTTTACGGCGCAACGACACGCGGCGTTCACAAGCGGTCCCCCATCTAAGTACTAACCGCGCCCAACACTGCTTAACGTCGGTGATCGGATGAAAATGGTATATATATATATATATATATATATATATATATATATTTATATATATATATATATATATATATATATATATATATATATATATATATATATATATATATATATATATATATATATATATATATATATATATAAATATATATATTTGATGTTATCATTATAAAATTAATATACTTACTAAACTTACATGCTACGAACATTAAAAATGAAAACTTTCTTAGCCTACTTGGTGTTTGTTAATTTTGGTGTTTGTTTGAAGTGTCCAGTGTTTGTGGATTGTGGATGTGTATTTATGTTGTGTATTAGGTGTTCCCATAAGCATTTTTGAGCGTAGAGTCCGGAGCAAACAAAATAGCCCTTCGAGCCAAGCTACACGAGTGAAGCTATCGCCACGTTTTCCCGCCGAACTTTTGAGCTTGAAATTGGAACACGTGGATTTGTATGAAGGAAACTACACGAACACGTTTTTAGCTGCGTTTTTCGCTGTGCTACTGTGTGCACGATGAGGAACGCGCACAGTTGCGTTGAGAGCTTTCCCGTGCTGCGGATTTGAACTTTCATGCATGAAACATGAGAACGCTTTAGTATGACGAACATTTTCATATGCAGAAAAATTAAAATTTGAATAAGTACCATATGCAGACACTTTGTTATGCACATATTCTGTTTCTAAGCAATGCTGTCGTTGTGCAGTGCTTTTGTAATAAAGTCTGTTGTTATGTAGGGAAAGTGTTTGATCTGGAAAATATTATTTTGAAATATTTTTTCCACAGGAAAAGCTTTTACTGTACATAACAACAACACTTCATTTTAACCAAAAACAATTGAAAATCGAACAGTTTTTTCAAAACCTCAATCAAAGATTAAAAAACGCAATAAACGTTCTGAGCTTTGGTTAGACAATAATTTGAGACAATTAAGGAAACGACGAAACAAACTTTATAAAGCAATTAAAAATGATCGCAATAGTAGCGTAGGGCTGAAGGAAAGTTACGATCTTTTATCCAAAAAATTGTCAATTAAGTCTCGGGAGGCAAATGAGCTTTACGTGACTTTTATGGGTAACAAAATTGCTAATCGCCGGAGAAAGTTCTTTGATTTCGTTAATATGAAACTGGCTATCTCGCCACAGAAAATCTCCAATTTATTTCCAGATCACTTTCAAGATTCGTTCTATCCTCTTCGATCCCTACTATAAATTCAACGGCCTGGCCTACTCAAACTGTATCTACACCACTCATTGAAGGAATCATTCTAACAAAAAATGAATTTGCCAATGCTATCCGAGAGCTAAACATAAACAAAGGACCTGGCCCTGGCCTAATACCTCTTTGTTTGTGATACAGTGTATCAATCAGTTGATAACCCTCTATATCATTTTTAACAAATATTCCCATCTTACGCCTATTTCCAAAAGTAGCGATAAACCGTCTATTGACAACTATTGAGGCATCGCTCTTCTCTCAGTAATCCCCAAACTCTACGAGAAGCTCGTCTGCAATCAATTGACTTCCATAATAAGCCCCCTTCTCAACGAACAACATCATGGGTTTTGAAAAGGCAGGTCAACTACCACGAATCTCATGATCTTGGTTTCGGACGTCCTCTGTGAGATGGACAAGGGAAACCAGGTTGACGCGATCGACAGAGTCGATCATCAAATTTTGACACACAAATTACTTGATTTCAGTATATCTGGCTGCTAACTTAACTGGCTTAAATCTTATCTCTGTGACAGAGCTCAGATTGTCAAATTCCAAGAAAAATTTTCAACAACAGTTTTTCGTGCTGTCGGGGGTGCCGCAAGACAGTCATTTGGCCCTCTTCTCTTTAGTACTTTCATTTCGAATCTGTCTAAGATTTTATTTGATACCCCACACCTCTTCTACGCTGATGACTTGAAATCTTCGAACATTAGTTACAACTTTAGTAGTAACATCACGGAGCATAGCAACAGTCTTTTTGCCAACAAATGCTTCAACAGGCGCAGACTTTTTTAGCATCAGGTCATAAATGGCCCTAGATGCCTATTTTGCAATGAAACGGATGACATGGACCACCGGATTTTGTACTACCGTGAATTCACCAACACTAGGAGAGATAACCAAATTTTTCAACACTACGAATCAGTCGATTCCATTTTGTCAATTCACAATAAAGATCACAGCAATAGATATAATTAAGATAGAGATATTTAGATATAATTAAGATAGATATTTGATTTTACTGTTTTTTTATGATTCTAAAAATGACTACGCTTAATATCATACTATTTAAACATATAAGTTCTCTAAGTTTAATTTTTGCGATCACTCGCACCAATCCTTCAGTTCTTTAAGTATTTGCAATGTTTTAATAATTTACAAAATCTACATCTATGTTGCCTTTCGTAGCTTACTACTTTACATTCACAACTCATTCCTTTAGGGTAACGTTAGTAATTAGATTAACCACGAGCCTAAGATGCTTTCTTTTTCTGAGTTAACTTAAGACAAATTTAAGCTTAAAGTCTGATGTGTCATTGATTCATATTCTTTCTTATCTGCCGAACTCATATAATTGCACCCACCTCATTAAAGTGCCCAAGATTTCTCCACTCATATCAATTTTTCTGATATTTACAAATGCTAGCTCTAGGCTAGAATATTCATTTACAAATATATTTTTTTCTATTAGGAACCATAAAAATAATAGTAGTTGATTAAGAGCTCAATAGACCCAACGATCACACCAAGCTGCTATTAAATCATTTTTTTTTTCAAATAAAGGTCAAACCAACTCGATGGTGGTACCGGTAACCGATGACTGATACGTATCGCGATAAGCCAACCTAATCATCGTCAAACAGGATCCAGTATACAAAAAAAATTGAACTATTTTCAGTCTCTAAATTTTCAAGTAAACGTGTTTACTAAATCAATCCAAAATATTATCCTATCTTTCCCTGTCAATGTACTACCTCATCCTCCCTTATGAAACCAACCATCTGAATCATTTTGTATCGATTAACTAAAGAGAAAATTTAACCATCAATTATCTGTCATTCTACTACAATCCCGCACACCACCCCTATCTCAATAAACAGACAATGAAATGAAATAATTTCAACTATTTACTTTAGTCATCAAACAGGGCTTTTCTCATCACCTCATAGTGTCTATTCTGAGACACGAATCATTAATCAAATTTCGACTATTCATCTTTTTAGTCAAAACAACAACAACGGTAAGAACAACAACAAGTTGCAGACTCATTCTGGCGTTTGCCTTTAATAAATTCGAAACAGTATTCATGTAGTTCGACGGGAAAGATTCAAAAGGCCGTTGATATTAAAGCTGTTAAATTTACCGTTAGAAAGGACATGAATACGTTTCATAGAGATGAATTCGGATAGGCAGCGATGTGTGTGAGTTGATATGATTGCGTTAAAGGTGTGAAAAATGGCTCAAGTTTTGTCTCATCAATTAATAGTACCTAAGTTCGCAGCGTATCTAAATTGAAGGTGGATTTATTTTAATTACAGAACTACTTGCGGCTGTATTTTAAAGGTTTTGCTGAGCCCGACTAATACCTTTGGATATGGTGGTCCATTCAGTTACTGTAACTGAAACTTTGATAGTTGTGATAAGAGTGTAGATACATACTTGAAAGTTTGATATTGTTGATTTTGTAAATTCAACCAAATTGACTAAGAAAAATGAGCATAAAACTTGTTGTTTACGTATATTGCATATTATTTTAGCCTAGCATGATCTGCATGCAGTAGCTTTAAAAGAGTATCAAATTATTTATTCCAAAAAACGATTCAAATAATGGTAACATCTTCAATAACACCAGATACGTCAAATGCCTTTTAGTGATTTATATCGTACTTTAGTTTTCTACTACGCTATCCATTGCATAGAAACTTGATTGAGATACGATTATGATATGCCATAAAATATGTTGCCTAATAGATAACAATTGCAATAAGTTATTCATAACAAACACATAACATATAACAATTAGTTCCAAAACCCCAAAATCAATCCGATTCAAATGAAATTCCAAATACGATAAATTCCAACATGTATGACCTCCTTCTCATTCCATCTCCATCTTAAATCTCTTGATTCGCCAATAGAGCATCCTAATCGAAATAGATGCGAAATACTAGCAGCACTATACAAGGCCTACTATACGAAGCCAAACGATGAGATGCAATTAGCAACAGATGGTCGAAACTATCGAACTGGATAATTAATGGGAATATCCTTATTTCATATGGATCCAACCCGTTCCCATTAGTGTTTTCCATTTTCAATATCATCATTCGTTTGCACCGTTTTCATCTCAGAAACCTACCTCGGAAACGAAACTTTCCAATTCCCGAGAACCCGATGAGCCTTACCTTTTACCACGGGTATAGACCTTTAGTAAGTTCATCTGTGCTTCTCTGTTTACCCATAGACGTAGTATAGTTCTAGGGTAATTCCCATCAAAACCTGCTATTCCGTTCAGTCGAAAGCGAACTAATTGCAAAAGAGGATGAACCGTTGTAAATAGTGTCTTTAAGTCATTAATCACTTTGGTTTATGTTTGAGTATTTCGAGGCTCCGAAAGGATTCACTACGGTATAGTACTGTTTTAGTCAGTACTGTGTATGGATGTTTTCCTGGGCTTTTTGGGTTATTACTTATCGTAGAGAATTAGGGCGAGATATGTAGAAAATTACTTTCATTAGTGGTTGTAAATAGGAGTTTCGATGATTTATCTAATAGAATGTCAATGTATCGTGTTTCAATACTAGTTTGTTTCGTATTCATTTCAATAAATTCACGGAGCATAGCTTACACATCTACTGGCATGTCGAGTTAATTGTGGTTTCAGTTGCGTAACTAAGCAGCTTTAAGTCATTGAACTGATATTGAAATTAATTGATCTCATTGTTATCACACTCTTCAAAATCGTAAGACTACTTAAATGGTTAACACAATCAGAAGTCAATTGCTTCGTGACATTCACTTCTAAACTATCATGGCAGCCATTTGCATCTAAAAGTCCCTATTAAAGGACGTTACCGAATAAAGTTTCGGTAATGAAACTAATCTCCCTTAAATTCATACTTCTCCACATTATTCAATTGTCAAATCTGTGCTTGTTTCCAGGCATGAACGACAGTGAAAAATTACGCCATAGTGTCGATTCAGATAAGGAAAGGATTTGCGATACGTTGAAATTTTCCGCGGAATACCGACTCGTGCATAATGATAAATATGTTCATTTATTTGCTGTGTGCGTAATCATATCACAAGCGTTAATCTTCAGCCACTTGTCGAGGGTAATGTTCGCAAACATTTCGTTTCGTGCATGTATCATTGAGCTTTTATATCGTGCGTCATTTGTTTTAGGTGATGTAATAGTGTTTCATGATCTTTGTGTGTTTACCTGTCATGTTTGACATATGATTGTGTTTTATGTTTGATTACTGCAATTGTGGGCGATTAATTTCAGGTGCATACGGAACTGAGTTTGATAAGATAGAGATAGTGATTTAAGTTTGTTAAAGTGAAGATATCAGGATTTTAGGAATTTAGGATTTTCTACATTATGTTGTCCATTTTACAATAAGCATAATTCTGTTGAAAAAACTCCGTTAGGATTTATTTGGAAAATTATCCGTTTTTTGCCTAAAATGTCTGGAGTATCCCGCACTGCCACTGCATAGAAAGAAAATTATGATTTCCTCGAAGAAAATTATGACTTCTTTACGCCACTTTATTGCCATTTAAACTTAATTTTATTTTTATCATGTTTTAGGATGGTGAAAACTTATAAAAGAAAGACGGGAAGGAGAAATTGGAGTGAACAGAGTTTGTAATTGTATAAATTAGCGTCGAAAACATATTCTGTGCCACAAACGGCTCTCGAACAAAAGTTAAAGTTTTAAAGATCCTGCTATTGTATAGTATTAAAAGATCCTGCTGCTCCTGCAACTTCTGTGAAAGTTCCTTTAGGCCCAAAAAAGTGAATATTTTCTGATGACACAGAGAAAGATTTTTGCAACTACATAATGGATATGGAGAGTCGTCTTTATGGACATACGACAAATGATTTAATGGCTTTGGCATACACTTTGGTAATCAAAAATCAGAAGCAACATCCCTCTAACTCTGAATAAGAAGAAGCTGGCAAAGATTGGGACCAGGGGTTTTGAAGCAGGCATCCAGAATTGTCGACACGAAAATCAGAAAGGACTTCAGCAGCGCGCGCCGCTGGATTTAATGAGCAAGCTGTTGAACAGTTTTTTAACTTCCTTGGCAACGTTTATGATGAGCACAAACTTTTGTCGGACAGAATTTATAGCTGTGATGAAACGAGAGTTAGTTTTGTTTACAACGGGAGTTTCAGTAATACCTAAAATAAAGTCAAAAATAATTGCACGAAAAAGCAGAAAGCAAATGGGATTCATAACTTCTGCGGATAGAGGTACTACAATAACTATAGAAATATGTTTTAGTCCCAGTGGCCAATACGCGCCTCCAATGACGCTGTTTCCAAAAATGGAGAATTAACCCACAACTAATGCTGAATGCTGTTCCTGGAGCTTGGGGTATTTGCGGTGATTCTGGCTGGATGACAGCTGAATTATTCCTTGACTGATTTAGTTTGATTTGATTTAGTCTGATTTAGAAGTTTGTTGAATTTAGTGGAGCAGCGGTTGATCGACTTGTGCTGTTGTTGTTAGATTGCCACAGCACCCACACACAAAACCTGGACGTCGTTAATGAAGCTCGTTCCAGTTATGCTTCCCCCACATACAACTGTTGCCGACGTAGCATACATGAGACCCTTGAGCACATATAACGATAAACAAACCATAGCTTGGCTTCGTAGCAATCCAGGGATGGTGGTAACTGTCCGGCAAGTATCAGAGGTTTTTAGTAAGTTCTTGATTCAGGCTTCTACAATGGCGACGGCGGTAAATAGCTTCAAAAAATGCGGCAGTTGGCCATACGATCGAACAATTTTTTCCTATATTGATTTTGCTCCATCATTGATGACAGATATTCCACATACAGAGAGATTATCCATCACTAAAGCATTACCAGAAACCAATACGTCAAACAACAGAGCAACAGCTCCAAGTAGACCATTTGCATCAACTGACGCTTCAGTTGTCCATGAGACGATAATCGCTGCAACAATACCTGCAAAAATAACTTCGGATTTGACAGATTCTGACAAAGTTATTATTAACGAACCGCTAATATGCCGCATGCCTGTTGTCATGGCACCTTCTGAGATTGAAGCAGAACCTCAGTCCAAATGCTCCACATGGATGAGCAATGTCGAAATAGATCAAAGGCCAACTACTCCACCATCAGTATTTTCTGTTGTTAGCCCTCAGCAAATGATACCTTATCCTGCAATTCGCAAAATTTCACGCGTGACAAGGAAACAAAGAAAAGCAGCTATCATAACTTCTTCCCCGTCCAAAAATGAGTTAGAAGAAAAAATGAAAAAAAAAGAAACTAGCAGAAGATAAAAAAAAAGAAAAAGAGAGGTAAAAGAACAAAAAAGAATAAGAAAACCGAATTGGCTAAGAAAAAGAGTAAGAAAAAAATCAACAATACTCTTAATTCTTCATCAGAATGACACAAAGATGAAAAATAATATCCTATGCTTTGACTGCCAAAAAAAATACTTGGACTCAAATGAAGAATGGGCTGCGGGTTCTCTCTGTGGGGATCGGGCACACTGTAGTTGTGCTGGGATAGATGACGAGGACGACGAGGCAGTATTCATTTGCGAGCTTTGCTACCAAAAATAGAATATGTCTCCCATACCTCATCTTACCCTATTTAAGGGGCATTTGGACATTTTTGTCAAAATTAGTCTTTTTTTTTCCATGAGTGTAAACTTTCTTAAGTACTTTATTTCTAAAGATTGATTATGTAAGAGTAGTTATAAAACAATAAATATTCAAAATACTTAAAAATGCGTGTTTTATTACGCTCCAAATGTTAAAAACCCCGTCTTGCCCCTCTCCCCCTACATACGCTCCATTTTCAAATAACCTTACAATCAAATGCAAACAATTATCACATTTACTTTCTCAAAAGGATTGAACATTTTGCCTGCAATATCACAATGTATAATGCCATTCAATTTGTTTAAAAAATGATATTTGAAATTGAATTATTCCCTTGTGCGTGCTAGACGTGTTGATATAGTGTCCGGTGTGACTTTACCATACAGTGAGGTTTGCAGTTGCCTTACAGCACTGAAATTTATGACTAGTAGATGTTTCAGCAAAATATACATTGTGTGTGAAAAATATAAATCGTGAATGTGAATGTGATCGAACATAGGATGAGTATTATTTTAGAAAAATTGTGACGCTGGAAAAGAAACAATTTATTAATCTGTTTGCTGAAATTAGGAGCTACATGTTTGGAAGCACGAAGCTCCACTCTGACCGGTGAGTCTTTTATCAGTTCATCAATATCTCTGAGCTTTTATATAGAATTAGTCCCAAATCTGAGCAGACGTGATCCGGGGCTATATAATTTTTACACCTTATCTCTGATGTATTGAAACAAATACATATAAAGCATGGTTTTGAAGAAAAGTGTCGGACGAAGACGGAATAGTGGAAGGTGACTCTGAGTAGGGCTTAGAAGGCAGTGAAGTAGAGGATGGACACGACGAAACAAAATCTAAAAGAGACAGTGATGGAGAGGAAAAAGTCGAAAAAGAGACAAACTTTGGGAAAGAGAGACAGATCTCAGAGTCCATGACGCCAATAAAATGACTTAATGATACCACGAACAAAATCATGATGCTACTGACGAAGACCCAAGTGGAACTATCAGCACAAAGTAGACAACAACAGCTGATGAAGCAGAGCAAGGAACTGACGGACAAGATCCTTGAAAAGGTCAGTAAAAAAGCCAACAAAATTAAAAAGAAATTTAACTAAATCACCGACCCAAAACGAAGAAAAGAAGACAAGAAACTTCACTTCACAAACAGTAGGGGAGGGATCGAAAAATAACGAGCAAATTAGTTGCGAAATGAGTATGGAAGTGAATGATGCTTTTTTCTTGCCCAGCGAAATAAAAGCTGAAAATGAGTACTCTCCATTTCCCCCATCTAAACCAATAGCCCCAGTGAAACCTCTGACATAGCAGTTTTGATCATCAGCCACACAAGTAACCACAAAATCTAAATCTAACAGCAACGGACAGGACAAAACAGAACAAAAATAATTGACGGTCCTAGTAATTACAAGAAAGCCACAAAAGAGCAGTCAGATAGCAAAAGCCCTTAAGAGCCTAAAAATCAATTTTAACCTGGTAAAGAGAATATACCTTGGTATACAGGTGATTCCTGCTACACCACGGGATCACAAATATTTAGCGAAGTATCTCACTGGCGAGAAAATACAGTACTATAAATATTTTCTTCCAAAGGAGGAGGTCTCTATGGCCTTACCACAGTGGAAATTAAAGACAATCTAAAGACATAGAGCTTTCGACCAGTAAAAGTCTACTTCTTCAAACTGAGGAGTGGGACCTCAAAACTATTCCGAGAAGCTAGCCAAACATTTACAATATTTATTTATTTATAATCATTTACGGACATTGTCTTTTTACGATTCATGACATTATTTTTAACTCAAATTATAACAATTAAACACTAAAATTATAACAGCATTTTGTCAACTTTTCTTCAAAGTTGATGCACAGAGACCCCAGGGAGGTCAATCACAGTGTCATAGCTGCCAACAGTTTGACCTTTCTGTGAATAAAGTGCAAAGTGCATTAAATGTGAAGAAGAGACTGCCAAGTGTGTTGAATGTGGTGGTGACCATCCGGCTAGTTACGGGAAATGCCCAAAGAATCCCAAAAACTTAAGGAAGACGTATGCACAGGTGGTAAAAGCGAACTCCCATACGACATCCTCAACTCCAACACGCTTTCCCACGACCCAACTGGAAAAAAATACTATAAGCCCTACAGCACTATGAACCCTGCCCAAAATCTCTCAGCCAGCTATCAAGGCTCAACTATTTTGTAACTTGCAAGAACAGTTAAAGAGCATGGTTAAGGACATGATGGAGAAAATGGTGCAGCAGGAGATGTTAGCAATATTCCCAATTCCCAAGAACAACATTAACAAGCATTAATGTCCATTTGCGAACACATGTCAATTCTCACTCGGAATGGTCATTGCATCCAATTGCATCCATTGTCACCATTAAAACGGGACAGTTGATGTGATTCCTATATGACTATAGGGTTGATATTATGCTCATCCAAGAAATACTCTTAAAATCAGCTGATAGTTTCCATATCTCTAACTACATTCAGATAGAGATGGAAGCACTGAAATCTTAGTGAGAAGAGGCAACAATCACATCCACATCCTAGTTTGAAAAGGCTCATTCAATCATCCGCGTACAGCGTGCTTTTCGTTTGAGGTTCAAGATTGCCGCCGCGGCTATGTTGCCGATGTGTTCTCGGCTGTGAATGCATTCGAGATTACTGAAAATGTGTCGCCAATCAGGGTGCATCATAACAACGTCACTACCCACAAAATATTTAGCCGGTTCGGGCCGCGATTGAACAGTCTCCCCGGCGTTCAATACGGAGACAGTCAAGAACTCTTAGCATTTCAAGGCTTTCCATTCATCGAATAATTAAAAAAGATCATCATATGTGTCGCGAAAAATGATAATGCAGTTGAGGTGGCAGTTCCTAGCAGCAATCCTAAAGTGGCAGCACCGCCGCTCACTCCAATTGAGTATCAAAGCACGCAGTTATCTTCCGACAAGACACGGCAAAAGACGAAGTGAAACGCGCCGCGCTAAAATAAATACTGTACTTCAACTTTGTTTTAATAATAAGTCATAAATTACAAGGTACTGCGTTTTATTTGACAATCTGTTTTCACTTCTATACTGTGTCGCCTGTCGTTATTGCCGAAAATCGTGACAATGCCGCGAAAAACGAAAAATTCATGTTCGAATGAGCACGCCGAAAAGGAAGACGACAACGGAGAAAACTTCGATGTTACCGTCGTGAACTTGGAAGGCGCTGGCAGTCTACCTAGCCAACAGCCATCGTCAAATGACATCGATCAAAAAATAGGTAGCATATTGTCCGCCATGAATACATTTCATATGGCGCTTGTAGAAATAAAGAACGAAAACAAACGGAATATGGACGAGCTTCGTCTACAAATAAACGCCGCCAATACAACGATAGCTTCGCCGATTCCAGTTGCAACATCGCCGTATGTGTTGCCGACAACAATTATACAGACACAAGCAAAGTCGCCGCCGTCACAAGAACATACACACGTTCAAAGTGCAATTGAGATGCAGACGCATACAAAATTGACGCCGCCGCTGCCATTACCTGCACAGTTCGAAAGAACAATGCAGATGCAGAAGCAAGCGCAAACGCCGCCATTTGCAAATGCACCTCCATCGCAGACAGCGTTCGGAAGAAGAGACGATGTAGTGCAGATGCAGCCACAATTAATGCATACATCTTACAATGCCGGACTATATGATCTTCCCCGATTCGATGGAAAAGCGGAAGAATGGCCTTTATTCAAAAGGTGTTATGTGGATACAACAGCCGAATTCCATTATAACAACAGACAAAATCTAATGCGTCTAAATAAGGCACTGCAAGATGCAGCTAAATCTGCAGTGTCCGCTCTGTTAATATACCCAGATGACGTGCCAAAAGCTATACAAGAGCTCGAATTTAACTTTGGTCGTCCAGACTTGCTAGTACGCGCACAAATAAACAAAATTCAGGAAATACCGGCAATGAGTGAAGGGCACCTTGAATTAGTATTAAATTTGTCTAACCTAGTGCGAAATATGGTCGCACTTTTTAAGTCTGCCGGCTGCGAACATCATCTACTCAACTCGACACTGGTAGAACAGCTGGTTAATAAATTACCTCAGTCAAAACAGTATGAATGGGCCAAGTACGCAGCTCGCATTCCATCTTTTCCAACTGTGGAAGATTTTGCCGCATGGATAGCTGAATTGGCCAAAGTTGTCAGTATGATGTTGACAAATACAGCCACAACACCACGTCCAAATCAATCGTCATCAGCATCATCACGAAATCATTTATCAGTGTCTCGCAGAGTACTTCACAGTGACAGTGTCGTGGTGCAGAAATCGACAACAGCATGCGCACAGTGTAATCAATCACATAGCATTGCAGATTGCAAAGATTTCGCTGCACTCGCAATCGACGACAAGTGGAATCAAGTCAAGAAACTGCATCTTTGTTTCGGATGTTTAAAAAAAGGGCACAGTCTGTCAAACTGTCGTAAAAGGCGATCGTGTGCAATTGATGGATGCAGCAAAATGCACCATCGCTTATTGCACAACCAGCTTGGAGAGTCAAACGTCAAATTGTCACCTATTCTTAACTGCCGCGTTAGTGATGATACAGTACAGTGGTTTAAGATCGTACCGGTAGTTTTATCTGGGCCGTCAGGAAATATTTCGGTGTTTGCGATGCTGGATGAAGGCTCTTCGGTTTCATTGATTGATGAAGACGTGTCCAAAGTTCTTGGACTTCAAGGGCGTGTCAGCCCTCTTACTCTGCAATGGTACGGCAAGGCGCAGAAAACAGAAAGCTCACGGAAGGTTACCGTAGAAATTAAGGGCAGTTATAAGTCAGCACCCACGTTTACCCTTAAAAATATTTGCACTATTGCTAATTTGGATCTACCTGCACAAACATTACGTACAGGAAAGTATAGCCATATGGATGCTCTACCAATCATGGAATATAAACGCGCTCAGCCGAAGATTTTATTGGGGTTGGACTACGCATTTCTTGGCGTTTATAAAGAAGTTATTGAAGGAGGACAGCATCAGCCTATTGCCGTCAGAACTAAGCTAGGTTGGATCGCATTTGGACCAAATGGCCAAGATTTGCAAGAGGTCCCTACTGTGTTACATATTCGCGAGTCACGCTCACTTCGAGAAATCAACAACCTTGTCAATGAGTATTTCTCTACGGACAATTTCGGAGTTCGTAGCACCAACATAGTACTTGAATCTGACGAGAATCGTCGTGCTAAGAAAATTCTTGAGGACACTACAAAGAAGATAGGAGATCGCTATGAAACCGGACTACTGTGGCGTAGTGATGAAATTATTCTGCCTCAGAGTTACGAAATGGCTAAGCAACGCCTGCTGAAAGTCGAAAGACGAATGTTAAACGATCCAGTTTATGCTGAGAGGTACAAGGCAGAAATCGGAAAGTATTTGGAGAAAGGGTATGCGAGAGCTCTCACTGTCGAAGAAGCCAAGGTGCAGGAGAACAGGACATGGTATCTCCCGCATTTCGGAGTCCTGAACCCCAACAAGCCCGCGAAACTCCGTATTGTGTTCGATGCTGCTGCTGTCTCGTGCAACGTTTCTCTGAATACCGTCTTGTTAAAGGGCCCTGAACACGCCAAGCCGCTCCTGACGATCCTATTTCAATTCCGTCAGGGAACTATTGCCGTCGCTGGGGACATTCGTGAGATGTTCTCACAAATACGAATTCGAAAAGCGGATCAAAGTTCTCAAAGGTTTTTATGGAGGGAAGGAAATCAAAGTCAGCCCATAAAAGTATATGAAATGGCGTCGATGATATTTGGTGCAATATGTTCACCTTGTTGCGCTGAATACATCCGAAAACGAAATGCAAGTTATTACATGCAAACGAAGCCACATGGAGCTGCAATCGTCACTGATAAGACATATGTCGATGATTTAGTTGCCAGTTTTAATGACAAAGATGATGTTGAAGGCATTATTAAGGAGGCAATAGAGATAAATACTAAAGCTGGTTTCACTCTACGAAACTTTGTATCCAACTGTCGAGAGATTCAGTCCAAATTAAACGGAACCGAAAGCAACGATAATACCGTATTCAACATGGAGAGACGAAATGTGACAGACAAGGTATTGGGATTATTTTGGAATACCGAGGACGATACCTTGCAGTATCATTTTAAATTCCACAAAATACCACGAGATGTTTTGAAAATGATTCGCCCACCAACAAAAAGAGAGCTGCTTGGGATCATAATGGCCGTGTTTGACCCCTTCGGACTCTTGTCAAACTATACGATTTGTTCGAAATTACTATTGCAAGCCACGTGGAAGTTGAATATCGATTGGAACGAGCCGCTGCCCGCTCAACTGTACGTACAATGGAAAGGTTGGTGGAGAAAATTTCAGGAGGTGAAGGATTTTACCGTACCGCGATGTTATTCGCCAATACTTTTTGAGGCAGATTATGTGCAGCTGCATGTTTTCACTGATGCGAGTTCCAATGCATATGCAGCAGTTGCATATTTGCGAGTAAAGCATGCAGAACAGATCAATATTGTTCTGGTTGCTGCAAAAAGTAGATGTGCACCTCCAAAGGGAATGACGATACCACGACTAGAGCTGCAAGCTGCAGTGTTAGGTTGCCGTCTGTCAGAAACGATACAGGATTGCCTGGAAGTTAAAATACACCACGTTATATTTTGGTGTGACTCTAAGACAGTCATTCAGTGGATTCGATCAACTACCAGAAAGTATAAACAATTTGTTGCCTGCAGAGTGGCGGAGATATTATCGACTTCAACGCCTAATCAATGGAAATGGTTGCCGACTGAACTGAATGTTGCCGACGAAGCCACGAGAGCTAAATTACCAGCAAGTGTCGAAAATGACGCTAGATGGGTACGAGGACCAGAATTTCTGATGTACAAAGAAGAGAGATGGCCACAAGAAAATGAACGGATAATAAACGAATACACTGCAGAGGATATTGTCGTGTCATGTATGTTGGTGAAAGTGACGAAGGAAGCTATCAACTATAGCAAGTATTCGTCCTATATCAGAGCAGTGCGAGTAACAGCCTGGATATTTCGATTTATCAAAAATACACAACAATCGAATGTCAGTGACCGAAATACTGGAGAATTGACAGCCAGTGATATATCCTATGCTGAGTTGATCGTATGCCGCCAAGTTCAAAACGAATGTTTCACTGAAGAGATCACCGCTCTAATATCCAAGAAATATGTTTCAAAGTCGAGCAATTTATACCAGCTGACACCGTTTGTGGATAACGGTGGCATATTGAGGCTAAGAGGACGAATTGATGCTGCTTATGGTTTGCCGGTCAGTGCTCGCAATCCAATCATTATGCCTCGGGACCATCATGTCACGCGTCTTATTGTAGATCATTACCACAGAAAGCGTCACCACATGAATGATTATTTGGTCATCAATGAGATTCGTCAGAAGTTTTGGGTACTCAGTATTCGTTCCGTACTTAAAACTGTTCGGAGCAACTGTCTGATTTGCCTTACATTAAGAGCAAAACTTCGAAACCCTTTAATGGGACAATTACCACTGGATCGCCTTACACCGTATCTTCGCCCTTTCAGTTATTGCGGAGTGGACTATTGTGGACCGTTTCACATTGCTGTAGGTCGTCGTAGAGAGAAGAAATGGGTAGCTCTGTTCACATGTCTCACCACTCGTGCTATCCATGTTGAAATCGCGGATGATCTTTCCACCGATTCTTTTATGTTATGCTTGAGGAACTTCATGAATCGACGAGGCACTCCAGTAAGAATTCGAAGCGATAATGGCACGAATTTTATTGGGGCACAAAAGGAGCTCACGAAGGAAAATCGGGTTTTTGATCTCGACCGAATACAACAAAACTTATCAACTGAAAATATTGAGTGGATTTTTAATGTTCCTGGAAATCCACATGCTGGAGGTTGCTGGGAACGACTAGTTCAGTGCGTTAAGCGTCTGCTTAGTCAAGTGTTCAAAGAGCAGGCGCCAAGGCTGGAGACGTTTAGAAGCGCACTAATAGAAGCAGAAAACATTATAAATAGCCGACCACTAACAGATATACCAACGAGCCCAGAACAACAAGAACCACTAACGCCGAACCACTTTCTGCTTGGTTGCTTGAATTCAACACAAACTCCCTGCGATGATCTTGAAAACGTATGTCTTCGGAAACAATGGAAATTAGCACAAAATTTAAAGGACCGACTGTGGAAGAGGTGGGTGGTAGAATACCTGCCGCGGCTGCTACGTCGATCAAAATGGAGACAGGAGACTCCGCCGTTAAATCCAGGACAGTTGGTGATAATCTGCGATCCAAGTCAGCCAAGAGGACAATGGTTAAAAGGTCGAATTACCAAAACATTCGCAGCCAAAGATGGACAAGTACGATCTGCCGAAGTCATGACGAGAAACGGTCTGGTGCGCCGCCCATCAGCAAGGCTAGCCGCCTTAGAATTTTGTGAATCCTTCCCCCAAAACGACTCACGGGGAGCCGGAGATGTCGCGAAAAATGATAATGCAGTTGAGGTGGCAGTTCCTAGCAGCAATCCTAAAGTGGCAGCACCGCCGCTCACTCCAATTGAGTATCAAAGCACGCAGTTATCTTCCGACAAGACACGGCAAAAGACGAAGTGAAACGCGCCGCGCTAAAATAAATACTGTACTTCAACTTTGTTTTAATAATAAGTCATAAATTACAAGGTACTGCGTTTTATTTGACAATATGCATCCTTACAAAATAGTAGTCTACCACGTGATTATGAAGCCGTACAACTTGCATGTGAAAACATGCTTGCTGTGCTCCTGGGGGACACCATCATTTTCTTTTCGGACGGGGCACATTTTCACCTCAGTGGATTTGTCAATAAACAAAACATGCGCCATTGGAGTGTGACAAACCCCAAGAAGCTCCACCAGAGGCCTCTGCACTCCTACTGGCTTACAGTATGGCATGAATCTTCAAGAAATGGGATCATCGGCCCTTGTTTTTTTGTAGAAGATAACCGAGCCGTTTCGGTCAATTCAGTTTGTTACATGGCCATGATTCAGGATTTTTTCTTGCCTGAATTGGATAAGTTTGAACTGGAAGACGTCTAGTTTTAGGAAAATTGGGCCACAGCCCACACAGCAATGATTGTCATGGACTTTTAGAGAGCAAGGTTCCCCGGACGCCTCATCTCTTTAAGAAGAGATTTGAACTGGCCAGTGCGCTCTCTTGATTTGGCAACTTGCGATTTTTTCCTGTGCGGATACATCAAATTTAAAGTTTACAATGACCGTCTAAGGACACTAGAAACACTCAAAAACAATATCCGGAACAATGTCGCAGAACTTCCTGTCAGAATGCTTCAAAGAGTGCACGAAAACTTCAGAAAAAGGCGATTGCAGTGTATACTGGGGAAGGAGCACATTTGAATGATACACTATTTAAAACTGCGTAAATTTAAATTTCCATTGTTATAAAATGAGGGAAAAATAGAAAATCTGAAAAATGTTCAGTAGTGTGTGATTTATTCAATTTCGTAATCGATTTGTCTGTGACGCTCCACCCTGTTCAAAATCAATAATCCAGACACTGCTTTCGCTAAATCTTCAACAGTAAACGAACGAAAGAAATTTTAATTTCATGGGAATCTCACTCTTACTAGAGTATACGGATAAGATTATCATATCGATTTATTTTTCTCATCCGGAAATTAAACGTTATAAATCATATGACCGACACAATATTTTTCAACGAAAGAAAACTTAACCTCATATATCATAGGATAAACGTTTTCGTATTTGAATTCCATTACATTTCGATTTTAACGAGAAGGATACAAATTTGAGTTTATTGCATTTGAGTAAGGAGAATTAAAGTGACTGGATTTGTGAGATTATATTTTAATAGTTTTTCAATTTGAATGAAGGAAACGTCTTTTTAATAAAATATGAACTTAATATAATCCGATTCAAGTTTTTCTAGTTTTCAAAACCAATTTTTTTTATTTAAAGACCCATTCATATATATATATATATATATATATATATATATATATATATATATATATATATATATATATATATATATATATATATATATATATATATATATATATATGTATATATATATATATATATATATACATATATATATATATATATATATATATATATATATATATATATATATATATATATGTATATATATATATATATATATATATATATATATATTTATATATATATTTAAATTTTTTGAAAGCTATTCATATTTTGTGAGCAATGTCAGTATGATACACTAAAAAAGAAGACGGACTGCTCCCGAAATATCGATGTCTACGAAAATTTTGAATTATGTCCAGCTTCTGTGAGACTAGTCAAAATAGAGTTTGGATTTTCCACAGAGGTTGTAAGAATGGCTTCAAGCTGCCTTGCCAGCAGACAATTCTGCGTGAACGTTAATGGAGATAATTCAATTGAAAAGTCTGTGACATCAAGAGTGCTATAAGGTTCGATCACTGAACCGTTTTTTTTTTTTGACATGATATTCACCGCTGACCTCCCATTTTTAACAGAACAGTCTCTAGCTAAAGTCTTTTAATTAACAGATGACATACTTTAATTCGCATCGAGCCAAGCAATGAAGAGTCTTGTGAGCTATTTGGTTGAGTTGAAACTTTATTTTGACAAATGGGTATCAAGTATCGGGGATCTCAAACTATTCGCGACATGACCAAAAATCTCGCTGTATCCTTCGAAAGCTCTACGATCACCTTACTCTACATGGAATTAAATTGGTATTGACTTTGATGAATTCCTCACCTCCATCCCCTTCGTTTGACATCAAATAAAAGCTGCCAAATCCGCGTTTCAGCATATTATATATCTTTCCGCCAAGAAGATAGCCCTAACCAGCAAACTGATAACTATTTTCTACCAAGCTCTTATCCAACCAATCCTTACTTAAGCATCTCCATCCTGGATTACCTGTTCCGAAACTGCCATGGTAAAGGTGGAAATTTTTGAGCGAAAAGTTTTGCGCCTCTGCCCTGGTAGGTTTTTCAATCCGGTAACTAACAAAAGGCCGAAGAACTTTCTCCTGTGTTGTTAGAGTTGGAATTAACTACTTATTTTTATAGTAAAACAAACGGACATTAGAACCAACTAATCGGATCTTTGGGGCACTCAACAGGTCCAAGTGAGCCATTTATTCGTGTCACTGTAGCAGTAGATCAGCGACCGCTTTTGAGAGCACTGTTCGCTTAACGATAAGGATGGTTTAATTATAGTTCAGTGAGGTCATTTAGCTATCAATTAGGTAGATTTAATCTTAATTTTATGTAGTTTAGCAGTTTTTGCACAAGCTGGGTAATAATGTTTTGGATAAGATTGATTGACTAATTAATTGCATGGAGTGGGCTCAGAAAGCCTCTAGCACTGTAACCTTTTGGGTCTATTGTGCCTCCTCTACGCCTTGTCTTATAGGATATCTAAGCTTCTAATGAACCCTTCTAATGCTTTAATTTCCTTGACCGTGATTCCCACTGTAAAATCCCAGTATGGAAAAGGTCCTGTGAAGCTTTGGAGAAGGTCCTGTCAATCCATGCTTCTTCTTTGGCTTTATTATCAGCTTCCTTGTTTCCTTGTTGCCCCTCTTGCCGGGGCTCCATATTAACTTGAAGCTGTTCTCTGTTTCATTTAAGACCTCCTAGGGTCTAACAATATTGCTGAATTAATGTGATCGCGATTGATAACCTTGAGAGCCTCTTGGCTATTTTGTAGGATCTTAATACTTTCCCTTTTAGTGTTACTTATCTGCATTTTATGTCTGGTTCCAAATATGGCAGATAGTTCTGCTTGAAAAATGTGGCTTTTTTGGAGAAGGTAATACATTTTACACTTGGATCTTACGATCGCTGCTCCTACTCCACAATCCATCTTTGGACCATCCGTACACCGCATTTGCGCACCTTTGTACGAGGGAGCGGATCATCCTCGAATTTATCCTTTGATGAAGCAGTGTTTTTGTGGGCTGTGTTGGCCTTTATTCGACCAGCGAAGAGATGAAAATGATTGTGGCTGGTTAGTTTCCTATTCAAGTGGATTCCTAAAAATATTTTACTTCTTCCTGCAGACATACGACTGTGCCCCTAATTTTGGTGACTTTCATTTCGATTTTTCTTTTTCTGGTGAATGATACTGGGCTATTTTTCTGAGGGTTTATGAATAAGTCCTCATAAGATTGTTCCATTTAAGATTTTTGGCATTCTGGATATCAAGGTATCCAAATGTAAGCCTCATATTATTATGGTGGCGTCGTACGTGTAACCGAGAGCTGTTACGCCCTTAATATTGAGGGTAAAGAGAAGGCCATTAGCTAGTAGGGATCACAGTAGGGGGGGGGGGAAATACCCCTCCCTGTGGACATCTTTTCCTAGTGCCCGCCCCTAGCCTCATCTTTCTCAAGACCCCAAACACATTTCGATAAAGGTTATTGATTTGTGATCGCAGTTTTCTTTTTGTCTATAAATTAGCATAAACAAAGTATTTCGGCACCAAAGCTTATCCTAGCAGAGAATATTTGAGACGGGAATATGAATCGTTTTGCGGAATAAACTTCCGATAACAGCATCAAATGGAACTGTTGCTAAAATAGAAAATTTTAATTTTTTTAGCTAAGTGGTTTTTTTAGCTATTCGCCGTGGCCCATAAAAAGGCAATCAAAGAACTGTTAATATATATTTATTTATTTATTTATTTAAAATAATCCATTAACAGGCAAAAAGCCCAATTATAAATAGATTAGCTTAGTACTAAAATGAAATAAAAAAAAAATTGAGAAAATTAAGATATGAAAAATAAGAATCGAATGACAAAAAAGATAAATAAGATTAAACATTAAATAAGATTAAACATCGGAAAGATAAGCAAAACGAGGTGACCAAACTTGAGTGCAGTATTCAAGTTTGGAACGAACAAGGGTAGCAAATATCTTGACACAAGTAAAAATATTAAAAGAATTGTGGCAGGAATCCGCGAGGCACTATTAGTAATGTTACGAACTTGGATATCAAATTTAAGTTTACGGTCAAAGGTTACTCCCAGATCAGTAAAATAATCCACAGAGGCAAGGACGGATTCACAAAGTAGGTAAGGAAAGGTATTAGTCTGGGACTTCAGAGAATAAGACATGGCAAAACACTTTGAAACATTTAACGGTAGGCAGTTAGAGTTACACCAATCAGTAAGAGAGTTCAAATCATCCTGAAGAAGTAGATGATCATCTGAGCTACTGATTATTCGAAATAATTTCAAGTCATCTGCATAGAGCAAACAAGATGACGATAGAATCATAGGAAGATCATTGATGAAGAGGTTGAATAATAGAGAGCCTAATATAAAACCTTGAGGTACACCAGAAGAGGGCGAAAATGGTAAGGACGAAACGCCAGAGAGGGAGACAAAACACGTGCGGCTAGTTAAAAACGAAGATAACCAAGAAAGTAAGGGTTCACAGATGCCATAGTGGTTTAACTTGAGTAGCAGAAGATCGAAATTGACAGAATCAAATGCCTTAGAAAAATCAGTATATACAGCATCAACTTGAGAGTTCCGATCTAACGCCGAGGACACAGCATGAGTAAATTCAATGAGGTTCGTAGCTGTGGACCGACTTTTAATAAAACCATGCTGCTGAGGTGTGAAAGTGTACTTAAGAGAGTCGTAAATTTTGGTAAACACAAAACGCTCAATGATTTTTGAGAAGCAGGGAAGGATAGAAATAGGACGATAGTTTGAGGCAAGATTGCGATCACCAGATTTGAAAATAGGAAAAATGCTTGCAAGCTTCCAGGAGGAAGGAAATTTACCAGAACTAAGACTTAAATTGAATAAAATTGATAGGGGAACACATAGAGAAGAAGCAAGATTTTTCACAAAAAAATTAAGAAGGCCATCAGGACCAGGAGAGTAACTAGAATCAAGAGAACATATAAGGGATTCAACTTCAAGAGGATTAGTCGAGAGTGAAGAGAGACAAGGAGGGTGATTAAAAGGGACACTATAAGAAGAGGGAACCAAAGAATCAGAGTATACAGAAGAGAAAAACATTGCGAAGAGATCACAAACATTCTGAGGAAGAGCAGCAGTGATATCATTAAATGTAAGGGAGTCAGGGATAGGAGAGGAAGACTTTAAGGAGCGAAGGTATGACCAAAAGTTTTTGGGGTCATTCGAAAGCAAAGAAGATTCAATATGCGACAGATAACTGCGCATGGCAAGCCTTATTTGATTCTTGGCAGCAGCACGAAGACGAGAAAAATTAGCGTAGTCCTGGGCGGAATGAGAGCTCAAAAATTTGCAACGTGCTGCATTTTTAATACCCAGGGCACGCTTAACAGTCTCAGTGAACCAAGGAGAATCATTACGCTTACGCAAGCGAAAGGTTGGAGTATGAACAGTGATTAACTCAAGGAGAACAGAATATAGTTTCTTAGCAGCATCGTCAATATCAAGACCTCGAAACAAGCCAAACCAATTAATAGAGTTGAGATCGAGAGCTAAGAGATCAAAACTAGTTCTTTTGAAATTGAAACAAGGTTTGTCGGAGACTCTGGCACGATTAGATAGACTAACAACAATGTCAACAAAGAGGGGAGGATGATGGGGATCAGGGTTCGTATAAGGCGCAATGGAGGGAGAAAGCAAAAACGATGAAAGTTCAATATTGGAAAGAATGACATCAAGGATCCTATTGTTTACATTAGGGACATAGTTAAATTGATTAAGTGAGCAAGATGAAAGGAAAGATGAGAAAGCAATGGAAATATTATTGTGAGAAACAATACGGGAAAAACCAGAGTCCCATTGGACAGATGGAATATTAAAGTCACCACAGATGATGACAGACGAAGAAGGAAAATTTATGTTAAGGTAGGATGATAGCTCAGAGAAAAAACATTCATAAGTTGAAAAGGGAGAGTTGCACGTAATATATACGGAGGCCACAAACAACGAAGATTTAAGCGACAGGGACACACAAACTGCTACACATTCTACAGGAAGACTAGGAACGAAATCAGCGCAGAGTATACTTTGAAAGGAATTAAGCACGGCAATGAGTACCCCGCCACCATCAGACTTCATAGTTGCGGAGCGGTTACGATCACAACGGTATACAGTATGTAATGGGAAAAATTCAGAGCTGAAGATATCATCAACAAGCCAGGTTTCAGAGAGGCAGATTAGGTGATCCATTTCAAGTAAAGAAGCAGTTTTATATAAAGCGGAGGAAAAACTAAATGTGGCAAATTCTATGCGAAGAAGTTGGCCAGGACCCATGGGGCCAAGGCTACAAAATAGTATCGGGTAGTCTCGCTCGAATGGGCTTGAACTTACCTATGGAGGTGGATCTCCTGAGGCACATTGTAAATTCGCTGTTCCCAGCGCACGACGTGAGAGCAGAAAACAATTGTGGTTCCAGCTTGGGTTTGCGTGGTACAAATCATAATTCTATATCGTTCGCAATATACCTATTGAAGGTTTTTCGACACCTCATGTCCAAGTTTTTGTTTTAGCAGCTTTTTTTGGCAAAATCACTCTATGAATTATCAGAAATTAAACACAGCACGAGCTTGATATAGTGAATAAAGCATGTAAAGACACTAGTCTGTATCACTTGTTTTTATTTTTTGTTTAGTTTCTAATTAAGGAGTTGGATTCGGAATTATATGAAAATAAATACACCGCCGAGAAAAAACTTGTGTCTCTTTCGAAAAATATTCATACCAAAAAATAAGCTAGTAGAACAGAATACATATTAACTTGACATTCAGTATCAATTAAAATGCGTAGCTGACCAGCACATTAGCCACGGACACCATGAAAAATTACTATGAAAAGGAGATACTAAACACGAAAAGGATACTAAACACGAAAAGGATACTAAACAGCACTTAAAAATTACTCACTTTCATGTCGTCAACTGTCCCATTTTCTTCTAGAACTTAAACTAGATTACATTCTAACAAAATGTCCTGATTTCAAAAAAACAACTTCTAAAAATTTAATGTCAGCCTTCAAAATACTACTACACAATTACTACTTTCCAAAAAACAAAAAAAGTCTAACAACACCTGAATACCAGTATTGTCAAAGGTTTTTGATTACTTCGTACTTTCATGAATAATCTAACATTCTAAAACATTTTCATACATTTACAAAAGCCCATTTTGTTTCGTGTCCGTGTCATGAATACGACATAGGTTTACCTTGAAACTAATATTAAAAATTTATTTCCACCACTTTTCAGTAGATTGGCATACACAAATAAAGGAACTAAAACAATATACATTCATTCATCCTTTGACCTTTTTCAGCACTACATGTGATTATTGTTGCTTCTGAAAATACTCGGACATATTCATTGGTCTAAGTACGCATTCACACATAATTTCATTTGTTTATGAGTACTTGTATACTTGTAAACTGAGAGCCATTCTTGAAATGTCAGCAAAGTTTAATATACTTAATGCTCCTTTAAAGTCCTGCGACTCGGGAAACAATTAAACAATGTAAATGGTGGAATCAATCACTGACTACCATCAATTCGCATATTCCTTAAATTTGGTTTTAAACAAATGCATTATAGGATGTGCACATTTAATTTTATATGGGATTGTGCAAGCCTGTATTTGATTTCGACTAATAACCTTGAACTGATTTTGTTAAATTTGTATTTCAATTGAAATAAATATCGTTTGATTTTTATATGAAGAAGCATCTACACGTTATCGTTATCTCTAGCAAATAACAAAAATCATTACCGTGAAAATTAAGAACTAACTAACAATTAATTTGCAAACACCTTAAGGCAGGAACGATTTCTGTCTGAAAAATATTTCAAATCAAACAAACAATCAAACTCCATAAATTTTAAAGTGTCTTAAAACTCCCTCCAGTCACAGTCATAGCCACGTCCACTCTTCACGTCCGTCAAGAGATAATTTAAGGACTTTAAGATTTCCTTCCATTTGAATTTATGCCAAAGGCATGACCATAAATCAACAACGTGTTTAAATTCGAACATCACTAGCAACCGAAGAGGGAAAGATTCAGTCCAAAGCTTTTTCATTGACTTCCGTTTAACTTCCACTTCATATTGGCTGTTTGTAAAAGCGTTCTCTTGGCGCCTAGTAGCCTGTCACCGTATGCACGAAGTATGTACAGGCACAGATAGATACTCCAACAAATACGCTCGAGTAATTTAGGATCCTTAATGTTTCAAGTGAATACCGATTTACCGCATCTAGATACAATTGCTCTATCGTGAGGTCGTCATCGGTATTGTCATAATTTAAATTCAAGTACTGTAAAATTGTAATTCGACATTTTCATTTCGTACTTAGGAAATAGCTCGCAGTCATTGGGGAATATAGTGTGCCTGCTGTAACTTTCAATGAATGAAAATAAACACGAAAGATAACAGGAGCCAAGTGACTCGCTCCGAGGCACGAAAATACTCACAGACTTATTCGGCTTTCAAACTTCTCTCAATCTATATCCGTATAATTCGTGACATAACGCAGCACGTTACACAGCTCAGATTGTTACTCTATTGAGGGCAAGGACATTCTCCAACCTCATTGATAATGTTTCTTGATGGTCTCGTTTCACTCACTTAATTTCACCTTTTGCACTATCTGTTCCGCAGTTCAGCTGAATTCAGTTTAGTTCTGACTACTTACTGTACAAATCTAGATTCATGTCGTTTTCGTCATGTTACCGTCAGATCGTCAGCTTTTGTACTATATTTACTTCACTTTCCCTCACAGGAAAATGATAAATAGTCGGAGAATTTCTTAAGCACACGATACATTTGCACTGAAATAGTCATAAATCTTTTCTATGAAAACGGATGAAAACCAAGCAAGTGGCCATCGGGAAGGTGATAGAGGTATAGTACTCGTAATAGCGTTAAAACATAGACAATGCAGTGTACAAACAACGTAGACACAAGTAGAATGGTGTGAATTTATTCTTTTCTTTTGTATGTATGTTGGGTGGTATCCCAACGGGAAAAATAATGCTTACGGATATATTCGGTAAGCATTTCGCGTAATGCGTGTAAGCATTACCGGACCATTACGCGTTGTTTCTTTTTAGCATTGCATGTCCTAGGCTGGGAAGATTTATACAAGGGGAAACTCATGCTCTTAGCTCTATAGCTTTATGTATAAGAGCTTTTTGGAAAGTACGACATCGTATTCTCGCATTTATACGCCTCAATATGAATGAAAGCTTTGGCCGGCGGCCGATCGTATCTCTGCATGTGTGGTTTTTGCATGCTGACGCTCATTGGAAATTCCAACAGCGCATGCTCTTTGCTACTAGGGGGAATTGTCTTCATACATTTTACTAACCCGTGCGTGATGATTTGAAATGCTTCGAAATTTTCATCTTTCCGCTTTATATAGCAGACACCCATAACCGATGTATACTCGCAAGTTATTTTCCCCTTGTTTCTGCGAGTGAATTTCATTGGCCAGTCTTGGACTTATAACATCTTTCTCCCTTGCAGCATTTTCCATGCTCCAAGTCATGTTTACGAGTATATCTTATAATTGCTGGAAAATAGCTTTGGAAATCGGAAATGTGAATTACCAGCATTGTTTGATTCATGAATTACGCCAGCATACATTATCGCGATTCCCGTTGGGATAATTCGTTCCGTATGAGCAACAATAGCATTATATGAAGCTATGAGATACAATGAGAATAATATGAACGAGAAAGAAAGCTGTCTCCCTGTAATTCGTTTAGGATCTTAAGGATTGGAGGTGGTAGAGACTCCAATTTCATAAACGATTTATTTTACGAGTATGAAATGGTTTTAAGTGCCTAATTTTAAGTTAACTCAAAGCTCAGTCTGCGGTTCTCCATCCAAACTTGACGCTGACATGACCAAGAATCGGAATGGTTTTTTTTTTGAAATGATATTTGCTAATAAGGTAAATAATAATTTTTGAACGCTGAAACATATTATTTTCAACCAAACTACCAAAGCTTGGGTAGAAAGTAAAGGAGCAAATTCACCTTTTAAACCTCTATTATGTTGCTTTCACAAAGTTAATTTCTTAGTTTCAGTTCAATTTTTCGTTCTTTCTTAGTATAAACTCATAAAACTATAATCGAAATGGGTCCAGATAACTGGCAAGATGGTTTAAGCAAACAAAATATTCTATTCAAAAATCTCTCTTTTAAAGACCGAGTGGTTGATAAGTCAGGAAAGAATTAAAACAGTTCATGTTTTTATTTATTTATTATTTTTATATTTTTTTCTTATTTATTAGCACAGTAGAAAGTATGGAAACTATATTAAACTAAATGCGAAAAATTAATCTTGTAAATGGCTTCCATTTTTAGCATCACTAAGGGTGGATCTTTTTATGGCATGTTTCATGACGGCTTAGAGTTTTTCTGGTCGTAGCTTCTATATTTCGGCATGGATGTTATCCATTAGTTATGGAATCTTCCGCGGTTTATTTGAGTAAACTCTATTTTAAAATAACCTCATAAAAAGCAGTTACGAGCCATTAGATCTGGAAACCGTAATGGCGAAGTAATTTCTGATCTTCTCAAAAGTATGCGTTCTTCGAAAATACCTTTTGAAATTTCCATTATATTTAGCAGTGTTACAAGTGGCATCATTTTGCTGAAACCATATCCCAGGACAATTTTCAAATGCAGGTCGCACAAAATTTTAAAGCATACCTTAAAGGTATCAAGCCATGCTTCAAAATTTTGTGTAGCATAGCTTGATACCATTCCAGTGATATTTAGAGCGTTAATAATACCTTTCTGGAAGAAGAAAACGTTATTCCCGAAAAATTATTAGCCCTTGCATTAAGGGGGAAAATACATGTAACTGCTAAAAAAAATCGATTTTTTTATTACATCAAAATGTTCGAAATGCTCTTAAAATATACCAAAAAAAAAGCGATATTCATATTAGTTCTCGAGTTATAGTCAGTTATAGGCAGCGCGGCGTTCCCCAGCAGGTCGAGCATACCTGCCGGGCATCCCTGCCTACTTTCTTTTCGGTGCTATGGGCGGTTTTCTAATTGTGTATACCTCTCACATTCTTATAAATCTGAAATTCTAAGGAAATATAGATACAGATGTACATGTACACTTGTATATTTTTATAATCTACAAAGGAGCCTGTGTTCATGAACCTTGTAGTAAAAGCCGAAGGGCTGCTGTATGGACCTGGAATCGCTGACTAACGAGTAAGCTATAGTAAAAAATTATAATCAATGATTTTTATCTAACGAAAACTTTAAACGCGTTTTTCTCAAAGTAGTACTTTTTAAACTTCCGTACAAAATATCTAAAAAAAAAATATTGAACCGATCTGGATGATATAATCATCTATTCCACCTCCCTGCAAGAGCACATGGAAAATCTAAAAAAAATATTCCAGGAACTAAGAGAAGCAAACCTGAAGGTGCAGCTAAATAAATGCGAATTTTTGCGAAAAGAAATATCGTTCCTCGGACATATCATCATCACCGAGGGAATAAAGCCCAATCCTGAGAAAATTCGGGCTATTCAGGAGTTCCCTCTCCCAGCGACACCCAAAGAAGTAAAATCCTTTCTCGGACTCTTCGGCTACTATCGGAAATTCGTGAATGATTTTGCAAAGCTCACTAAACCATTGACGGAGTGTCTAAAGAAAGCTAGAAAGATCACTCACAGCCCCCAGTTTATACAAGCATTTGATACTTGTTAAGATATTCTTATGAATGACCCTATTCTCCAACACCCCGATTTCGGGAAGCCGTTCATATTAACAACGGACGCGAGCAATTTCGCTTTGGGTGAAGTACTTTCGCAGGGCCTTATAGGAAGCGATAAGCCAGTTTGCTTTGCAAGCAGGACGCTTACTGATTCGGAAATAAATTACTCTACCATTGAGGAAGAGCTCTTAGCGATCTTTTGGGCAACGAAATATTTCCACCCATATCTTTTTGGCTGAAAATTTAAAATTGTAACCGACCTAAGCCTCTAACCTAGATGATAAGCTTAGCTCTCGACTTATTAGATGGCGGCTTAAACTGGAGGAATATGACTACGACATCGTATACAAGAAAGGAAACCTAAACAATAATGCCGATGCGCTAAGTAGAATTCGGTTACCACCAGATCCTTATTTAGAACCAAAAAACATTGAAACCAACTTTAACGAAGGCCACTCGTCTCACCAAGACGATTCAACACAAAGTACAATGGGTACAACGGTGCATTCCACTCAAGAAAACTTAGGTACAGGAATCCCGATATCCGAAAAGCCTTTAAACGAATTTTCAATACAGCTGGTACTCGAAAAAACCAATGGGAGACCCCAAATGATGGTTGAAGCGCCTTTCAGGAATAAGCAGAGGCGTAAAATTAAGATGCAAGATTTTAACGAGATCAGTGCTACGGAGCTTTTTAAAAGATATGTTCTTCCCAACAGGTTAACCGCTATTCATGCAGCAGACGAGGTTTTCGAAACTGTTCAGAGTACTTACTCAAAATATTTCTCTCAATCAAAATTGTCCAGATTAGTTCGTTGTATGGAAATTCTAGAGGAAATTACCGAAGGTGATAAACAGGACTATATCATTAATGAGTATCACACAAATAACAATCACCGTGGTATTAATGAAACATACTCCAACTTGAAAAGGAAATACTATTTTCCCTTTCTAAAAAATAAAATTACTCAAATAATTAACAATTGCGACACCTGTCAAACCATGAAATACGACAGGGGGCCCCCAAAACCAAAGTTTTAAATACCTCAGGTACCTAGCACTCGATATACTGCACATCGATGTATATACAATAAACCACAAGTCAATACTTACAATAGTTGATAAATTTTCTAAATTCGCCGCAGCGTATAACCTCGAAGCCCGTAATAGCCTAGCGATCATTAGATCGCTCAGACAATTTATAAGCCTACACGGCCAACATAGTTACAATAGTTGCGGATCAAGGGACTGAGTTCACTTCGACTATCTTCAAAGACTTTTGTCGCCAACACGGCATTAACCACCATACTACATCATACCAACAATCCACTAGTAACGCACCAGTAGAAAGACTTCACTCCACTTTCACCGAAACTTACCGCATCATCTACAGTAAATATCGTGACAAAAGCCATGCAGACATCCTTAATGAGACTATCACCACGTACAACGACGCCGTTCACTCGTCAACAGGTTACACCCCTTACGAACTATTTTACGGGAGAACCTACAAGTTTAACAATAGCATCGAATCAAACAACCCACACGAATATCTGCAGAAACTCAAAGAATTTCAGGCTAAATTATACCCCGAAATCAAAAAACATTTAGAAGAACAAACCAAGAAAAGAATCGATAAACTTAATCAAAACAGAGAATGCCCCGAAAGTTATAGGGAAGGTTCCATAGTCTTTAGGAAAGAGTGTAGGAGAAACAAATTAACCCGCATGTTTACGAAACATAGAGTAAAAGAAAACAGAAACGTTACTATCTTTACCGATAGAAATCAAAAAATGCATAAAGCCAAATTAAAAAGGAAACGTAAATTTCAGGATAATAGCGGGGGTGACACCTGTAATATGCCGCAAAATGGACATACAGGACCTGACCAACAGGAACGGGTTACTTCCGATCAGGCTAGGTGACGCAAGACTCATACAATCCTATAGGAATCTGGTGCATATCGTACGGCTCGACAAGTATCGGGAGAACATCGACAAAATCAATGAAACAATTACCGCTCTCGGGAACATCCCAGAACTTTCAACTTCTATGCAGATCACGAAGATTAAGTTACACATCTACAAAATCTACAAAAGAGTATTATCTAATCGTTTATTGTAATTTCGGAAAAATAATTTGTTTATTAATGTTTAAACCGTAATTTTTTTGAAAAATAATCGATTTTTTTTTTAAATCTAAAATTAATGTAAAAAAAATTATTTTTTTTTCAAAATTTTATTGGTTCACTTATGAATTATATATCTCATTAGCATATTTTTTTTCTCTGAACGTTGCAAGTTCCGTGGGAAAGGCGTTAAGTTGTTCGAGGCAGTTTTTGATGTGTTTTTTTCATTTGCTCGCATCGCCGCCATTTTGTGTTAAAAAATTATAAAAACAATATTTTCATTTACTGTAAGACATTTACTTTAAAGATTTAATATTGAAAATTTTCTCAATAAACAATATGTATATTTTAAGGGGGGAAATACATGTAAAATGGAAAAGAAATTGCTAATTTCAGATTGACTTAAAATATATATACTGTTTATTCAGAAAATTTTTAATATTAAATCCTCAAAGTACATATCTTATAGTAAATGAAAATATTTTTTTAATAACTTTTTAACACAAAATGGAGGCGATGCGAGCAAATGAAATAAACACATCAAAAACAGCCTCGTACAACTTAACGCCTTTTCCGAGAAACTTGCAGCGTTCAGAGAAAAAAAAATATGCTAATGAGATCTATAATTCATAGGTGAACCAATAAAATTTAGAAAAAAAAATCAAATTTTTACATTAATATTAGATTTAAAAAAAAAATCGATTTTTTTTCAAAAAAATCACGTTTTAAACATTGGTAAACTAATTATTTTTCCGAAATTACAAGAAAATGTAGGTTCAACGATGAGATAATACTCTTTTGTACATGTGATATAAATTTGAGCCGAATATGTTCAATATTTTTTGAGATATCTTGTACGGAAATTGAAAAAGTACTACTTTGAGAAAAACGCGTTTAAAGTTCTTAAGCTCCACCGATCTGGGGAACGCCGCGCTGTCTATAACTGGCTATAACTCGAAAACTAATACGAATATCGCTTCAAAACTTCTTTTGGTATATTTTAAGAATATTTCGAACACTTTGATGTAATAAAAAAAAATCGTTTTTGTTTTAGCAGTTACATGTATCTCCCCCCTTAAGTCAATCTGAAAGTAGCAATTTATTTTCGATTTTACATGTATTTTTCACCTTAAGAACAATATCAGGAGGGGTGGAAAAAACCTCGTGAATCTAGGAAAACATCGTGAAACTGATAACTGTTTTACATGGAAAGGAATGAAGTTCAGCTAATGAATGGAAAGAAGCAACAAAAAAGTCTCCTCCAGACGTCAAAAACCAGCTCAACAAACAAATTAACGAAATAAAAATAAGAGTACGTATTTCGGTAATTTCTCCATCTCCCCTCTACTTCCTGAATCTTTACCTTCTTCTAACTTACCTGCAATTGCAAACAATATTTCTTCTTTCACTTCAGTATCACCCAGATCCCGTTTCTACGTCACGCAAACCTCTGACTTCCCACACGATTTCAGGCAAATTCACTACAGCTCTTTTTTGCGTGTTTGTACTCGGTGCACTTGAAAAAATGCAAAACTTCAGACTAATTCTTACCCTAGCGTAAACCCAGTCAATTCTTATCCGTCTAATTTATTTATTTATTTATTTATTTATCCGATGGCTTTCCTCTATTCACTTGTGTTCGCCGAAAATAAGGTAATTTGTACGTTCTCAGTCTTCTTCTCCTGAATATCTGCTGCTACTTCGTCCTCTGCCGTAACGCTGTCGAGGTCGAATATCTCAGTTTTGCTTTGAAAATGAGAAGTTTAGCCTCGCTGAAATCACCTACAGCCTTTTGAATAACGTTACCAAATTTCACAATGTCGTACTTTGCCAGTGCTTGTTCGGGTATCCCTTACTTGGTGAACCTACGCCTCCAATTTCAGAGATAGGTGTAGGTAAAAAAGAGAATAAAATGTAGTAGTTAAATGTTCAATATTATTTATTATTGACCGTAATTATTTGTTTAGTTGCTAAAAATTGTACAGAGGGCGACGAAAAAGGACTCTTTTCAACATGAAATAAGAGACACTGTGCTCACCCGCCAGCTTCTTCGGTCTTAGACCAAATCAGTGATTAACCTCGGAATGAGAGATAATAAGCTGAATTTTCGTATATACCTTCATTGTGGCGTTCTAAAAGTGGTCTCAAAAGTCTGATAAAATCTTGTGTCTGCATCGGAAGTTATTCAAGGTCAAAGGTAAAAAAAACAGTTTTTCACGATTATCTCGGTTTCCATTGATACAACGATGTCAACATCTATTATAAATGATGTCACCATCATTATTTGAAATATTTTTTCATGCGCTCAACCGTTTTTGCGATTGAGGGATATCTGTGAATTCTACCTTTAATTTTGAATTATTTGTATTATTTGTCAGTTATCGGGATCTCATATAGGAAAATTATATCGAATCACTTACACTTAAGGTAATCTTAGATACTTCCTTTTGTATGGAAGATCTTGTGAATCACTATCCCAAACACTAACTTTACTTAAAGCTCCAGCACAGGCCAATATCGGCAAGCCACTTCTTACTGGGAGACCGAAGTGCTATAAATGTAGGGATGAAATTCTAAAAGATCTGACAAGTGAAAAAGATCAGAAAAAAACCTAACAAAGTTTGCATCCGCTTTGAGGTTTTTGAGGATTCCGAAGTAAGTACTGGTACCATTTTGGACTGAGAGTTTAATGTGGAGCACATTTACGAAAAAAACACATTTCCTGGCGATATTTTCGAGGTCGGCAGCAATCAGACTCCGCTTCCCTTGTTTGCATTTTGAAAGGCTTTGCGGTCATGTTTCACTTCTTTGGCCATAAGGTATCCAGTATTACTAGCTGTGTGACCAGCAATATTGTGGCTGACGCAAAGTATTTCAGGTGCTCTAAAGGGAATAGGACTTTGTTAAGTAGAGTGTTCTTTGTTGCATTTGATACAGCAAGTGCACAGTTGGTCGTGGCCAAGTCAAACACCTAACAGTTGAAACACTAAGTAACGCTGTTCATCTGAAGAGCTTCCCAGTGAATACGGTGCTCTAGTAAAAACCATCAATTTTTTTATAGTTTCCACTACAACACTGCCCTTTCCTGCGTTCTCTCAAAACATTGTGCTTGAAAGAACGATCCAGAATGCCCAAGTCTACATAAGTCTACCCAATAATTAGCTTATGCTGACGACGTTGGCATCATATGACACAGCAAACAAGCCATTGAAGAATCCTTGCTTAAAATTGACCAGTCAGTGAAGAGCAGAATGAACCTTATTGGAAGCAAAAGCGAAATTTATGGTGATAGTACTGGTAGCAAAAACCACAAAGCCGACTAACCAAAAAATAAAAAAACACCGAAAAGCACTCGTTTGAAAAAGATGGGTGAATACAGCTTCAAAGAAGTTAAATCATTCACCTACAGGAATGTAGCATTGAAAACCACAACCGGCAACAACTAGGACGAATAAATCCACCCACAGCTGCTGAGAGCTAAGTTTTAAAAAAAATCTCCACTCAAATACATTCAAGAAGTCTGTGCAAAACCATAGTTTTGGCAGTCCTGTTGTATTGGTCTATCCTCCAATTGATATTTAGCTTCCAACATAAGGATGGAGGTTTCTTTCGTCTAAATAACAAAGAAATATGTAAGTGATGAATATATGGGGGTCATGATTATTAGGGAGAGACGCCAAGACAGGCTCTGTCTTCAATGCAGCGATACCAAAGAGCGACGCCAAATTCGGACGCCTAGAATTCTCTTGTGCAGCAGGTCTAAACTAGACTACCGGTTGTTTCGCCTTTAGTTATGATTAACACAATTCCTGCATTCCTACTTAGCTATATAAGCTAAGAAACTGTTTTAAGGTACTTGAAAGCAAAAAACTAAACATCGAATGTTTTGTCATTTCATTTAGTTGTCTTTTATTAAGAGTCGTAAAGTACTGGCGAGAGTACAAACTAAAGAGCAAAAGTTTTGATGTTAACGTGTCATCACAAAAAGTTTCAATCACTTGAATATTGCCAAGCAAAACTCATTGAAACCTCGAAAGTGTCTGTAAAATATATCCTAAAAAATTAATTATCTTCTAGAAACTCTTCAAATTCATCCACATAATCGCATATTATCATAATAACATTCATCCAAACTTCGTTCAGTCTACAATCTCATTAAGTAACAGAAATTTACGGAAAAAATATCCATAACCATATTCTCGTATAACGACCGTAAAACTACAATACTAATCTAATGCATTTCCAACTTGTA
Source organism: Nemotelus nigrinus (assembly GCA_947369275.1). Classification (NCBI taxonomy): domain Eukaryota; kingdom Metazoa; phylum Arthropoda; class Insecta; order Diptera; family Stratiomyidae; genus Nemotelus; species Nemotelus nigrinus. The sequence continues at coordinate 59,327,345 of OX376375.1, forward strand.
GGTACTTACTCCATGTTTCGCCAACTCTCTCTTTCATAACTTTGAAGTATATGAGTGACTACTCTCATAAAAAACTACGAAAAACACTCGGGAGTATTTTATGACTTCCACACACAAATTTTATATCCTACTCGACTAACGCATTCACATTTTCCATTTTCTTCCCATTTTAATTTAATTTCATTCAGATATATCCCAGATGCCATTTCACTTTTGCTTCGTAAATGCTTATGTAGATCTGTTATGTTACGAATGTACATATCCATTTAACTGCATACTGTAAAGTATTTTCGTTACTCGTTTGTACGAGTACTTACATCACTTGGAAAAACTAATGGAAATTAATTACATTCGTCTACAAATTATATCTTTTAAAATTCGTTCTAGAAAAGAATGCATGCAAGAATTCATTTTGTTTCTGTTTTATTTTCGTTGTTGTTGGCTGTTTGTTTGTTTTATTTTCCAAGTACTGAATTTTTTTTATGGTTCGTTAACATGTTAAGGATGTTGTGAAATTGTAGCTTTATCGTAATGTCAGCTGTAAAATAACGAATTGTATAAACTTTTGTAGCGGCTATGAGCGTTTGTTTTTTGTTTAACAATGGAAAAAAGTAAATTAAAGAGCAGGCGATTAACTGGCCTTAAGGCAACTTTTTTTCTGATTTAATACATGTTTTAATGCAGAAAGTACTGCATCACTGGCTATTAATGATTGTTGTAAATAAATATATTTTAGTGTATTTATTTTCGATATTTTATTCAGAGTACCACCCCGTGCCTTATGTTTATTGATTGTTTTAAAAGTGTATATTTCTCTTCGTTTTCTTTCCATACCTCCATTTGTACTCAACATCAAAAATTCTAGACTACATTTTCGATTTATTGATGCATATAATTTGGATTTACAACCCGAAGCATTTGCACTAACATAGGCACTCACATTATTTATGGAAACCATTTTACACTTTGTTTGTTTAATTTTCATGGTTTTAAACAAAACAATATATTTCGGTCCATTTGAAATAAATCATTGCCATTCAAAGCTCATCTCCAATTTATATCAAAGTCCACTATTTCCATTTATGCACGTCCAACTAAAAATGCTAGCAATTATTTGTTTATTTGCAAGTTTAAAACAAACACTATATTCAAATACAATAGGCTAGCGAAAAAAATATTCAGCCGGCAATAAAATTTAAGCGTCTACCATAAACACATCATACTACCAGAAATCAGCACAAGTATATCCTTCATTTTAATTCCACATTTCACCCTAATTGCATTCTTGATTGCATCCCTAAAAGCGTGTAAATCTACGAAATGATAAAATGTAAATGTGAATTTTGGCTTCCCCGCATATTAAATCTTCTCCCAATTCGCATTATTCCAACGAAATGACAATGAAAAGTTTACGTAAAACCATTTGGAAACTATCCAAGAGAATGACAAAATTCGAGAGAGAAAGAAAAATTATGCTTTGTTCACTTGAAAATATGACCGTTAGCATCCGTTTCCTGTTTCCGTTTTTCGCAAAGATAAAACGTGAATCTAGTTCTATCTTTTCGGCCCATTCGTATTTTTCGTATGAGCTGTGGAGCTCTTAAAATATTAGCTAGCAGGCAGTAAAAATGCACAATAGTGCATAGTGTAGAAAGAAACGCATATAGTATTTTCATTCATCCGTTTTATAAGTTATAGTCATTTAATGTGTTAGAATCATTTAATGTGAATATTACCACAGATTCAAATTCTATGTAATTTTACCGCAATTTATCAATTTCATACCGTTGATATCCGGAAATTCAAATAAAATCAGTTTTGAAATACTTTCATCGCGCAACTAGGAGATTTCCCGGTTATTGGATCGAAATAAAAATTACTAGACGCTCTCAATACAAATAGCTTAGACGTGTTTAACTTTGGCTTAGTCGTTGATAATGTTATAAACGTGAAAATGGTACCAAGAAATACATATCCAACCAAATATCATGAACAAGTGCCTAGCCTCCATATTCAGGTTCCACATCTGACTACCTCTCTGGAACAATGAGTAGTTCTTTCGAAATTACCAATACTGCTTATGACAAAGAATTTCTGGACGCCAGTTTTTGGCCTACTGTATACTTTTTAAGCCATTCGCCAGAAGACTCCGCCCGAATTTTCAACAAATAAGGAAAATATATGTTCCAACCGAAACACTAAAAATTGTAAGATTTATTTATGTTAAATGTTATGAAAACTTGGCTTGGCATTTACCTATGCACCCAATTGGTTTATTTTTGACAAATTGTGTGGCGGAGTTGTATTGATTGCCTTACGTAAATCGCTTCATAAACCGTTCTAATTTTCGTCCTTGCCCTCTTATTGAATGTGTGATAGTTCGTACTTGTTTTGCTAATAACCTTTACCCATGATAGTCCTCTCTGCATATGTTCCGTGTAGCAATTCTTGTGGTGTGCATGCAAAAAATGTTGTTGAGCTATCTTCTACCTTCATAATTTTTCATTAATTGTTCATTAATTTTTCCAAATGTTATTCATACCTCGATATTAACTCTATCCATACCATTACCTTTCATCCTCGTAAATCTACAATCCTCCTTGGTTCACCCTACATGTTTTAAGGTTTGGAATCGAACTGAAAAATATTACTCGGAAAATGGTTCGCGAAGATCAAATTCTCTCTTTGATCCTATCGTATTTCTTTTATTTGTTCTTGCAATACCAAATCTTTTCTAGTCTTACATTCATTTTCTGAAGAAAAATACTTCCATTCCAAGCCATGTTATTTTCAACGGCTCCATACATATTTTCTCACTTGCACATGTCTCAGACTTTCCTTCTGTTCCTACTTCACTTTCTCTAATCCATATAAATCCGACTGAAGCGGAGAACTTATTGCTCAGTCTTGATTCGCATTCTGGAGGTGGATCCGTTCCCAATTACTATGTTTTTCCCCATTCCCAATTACTATGTTTTTCCCCATTCCCAATTTCTATGCGTGGTGCATGTCTTCGTCAATATGCGTCTCCCTCTCTGCCGTCTTTAATTTTACCCCATCATCCTGCGTTTTTTCTTCTTAGAAAGTTTCTAATGTTTATCATATTTTAATTATCGTCCTATTTCCTTACTCTCTTACTTCAATAAGCTTATAAGAAAAATTGTCGTCTCTAGAATGTATATGTAATGTATGTATGATTCATCCTACCTTCTCTCTGGAACAGCATTGGTTTATGAAAGGTAAGTTGACTATGATTAACCTAATCCTCTTTGTTCCTTTACGAGTGCTTCCTGTTCAGATCTCAACGTATTTCCTTTCCAAGCAGCAAACACGCACCGATCATTTCTCGGCTTCACCCAATTTTCCTGCTTCTGAGTAATTTCCATCCCTTTTAGTTTTGCATTGACTTGTTGAGGCACTCCCAAATACACTCCTAATTCTTCTTGCGTTTGACACGAGTCTTGGTAAAGTAATACATCCAATTCTGTATCTTCGAGAAACTTCTCTCTCCCACCTTCCAGAACCTTCCCTCTTCCTCATCTTGACGTCAAAATTACCCTTCTCGAATCGTTGAAACCACTCATGACAGAATCTTTTACTAAAAGCAGACTCACCATAAGCATTTGAGAGCATTCAATATTCATATAATAAATGAGAATGGAAAACTGACATTTTCAATTGGCAATAACTTTATTATGCAGACACAAAACGACCAATGTTTCGATGGCTTTGATACAAAAAAGAGACACCACTTCCCGCTAAAGTCATCTATTGAAAACGGCGAAGCAAAGTTATAAACCTAATACCTAGGCTATGGTCCAATAATAATTGCGCAACCAATCTGTGACATCTCGTAAACCTTTTCTCTATTCAAAAACCACTTACTGCACCATTTGGATCTACAACGCTAATCTTCTTTACCTGTTATCAATAAACAGTAAAAAAAAGTCCTCAGGTGATGTCTTCGTCCATAATTATCACGTTCGCAGGAAAACCTTTTCTGCCGTCTATTTTAATTAAACTGAGGTTTGTACAATCTTACTTGACCCTAGTACCCGCAGCACGGTGTTCCGTATAGTTTGCGCAAACTGGACTGCACAAGCAAGTCGCTGCCATGTAGCAGGCACTTAAAACTGGTGGACATATCAGTTTTGGAACACTTCCTTCGCATTCTCTCCTGACAAGAAAATTTCCTGTTTACCGGATTCCAATAGTCGAGACGTGTCTAGCTCTAACTCAGTCGCTGATATCATTCTTAACCTGAAGATTGTACCAAGATATACCTATCCAACAAGATATCATGAATAGACGCCTAACTTCTATATTCCTTCAAATTTAATTTTTTGTAAAATTATGTAAATTATATTCAATTGCAATTAAATACGTTTGTCTATCATATCTACATTAGTTCTCCATCTTTTGTTTTTACAACCAAAAACGCTTTATTCGAAAATCTATGAAGAACAATTTCCAACATGTACTTACATTTACACCAATCCATCTGAACTCAAGTTTCAGCATGCCGAATATCCTTTATCATCACTTTTCGAGCCATTAACTCAAATTAAAGTTATTGCAGACATTGCAACAATCTAGATTATTTGCACGTCTTATCTTTACCTGGATTCATATTCATCCAAGGAGTCGGAAAAACTATACACAATATCTCACCAGAGGTTCGTCTTTCAAATTGATATTTGTGCAAGTATCGAATACATATATGTGTCACAGAATCCAACAGTAAATCGTCCCTTCGTGTTTCGGATTTCTTGAATGTTCATGATAGAAGGAAGCGCAGTGATTTATCACAAGACTGTTGACTTAGATAGAAAATCTGGACTTAGGCGTTCAGTTTTCGGAAATGTGAAATTTGTTGAGAGTGTCACACGTATGGCATTGTTTGCATGTACATATATCAGATATCGCATTTTGAGCTCACCTGTAACTTTAGTTTGGTATTGAAATTTCAAACCAAAGGACCTGACGCATGAAACAACTTGATTTTACAGCCAAAATGTCTAGGGCCAGTGGGTTCAAGTTTAGCTTCGCAATACAATCGTTCACATTCATTCTAGTTTTTTTGTTCCGCTAAATAACAGATTTACATTTTAGAACCCCTTCTTTTTAAATAGTTTTCTGGAAATTCGGTAAAACTTGTCTATCATTTACGATTCGCTTGTCCTACTTTCGTGCCAAATTCATCTTTCATACAAAGTAACTAAGTAAAGCACAAAATAAAGTATTTTATTACTTATTTTTATTACTAATTTTTTAGTTTGAAATATGGTTTGTATCAATCATCTTTGACATTAGTATTTTTCCAGAGATTCATTACTTTTCACAATTTTTGAATGCTACATTTTTGTTGACCATTTTAAATAATCCTTCGACTTTTTCGAATTCTTTCTGGAATATTTGTTTCAATTTCTGTTTGTGTTTACATCGGAATTTATTCAATTTTATCATTTATTTATTTTTATTAATATACTTATTAGCATATATTAATAACATTCTATGCAAATCTATTGAAATTTATATTTTAATCTTGTCTTTATCTTTTTTTCTTTTGTGTATTACAATTTTTTACTGACTTTTTGTTTGATCTCTAGTATTTCAGGTGTTTTATTTATAAATATTTTCTTGTTTCTGCTTCAACATGAATTCGAAATCCAATTGTAAATATACAAATCACTACTAATTTTACTCTAGGTAATTTTTATTTTAGTATCATTTTTTATTCAACTTCTTGACTTAACTTTTAGATTTTTTATTTGCTAATCAAAGATATCAGCACGATTTAGTTATTTTAGTTTAGCATTTGATTATACGGTTAGTGCTCAATCATTTTGTTGGGTTGCTTCTTGTTGTTGTTTATTATATTGTTTTAATGATATTCCAAAAAAAAATATTCTAAGCCAAAGTATTGTTTATTTGTCCTACATTGTTATTATTATTTTTTATTATCATCATCTTTAGTGGGTCTGATTTAAATTTTTAATATCTTTCTTTCACCGAAAACAATTACTTAATCTTATCTTTGCAACTGCACTTGTCAAGCTATTGGAAGTATTTAGTTGAGATTTACATTTCGATAACAAATGCTGTGTGGATTGTGTTTGAAGAGTTTAAAAATAAAACTACAAATGGTCGAGCATCCACTAATAACCATGTAAACATATGTAGTAGCAAAATTACTATGGCAAATATTTACAAACCTGATGCAACAATTTTTCATTTGTTTGGGGGCAATATTCGAGATAGAATTGGAGAGAAGTCAAAATTTGGTAGCCCTTGATTTAATAGTAATTTAAGTAACATATCTTTTGTGAACTAGAATGGATTTCAAATAGAGAAAATTTGAAATTTTGTGTCTTAAGGATGTTAGAATGTGTTTATTTTAAGGTTCGCCAATTTATTTGATTTGTGTCTTTCCATTTTCTTGCTTTGAAACAATTTCAATGGTTTTCAAAAGTTAGAGTCGATTTACTTGGTTTTTTCTTAATATTCAGAAGGCTTCTTTTAAATTACTCAACTTCAGGAATATGTTCATTAATTGTTCCTGCACTAATCCACAACAATGCGCATTTTGCATCCTAATCCAAGTTGTATTCAATTCATATCAAACATACAATTAATTTCATATATACATACAACAGAATTATACACTGCTATTTTAATCATTTTATTTTATTAATACTTTTTTCTTTTTGTCTTCTACATATATTATTATTATATATAATATTTTCCACTTATTACATATTATATCATTTCGAACAGAATACTTCCTCATTTCCGGAAGAAATTCTATTCATCATAACGGAATTATACAATTAACATGAGATATTGTACAAATATATAATAAATAACTTATCAGTGTTATTATAATTATCATTTTGATACCGATTGAAATTTAAAAAAATCCCAACAAAAACAAGCTTATGCTTACAAGTCCATATGTGATTCGTAGAAACTATGCTGCCATAAACGTAAATCTATATAAAATAAAAGTAAAACATCTATCAACATTATGGCAATGTTACATCTCGCTAATTTTGCTGATATTCTTAAACAACTTTATTCATGTCATGTTTACATCACTATCCAGTTGTATTTTCTCCAATACATATGTATATAAAATGCTATATTTTGTTGTTTTTTTTCACAATTCTTATCGATTATTGTTCATTCGTTTATTTATCTGAGATTCTCATTCTATTCGAAAAAAAAGACTTTCACAATTTATTTAATATATTTTGTTGTCAGTGGAATATTTTTGTCGAAATCAATTTATATTTTTAGCTAGGAATATTTTGGTAATCATTTCATTCAATTTTTAAGAATAAATTATATTAAATAAAATTTTTACTAATAGTTAGATTTAAAAGAGTGGTATGTCAATTAATAAAAATATTTCAGTCAATACACCAGATAGCCCAATTCGGAATGAATTTTATGTTCAATTTGAATAATGATGGTAGATGGAATGAATGGGTAGTGAATTATCCACAGTATAGAACTTGGAATCAACTGTCTTTTTATTTCTATAGTACTCTACCGTTTCTGAACATTGCACTTTTTAGCTAGGGGATGAACGAAAAACTGACCATAATACAATTAGTTTATGTGGCCTGAATTCGACCAATCGATAAATATTCCTTATACTTATCGATTATTTCGCTTTTACTTTGAATTAAGTGTATGGAGTCTTTTTGACAGTATGTCTACAAATTCAGTTATCAGAGCTTTACATTTCCTTTCTCTGTTTCTTTGTGGTGTTCAACAATGCCCATTTCCCATATTTGAATTCATACAACTCGACAATAAAATTCATTCATTTATAAATTTTTCATATTACTCAAATAACTAGCCATTGTAATACAAAAACTTGTACCTAGTCATACCACAATAATTTACCCCACATTTCACCCAAAACAAACCCACTCCCCTTACCTACTTTACACTGTTTAGTTCTTAATCGAGTTCTTAAGCAACAAAGGAAGTCCAGTTTTAGTTTTAGATTTTGATACTAATATAGTAGCAGTTTTATTACTATTGACGGTATTAGTAGTGTTAGCAGCACTATTAGCTCCACCACCACCATCACCAGTCGCCAAACTGTTGCCCATGAATGAATTTGGTGGTGCTACAGTACCATCCAACAACATCATCATACTGTGATCAACAAATGATGATGACACCGAGCGATCACTTACCACTTGATGTTGTTGCTGCTGATGATGAGGCATCGATGATGGCATTGATAATTTCTTGTGTACCGTCTTATGACTACCTGCAGCGCTATTATGTACAACAACAGTATGATGCTCATCGTCCATTGTTTTTCTACTACTGTTATGTTGATTACTAGTTAATAATGTGCATTGATTATTTATGTCACAATCATATAACGATTGTGATTGAGATTGTAACGATGTTATATTCGATAGGGTACTTTCGGTTTCCATACGAAGAGCAGCAGCTGCAGCCGCTACCGAAGCAATTAACGATGATGGATTTGAACTTGAATACTGCGAGGGTGGAGATAATTTGTAGAAGGATGTGTAAAATTAAATTCAAATAGTAAAGCTTTATCATACTTACATCTTCCTTTACAAATAGATCCATGTCTCAAGTACTCTTGTGAGGATGTAGTACTTTATCCATTTCTTTTTGCACACTTATAAGTTCATTTAAATGTTTTGCAAATTGAATATTCATTTCGCTTAGTTTGTTCATCTGAAATCAGAAAAATGAAGCATGTGGATGATAATTTATAACAATACCAATTAGAAAAAAATAGTTTTATCTATTGACCGAAGAACTATTTTATATTATATTGATAATCTGCTTAATCCTAGAATGGCACGATAAATTTTTGGATGATTTTAGGTACATGTTTTTACTAAAAAGAAGGCAACAATAGTATTATGTACATTTTTTATTTTATCATTAAACATAAAAAGATTATATAGCTTCTAGCCTCATGGCAGTCGGAGTGGCCAGCTGGCTGATGCACGACGAAATATATACCGCATGTGAGTAAAATTTACTCATCGGTACCATTCTAGGGTTAATTTTATGCAGAGAAATCTTAAAAACGAAAGGAATTCACACAATCTGACCACTCTACACCATAATAGCTGTGTTTAATAAGCAGCTCCAGGTTGAGGTATATAGGTTCAGATATTTGTGATAAAACTGCTCTTGCATTAAATGTACATGTACATGCAAATACATTAAATGAAAGCAAGATGCAAAAGAGGCACATATAATTGTTCAATGTTTTCCATATCAGCGCTGCTCTCCTAACGCCGATTTTGCTTGTCTCGCACATTCTTATCTCATTCTCACACTAATAAGCAGAACGTCGAAAATTGAACCAGTTCTGAGCTGCGATTTCTAGTCCATCTTCTCTTGTATCAGTGACGGATAGCCATTTCGTATCCATGTTTTTTTTATGAAAAACCCGAAAATATTATAATAGTTCATCAGGCTATCGTATTTTTACTTTTTAAATTATGTTGTTACTAACACCACAAAAAATTATTTCTGTTTTTTAATATCTTTTAATTTACTGGATATGCTACTATTTTATTTGTTACGTTCTTTACTGCTGAGATAGTCAAGAAGGTAATTTTGAATTTAAAAAGTAACTTTTCCTTTATTAGACGGAATAAGTCCATTTCTCCTGAAGAAATATATTAACATTTTCTGCCGCTCCTTTAGTTATAATCATTAATGCCTCATTTAGCAAATCGACAAATCCTGCCTTCTGGAAAATAACGTCAATAACTCTTGTATTTAAAAAAGATGATAGACGCTATTAACAATTTTATGTCTTTGCCTAACATTATTTTTCCGGTCAATCCTTGAGAGGACGGTCAGCCTTTACAAAGTTTTTTAATTTTGTTAATGATTGACCCTTGACGATGGTCTGCCTGTTGATGTTATTTACCTTGATTTCTTAAGCCTTTTGATGAAGTACCTTTCGGAAAATTTATACATAAGCTGGAACACTTTTGTATTCGAGGAAATCGACACTTTGTGTTGAGTAACTATCTCAATGGTAGAAAATTTAAAGTGAGAGTTGATTCACTTAATATCTGATAAGCAGTGGAGTTCCCCAAGGTTCGGTTCTTGGTTCAATTTAGTGCAATACATTCACCAGTGATCTATCATGTCACACTTATTCAGGACGCCCATTTTTTAAAACCATTCAAGACTGCTATCTGATGTAAATTCAAAATACAACTAGTGTTGCGACTTGAATATTGATAAGTGTTTAATACTACACATCGGTAAAATAATCCTTGCTTGACATATATGATAAACGGTGTGAGCTCTGAAACTGTGATCTCTAACAGAGATTTCGGTGTCATTATTAGCTCTGATCTCAGTTGGCCGTAGGGCATTAATCCCGAGATTGAAATGGCGATCCCGAAATTCGGGATTAGAATTTTCGGGATCCCGAGATAATCCCGAGATTTCGGGATTTTATAAAAAAAAACTATATTAGGGGAATTTGAACAGATATATTGGCTTATTCGTACTCAATTAAAACTTTATTTCGATTATATACACATAAAACCGGAAGCTAAGTTCATTATAATGTTAAATTTATGCACATATGTACATGGGTACTAGCAAGTAAGACGTTAATCTATAATTGCATCTAAATTAATCTTATGATCTAATTTCTTCTTATCTTTTTGTCCAATAAAGCTCTTTATTTGGTCATGATACTTAGTTATAAAATTAGTTAAAAACGAATTGAAATTTAATCAGCATAACGGATGTTACGATAATATAATAAAAATACATTGTTCTTTTTAGTTGTTTACATGTCAGTTACAAAATAATATTGCTTTTCAATGAAACAAGTGATAAGTAATAATATCGATTGGTTCAAACTGCTGATTCATTTTGAAAGTATGCTCTTAACAAATATAATTCGTCAAGAGTTTCAAAATTTAAACTAGACCTAATTTTGCTGCATATACAGTTGGGGACAAAACTCTCCATACACCCTCAAAATTTCATAAATTTAGTAGAAAATGCAAATATTTATGAGAAATTTATATGCAACTTTACTGCAAATGTATTTTATTAACATAAATTTAAAAAAAAATTTACATTAATTAGCTTATAACCGTAAAAACACCAGAAAAAACGAAATTCAGCAGGGACAAAAGTGTTCATACATTGATCAGATAGTGTACTCTGTTCTTCATTGCATTGCTTTACTGTTGTTTTTCTTCAAAGAACCGTTGTATTTCCTATAAAATGCGTGAATGCGATCTAATGATTAGTTTGTTTTAGTAATCTGTGAGCAAAGGGAGTGAAAAATGAGCAAGCGTAAGGAAGTAGGTGTTGAAATAAAAAAATTAATTATTGCTGAGCACAGAATTGGAAAATCATACCGCGCAATTGGAGTTTTGTTTAATTTATCCCATGCCATTGTCCAATACATTGTTCAAAAGCATAAAAACACAGGATCAGTGGAAAATAAGCCAAGAAATGGACGACCAAAGAAACTTTCCAGGCGGGATATCAGCATGATCTTAAAAGAGATCGACAAAAACCCAAGGATCACCGGTCGGCAACTGGTGGAACATGTCGCTAATACTTCGAATAAGTGTGTTCACCCTAAAACCATCCGAAGAATCTTACGTTCCTATGGATATGCAAGTAGAGATCCTCGTAAAAAATCGCTAATATCTGAAAAGAATAGGCAGCTTCGACTTGAATTTGCAAAGCGATATTTAGGAAAGGATTTACAGTTCTGGAAAACTGTCTTATTTACTGATGAAAGCAAGTTCAACTTGTTCGGTAATGATGGCAAAGAAAGAATCTGGTGAAAAAAGGGAACAGCATTGCAACTGAAGAATTTGATACCAACAGCAAAACACGGGGGTGGCAATGTGATGATGTGGGGTGGAAATGCAGCTGGTGGGGTTGGCAGATTGGTCTTTATAGACGGCATTATGGACCAATACTATTATAAAAGACTGTTAGAAGAACACTTGCAACCTTCCGTAGACAATTAGGGTCTTGGCCGGCATTGGATATTCCAACAGGACAGCGATCCCAAACATACTGCACGTTTTGTAAAGAACTGGTTGCTTTATTATGCACCAGAGCAGCTGTATTCCCTTCCTCAGTCACCAGACTTAAACCCCATTGAACATACTTGGAAACTTATAAAAAGAAAAATCTCGAAAATTCACACCAGCAGCAAGGAGTCATTCAAAACTGCGCTTCAACAAGCCTCGGGAGAGATAACTCCGGAAGTTACTAAAAATTTGGCAGATTCAATGCCACGACGGTTGCAGGTTGTTATTGATGCCAACGGTGGCCCAAAAAAATTTTGAAATATAAAATTATATTAAATAATGTGGAATTTTCAGTTCAATTACATAATGTATGAACACTTTTGTCCCTACTGCCTTTCGTTTTTTTTTTGTGTTTTACGGTTATAAATTGATTAATGTAACTTTTTTTTAATTTATGTTAATAAAAATACATTTGCAGTACAGTTGCATATAAAATTCTCATAAATATTTGCATTTTCTACTAAATTTATGAAATTTTGAGGGTGTATGGAGAGTTTTGTCCCCAACTGTATATCCAGCTGCTGAAAAAGATATTTCGGGTACACTTTTTGGTGGGATATTAAACATGTAATCATACGCCAGTTGTAATTCATTATTACAACTGGCTTCAGCCTCCGTTTTCATAAAACAATATTTCTTTTAGTATTAAGTTCTGCTTTCTAATTCCCAAAATGGGTTGAATTTCATCAATCCCGAAATCTCGGGAGTCCCGATAAAAAATTCGGGATCCCGAAAATGTCCAAAATGTGTCGGGATCCCGAGATCCCGAAATCTCGGGATTGCATGCCTTAGTTGGCCGCCATATTATTGACGTCTGGAAGAAAGCAAACACCATTTTACACCTTTAGCGCAAATCATTTCTAATTGTCTCCTTTGAAACATCAATAAACTTGTTTAAATTTTTGTGATACCCATAATTAAATATGCCGGATTAGTCTAGAACCCGGTTCTCATTCGTGATCAGGAACCATGGAAAACGTTCAGCACCGTGGATGAAAGTAAATGCTGCAGCTTAAAAACGAGGAGAAATTTAAATACCCTTTAACGTCAAAACTTTCTTCCAAATCGTGTAATTGATATACGGAATGGACTTCGCGGAACCACAATAAACTCATCTAATGTCGACATATTTAAAAGCAAGTAAGGTTGCGCTTTACAATAGCTCTTTTACATTCCATTACTTTGCACCTGAACGTGTAAAAAGGTTTGACAGGATTCAATTCTCAACCTTTTACTCCTGATAATAATAGGCGTGCTTATTTGCTCCCCCTATCCATAACAGAACAATGCTATCAATAACTGACGCATTGGAAACAACAATCTGGATAACATTGTTCTGTTATGGATAGGAGGAGCAAAAAACACTCCTAATAATAATTATTAGGCGTGTTTTTATATATATTTTGGCTTCAAAACTGCCTTTGAGTGTGCTAAATTATTGATTTTCTGGTTACCAGTTTTTTTTTTAAGTCGCGGTTTTCTTTAATTCACGATGCTCGGAATATTTTCAAAAATGTGAGGCAATTATGTAATAGCCACAGATGGAAATCAAGGACTTTGTTTTTGAATTACTGCCTTGGTAATAAAGCATGTTCAATTTCGAGCACTAATTTTCAAATTGCTATTTGTATTTTGCAGCGTTCATCATTCTATCTGCAATACGCACCCACCCACCCGACACCATCAACGAATTTTCGCCGTGTTTAACTGTGGATATAAAATTTTTCCTTTTAAGTCTTGTTCAAGTTTGAAGGGATGACCTATATGTATATCTGATGGTTATTTTTACACCTGCTCACAGGGGCGGATTTAGCACTAGGCCCGGTAGGCCCGGGCCTAGGGCGGCAAATTTCGGGGGCGGCAAATTTTCGATTTTGTTTGGGGAGGCTCCTTTTCTTCTTTTCTTTTGGGGCGGCAGTTTTTTTTCTGTCGTATATGTACATACATATATCTGAGTCGAATGAGCCTAACACCTCAAGCCAACCGAATTCTCTAAAAAATCAATGCACGCGAAAATTCACCTCTAATGATTTTTTTTCGGACATTAAAAAGTTTGACTTATAATAAATATCGAAATGCGATCGCGGTAAAGGACTAAAGAAACTCAAAAATACCTAAAAAAGTACCTAGAAATTATCTGAAAATACCTAAAAAGAGCCTAAAAAGACCTAACAAGATCCTAAAAAGAACCCAAATAATACCTCTTCAATTTAGGAAAACCTTATCAGAGGTAAATATTTGCGTGCATTGATTTTTCAGAGAATTTTTTTTTATTTTTATGGTACAGGGTATATCAACTACATGCCAATCGCTTTATTTTTGACATGTTTTTTAAGGCGGCTTTAGATATGCGGTGTTTGTCAAATACCGAGCACCTAGTTTGGCAAACTTCGCATGTGTGGTTGGGTTGCTCGCCTAGTGCTTGCCCTAGGCCAAGCACAAACATTCGGGTGCTCGCTATTTCCATAGTTTGTGGAACTTTCAACCAAATCGAAGTAGACGAGCAATGTGTTTGGGTATGTTCGGATCCCCGCTTTAGACATTCGGTATTTGTTGCGGTTGTTGATAAATACTGAAAAGTGTCAAACTGTGTGGCGCGAGTAAAAATTTTCAAATCTGGCCCGGTAAGCAACATATATTCTTTGCGTAATGTTTATTTGAAGGTGGAATATTTTTGTGGCGATAATTTATCACCGCTTAGCATGACTTTATTATCACTATTTTCAGGAAATCCAAATAGATAGTTTTCATTAATAATTAATAATAGAAAATATACTGTTCTACTTTTGCTAACGCTCGTCATCCACCACCTTCTATTTCTTCTTTTCTTTGTATTTTGCAAAGTTAGCCCAGCACAAGTTGCCACTACATATGCAGCTACTTTTTCTGCGTTTGTCAAATCCATATTAAATGACATAAATTTATTTAATTATTTACTCAGAGATGCAGCAAGTATTTCGTTATTTTTTACAATAAAATGGCGGGAGTGAAAAACAACGACGAGCAGCTCATACATGTCCCAGTTTTGGCAAACATTCGGCAATGCCCGAATGTCTAATTCAATGTGCTTGTCATTTCGCAATCACCAAGCCAAATTACTTGACTAGGTGTTCGGTATTTGGCGAATAGGAGGTGTTTGACAAACACCGCATATCTAAAGCCGCCTTTAGATGGTACTGCATGACTGAAATTAATTTCTATAAAAAAATTTCTATAAAATGAAATCTAGGGCATAGGTCAAAATATTTCGGGTCCATCTTTAACTAATAACATATCGAACATTAATTTACAATAGTCGAGTTTATAGTTGATCTCCAGTCAAGTGCGGAAGCAAACTTTGAATGGAATAGTAAACTTACTTATAAAATTTTTAGCGAAGACGTTGGAATTATATGCGATGCAAAGGTGCATTTGTGTGGCAAGGGCGCAATAATAGGGAATTTGTCCGAACGAACCGGTGCCGGTTTTGCTCTGATATTCCTTTTTTGTGAGCTCGGGTGCAACGAAAAGCAGCGAAGTATTCTAGGAAATCGAAAAAAATCGCGCATTGTGACATATAATATAATTCACGAGAAGGGCGGCAAATATTTCTGAGGCCTAGGGCGGCGAAATGGTCAAATCCACCCCTGCCTGCTCAGTTACAGCGACGACCGTGGAAAGCTTGTGTAAATTTTTTTATAGGGAAATAAAAAAGATTGACCAGTACCAGTTGAGTTTCCCTATATGACAATTTCCACAAAGTTTACAGAGAGGCCTTGGTATATGATGATGGGTTGTATTACTAAGCGATAGTTTTGAGTCTCTGTTAAGTAGTGGGTGGATATAATGCATATGTAGCTTTGTTAACTTTTGTACATGCTTCATCAATAGGATCTCTAAAGGAATGTTTTTTTATATCCAGAACCACCCCTAGGCATGAAACCGTTTCCGCCCACTCAATACGCTGGCCAGTTAACAAAATATTGCAATTGAGGACTTAAAATCGTCGAATTTTTTTTTGAAAAAAAATAAAAAAATTCCCTGAGATTTAATTGAATTTACTTTGATTTTCCAGCGATGATAGTAGTGGAGGAGCAGGTCAAGTTGAGATTTGTTTTCAATTGTATTTTCCGCAATACTGGCACTGCTGTACGCTCCAATATAGTCTGCGAGAATAGCCACTTCACCGTTGGAAGTTTTGGGGATATCTGATAAATAAATATCATATTAAAGAGGTTTGGGCTTAAGCAAGACAAAGGGTTCCTGCTGATGAAATACGATGTTCAGATGATTGCGAGTTCTTTATTTTCAGGACGATAGAACAGTCAAGCAGGAATGAGGCTATAATTTTCATTATGAAAGTAAGAAAACTAAGCTGATTCAGCTTGTTGACTAAACCGTCATGCCAGACTGAATCGAATGTATTTTCAATGTCAAGGGCCACAAAACCCGTTAACTCCTTCAGGTGGTATGAATCTTGAATAAACTTGCAAACTCGTGCAAGTTGATGAGTAGCTGAGAGTCCAGTGCGGAAAATATACTGAAAATTCGGTATTAGATTGTGGTTGTCCATGACGTGTATTATTCGAGATATTATTTTTGTCAAAAATATGACTTAGAATCCTTAGTATACTAATTGGGTGATACGTTTCGGGTGAACTAGGATCATTATTTGGTTTCGGAATCAGTACAAACAATGCCTTTTTCAATATTGTAGGAAAGTAGCCTAGTTTAAAACAAATAATTGAAGATCAAGTTAAACAGTACAATTACTCTTTTAGAAGCTGCTTTAAGACACTACACGGTATTTCACCAACTCTAGGAGATTTGTTCATGATTGAGTTGATTTCGCTTGGTTTACAAGCATGAACTGGCCCAAAATCAGACTGTATTTAGTAATGATTCTCATTCTGATAATCGGTTTATTTACATCCTTTGTCGATAAGAATAGATTGATTTGGTCTCCGTATGATTTTAGATGTGCATCAATTATTGAACCAAATATAATTGTATAGTTTAATGATCAAAGTGTCTACTTGTGAGGCGTTACTAATTTTTATGAGGTTGAGCCTACTTGTATCAACTAGCGAGCTAAGAGTGACTTTAAAATGCCTCTAATCTGTTTCAGAAATTATATGCACGTTTACCTTCTGTTTTGGCTAAGTGCTTGCCTGGAATGAAAAAAAGGACAGGAAGGTGCGGAGAGCTCAGTTTATTTACGGATAATCGACTAGTAATAATTATTTCATCATTCCTAGTTATATCTAGGGTAGATTGTCGGTCTTTGGGGGATAATAAGTGGAGTGGGATGAACAATGCACATACAAATTTCTATTGCAAGTTAGCTCAAAATTTTATTGATGAAGGCCGACTTTTTCACTATTCTGCTGTTTTAATCTTTATGCCGTTGCTGGCATTTCTTTAATATCTCAACTAGTTTGACTTTAAACTTTAACTTTAACATCTCAACTGGCTATCACGTTCGTTTAATTTTTAAGAAAATTATTGGCAGGGGAATCCCAGCTGCTGTACAGGCTCGGTAATACTATTAGTGTGTAAGAAAAAAGAAATTTGTGCCGTAAAAATATATGTATAAAAAAATTAAACCAATCAGAGCCAGCAGGCCAAAAAAGTATAGCCGGTATATTTTAAGTATTCTTGCTAATTAAATTTTAAGTTAGGCTAAGAATGTACGATTAATATAAATTAAAAATATATTCAATTATATTTATTCATAATAATCATTTGTTTGAGTTCCTCTTTTTGTTTCCCAACGAAATTTCGATTTATTTTTATTTTTTGTCAAATATTGTATGGTTGACGGGCTCTTATGAATTATATCACTATTTTCTCATAAGCTTTTGTCCTATTATGTAAATCAACGATAATGTTTCTAATCTCAATACATGTATCTTTTCCCTCCCCATAATTCCCAAACAAATACGGTTTCAAAACTAACCATTTTCTCCAAACAAAACTATATACCCCAAATAAATTAATAGTACCTAGCGAGATTTTGGTGTTTCTGGGTGTTTTTTGTTATACGAACATGAGTGAATACTTTGAAGATTGAAAAAAAGATATATATCATATAGACGCTATATTGTACATAACATACAGAAAAGTACCTCAAAAAGGCAAGCTCATCTTATTATAGATATTTGTATGATATCCTGCTGCATAATCTTGCTTCGAATAAATATAGAAAAATAAATAGGTTTTTTGACTAAGACATTGCCACTACAGTAGTTGCTGTCTTCCTATATTAAATTTCCTTATATTAAATCTGACATACTTTTGTTTTAAGTACGGCCGCATGAATTATTGTCTTGAACAGTAAATACATCATCCGACACCTATCCAATTCAGTACTTATGAAGAACGCCCACAATTATTGATGGTGTTTTTAATTTTCATATAAATTTCGGTAGCCAAACTTTTCCCGCCTTTTTACTACCTTTTGTTAACATACAATTATCTGATTTCAATATCATCGATTTAGCAACACTATACGATAAAAACTATCATGCATACACAAACATCTATTCCACACATACATGACATTACTTACACTTTGATCATTACATTTATCCTTCAAACTCATATTAGCTGCCTTCAGTTCAATCTCTTGTGTCATAAGCTCCTTTTCTAAAGCCTCTATTCGTCCCTTCAACAAACCAATTTCACGACGTAAATCATCTGCGATTTCTGGATTTCCTCCAGCACCACCACCACCAGGACCAGCCTGACGGATTATATCCATGTCTCGTTTCAAACGAGAATTTTCCTCTTTATATGTATGCAATTGCCTTTTCCATTCGTCAACATTTGCCGTTGATTCCTACAAAAATTGAAAAGTTATGCTGAATATCAAATAAATCCCTTGAGGTGCAAAACTCATATAAATATACATTTTTCTAGCCATACCTGCAATGCACTTGTTAATCGTATATTATTACTCTTAAGGGTGGCTAATTCGATTTCCCATTTTTTAGCGTTTGCGCAACTAGACAAAAAAATTAGAAACAAAGTGCGAAAGTTTAGTTACAAACGTTTTTTTTTAATATGCTGTTGAATTTCATTGTGCAACATTAAGCAGAACACTTTTAGTTAAGCACAAAACTAATGAAATGCCTAAGTAGAAATTAGAAAAATCTGACAATAATGCACAACTCACCTTTGCGCTAATGCCATTTTCAGCCTTTCGTTTTCATACTTTAATTGTTGATCACCGGTACCGTGTGTTGCCGTATTACTTGTATCATTGTTTTGAGCTACCTGTTTTGGATCCATCGTACTATTTCCCGTTGTAATTTTATGAGACGGACTGTCAGGATTCGCGTTTTGTGTATTCGTATTGGACATATTTGGCGGTTCGACCTGATGATGATCGGTTGTTGTATTGTCATTTTGGATGGTTGCTGTTCGAGATGAAACGGGCGATGTATTGGCAGAGGTTACAGGCGTAACAGCTGTACTTCCTAAAATTAAAGAAAAAATACTATCAATCGATCTTAGCATATTTTATTTGAAAAGAAAGTTTTGATAAAACATGACATTGATTTCCATTAGCAGCACAATTATCTCGAATGATTGCAATAAAACAAAAGTTACAGTCAATAGTTACAATCCTTGAATGGTTTTAATTATTCTATTTTCTATTCTTACCGTTCGCTGCCGATTTAGCTAGTGCATTTTTAGTTGCCTCTTTTACTTCTTGGAACTTTTCCACAAACTGCAAAATCAAAAATATATGTTTAAATAATTCAACCAATAAAATTTCACTAATATCTTAACAGAGTAAATCAACTGACCTTAGTTAATTCTGCTTCAGATGCAAAACCTAAACCATATACTGTATTTGCTCGCACGTCACTCCATTGACCAAATTTTTGTGAGGTTTGTGTAAATGTCATATTTGGTGTTATTGTTGAATTTATTACTGCCTTACTACCTTCTACACTAATAATCCTATACAAATTTCTCGAGGAATCATAAAAGAAACTAACAGCTACTGCTTTCATGCTAGCGGTTATCCAAGTTCGTTTTGTTTTAGGATCAATATGAAATACATGCGCTTGACATGTGAATATCGGTTGTTCCCTAAAAGTAAAATGAATTATTATTTCATTATAAATTTATTAAATAATAATTGATATTTAATTTGTATTGAAGTTTTAATAATAGTGTAGTGAAAGTTCGAAACCTCAATCTAGGTCGGTATCAATAATTTTTTTATTTATTTTCCGGCCTGTAGCCGACCTAAATTTTGATAACATAAAACTCAAAAAGAATTTGTTTGACTATTTGGTTCATTTTGCCAAGGTTGACCCGGCTTCAGTCATCGGCTTAGAATAGTTTTCCAATTTTATCTATACATATTAATTAAACTCGCGACTCATGGAACAGCCTCCCGTTGTACTTAGTCCGAGACAGAAGCCACGTAGTGCCAGGAAAATGTCAACATTCGGAGTTAGAGTGAGAAAAACAAGCAAAGAAATGGACCAAAGTTAGGTTTAACACTAAGTTTAGTTAATAGCAAAGAAAAATATACAGGCCGAGCCTAGCTTATACAAATTTACATGACCTGCTAAGTAAAGAAACTCCACGAAAGAAATGAGCGTCCAGGATGTAAACAAAAGCGATGTTTTTAACGTAGAAATGGGACTCTACCTTTGGTTTCTTCTTTAGTTTCTGGACTATTTATTTATTTGTTTATTCACCAAGCAAAGATTACATGTATAGAAGAATAAAATAAAGGAGTACACGCATAAAATTACGAAACAAAATAATAAAAAAAAAACTATACATGACAATAAGACTAATAAGATAACGCATAAATAAATTAGTTACAAATAGATAACAAATAAAGTAGTAAATAAATCACAAATAACTAAGTGAATAACAGTTAAATACCAAATTTAAATTTAAATTAAATATACAATACATATATATTAGTATGGAGGGGGAACGGGGAAACTATGAAGAGAGAGCCTTGATAATGTTATTTTTAAAAGTTGCTTTAGATATTGAAGGGGAAAAGTTCTCGCTCATGCTATTGAATAGCCTGCAGCACCTATTTATTGGCTCGTTTGCTGCATATGTTGTGTTGGTATTCAATAAGCAATCGTCGGGATCTAGTGACTCTCAAGGGCTGATTGAGCACAAACTTTTTTTTTCAAGTAGACAACATTAACCACGTCTCTGAGGACATCAAAGCTGAAGTAGGCAGATAACATTAGCCTTCTCGACTCAAGGGGTAACAAGTTAATACATTTAAGGCGATATTCGTATGGTGCTATAGTACTGAAATCATAAAGGTTGAAAATATCTCTCAGAACGAATAGTAAAAACTGCTTCTGAACAGACTCAAATCTTTGGCTGTGAATTTCGAAAGCCGGGTTCCAGATAGTGCACGCATATTCAAGAAGAGAACGCACGAATGAAATATATAAGGATTTAGTAACCCAGAGATTCTTAAACTCTTTGGCTCGCACCAAGTTGTTTACTTGCTCGGGAAAGCACTCTATCGTAATGTAGATTGAAGCGGAGCTTTTCATCTAGGATGACACCAAGATCTAATATGTTGTCAACCCTACTGAGTGCCGTGTTGTTGAGGCGGTACGTATAATAAACGCATGCAATTTTGCGAGAGAAGCTAATTGCGCGGCATTTGGAGGTAGGAGCCAAGCCACTTTAGTAAAGATCTTGCAATTCCGAATTGTTTCAGTTTGGGGATCAAAATGGAGTGATCAACTCGGTCGAATGCTTTGCTAAAGTCTGTATAGATTGCGTCAATTTGATCACCTTTCTCCATTTTGCGCAATACATCAGAAACAAACACCATAAGATTAGTTGAGTAGAACGAACTTTCCTAAATCCATGCTGCTGCTCGTTCAGTCGAGCATCGACCAGAGGAGAAAGTTTGCAGTAGATGATTTTTTCAAATAAATTGGGAATACCAGACAGAATAGCCATGCCTCTATAATTTTGAATAAAACGTCTATTGCCACTTTTATAAATTGGTGTAGGAAAGGAAATAGCCCAGATGAGAGAGAATTATTGAATATAGTATGAAGGGGCGAGATCAAATGTTTTTAGAAAAGTGGGAGGGAGGAGGGACGAGGTCAGGTCCAGGGCCCTTGTTACTGTCAAGCTCCATAATGGCAGTAAATCTTTCATTCCTCGATATGGTCATATCCTCAGTAAAAATTGTTTGAGTCATACCCGGGAATCGATACAACGTTGGGATGCCAACTGGACCAAAAACTTCTTGAAAATGGTGAGCAAAAAAGTTGCAGATCTCCTGGAGAAGAAGACAACATCGAATTTTCAGTGGACATTCAAAATCAAAAAAAAAATTTTGGGGTCGCGGATTATATTCTCCCCAGTAGTTTTAATGTATCTGTCATACGCGAGGTGATGTTATAGAAGTAGCCTTATTCTACTTAGTTTATTCTTTCTTATTCTATTTTTTTATTTTTTTGTTTATTCTATTCTTGATTGATAAAAACCATTTATCTGAAGCTAAAAGAAAAGGTTTTTATTGAATTTCTGGCAATTCCTGTGAAAAATGTAATGGACTTGAGCAATGTGCGGCTTTGGGTCAAGTTTAGAAACGAAAATTGCAGATAAACTGACAACATCAGCCACAGATGCGAATCGAGAACGTGTTGATGAGTTTGTTCGATGGGACTGACACGTTGCAATTCACAGTGTTTTTCATGCATTGAACGTCTTGTACCGCGTTGCCCAAGGAATAATTACTGACTTGGGATATTAAAATATCTGTGCTAAATGGGTTCCCAAACCATTGCCTGATAATAATAGGAGGAGACGAGTGGAAGCTTGTCAAGAGCTCCTGGAAGCATTTGGAGCGGAATAACAGGACTTCTTTACGGATATTTTTACCGGAAATGAGACCACACCTGTATAATCCAGAGAGTAGAGTGCAATCTAAGGAATGGCATCACAGTGGTTCTCTACGTCCCAAAAAATTCAAACCCATCATAGCTGCCAAGAAAGTTATGATAACAGTGTTTTGGGACACACATTGTGTTTTTCTTGCTGATTTTTTTGAAAATTGGTGCCACAAACAACGGTGAAACCTATGTAACTCCTCTTAAGAAACTTAAGAAAGCAATGAGAAAGAAGAGACCACAAAAGGACGTTCATTCTATCAGGCTTCTATCTGCTATCTGGTTTAATAATGTTAAGTAAAACAGCCTTAAACTCATGCTCCAACAAACAAGGACCTGAATTTTTCCATACTGGTTTTCATGTTCATTGATGCAGTTTTTATGGCACACGAGGCATTCGTTCTTGACCCACCCTCGTATTGTTAATATTTGTATCTAAAAACTTGCTTCAATCCTTGATGCATTTATTTGTATGTTTTATGAAATATCAATACTAGTTTAATGTAAAACTTTGATTAGTTCAATGATGTATTTAGTTTCAGGTCGTAATAGCAGTCTAAAGTTTGAACACCATTTTTTTTTATTTCTAACACACGTTTCAGTTTTAATTTTTCCACCAAAACTTTCCTTCTCCAATAAATGTTTTTTTTTTAAATTCGTATTTTTCTCGCTTTTATCTTAAATTTTCACTGCTGATCTTCAGTTGTTGTTTTTAAATAATTAAGTGTTTGTGGTATACCGTGCAGTTTCTTTTGTTTTGGCATTTATTTGCTACTGTAAGGCAAGATGTCTTTCCAGGAGTTGAATGCGCCTATTTTCCCTCAAACCTGTTTTCATTCGAACCTTACGTTGTCTTCGAGGAATTCCTGCATTATCGCCATTGCTTGTAAGTTCCAACACTTTCGACGTTGACGCTTCAGAATCTGTTTCGGCGATTGCTGAAACCGAGTTCCCGAACGATGAATTTTCCAAGCCCTACAGATACTCCAGGTTGGACGAAATGGAGTCCTTAAATCCAAATTTGCATCCAGGAGGATTAAACGCTGCGCCCAAACTTAATATGGATAGCACTCTGTCTTCTAAAGCAGAGAATAAATGCAATATATTTGGTCCACCCACGGTTGATTTTACTGACAATTTACTCCTCGATACATTTAACTAAAATCCATACTTACATTGTCGCCGCTTTGCGACGTTTCGCGAGAGTTTCTTTTCTTTTAACGTCTTTTGTGACGATTGATAATTGCAAATCAATTAAATACTACTAACGTTAATTACTACGGCCCGTACCCGTACCATTACCTTTCAAAACATAAGATTCTAAAAGAACTTCGTTCGTTCTTTTTTCAAATCTCCGACATACATTTTTCGCTTTCCTCCTTGTGTCACGGACTCTGCATTGATCGACGAAATCTGTCGATCGACGTGACAACTGTCGATGTAGATCAACATCTACAATCGCTTTTTCATGTGTCGACAGTAAATCGACGTCGGCGTGACGTGACGTGACATTCACAATCGGGGTGATTGTTCGAGAATAGTTCGAAATTCAACCCACATTCACACAACTTTATACAGAAAAATAGTTTGTGGTCAATGGAGACTAGTTCCAAAAAGTTCACAACTGGGGCTTCTTATGGGCTCAATTTCAACTAGTCTTTCTTTGTGAAAATTCGATTAATAGTCTTCAGACTCGCGCTACTAAGCTGCGAATCTTCAAACTATGTGCTCTATCAAAATTTAACCGCTCTCTCATTATTTTTAGAATGGGAGAGCGGTTAGAGAATAGAATTAATCAGGTTAAAGAAGGATATTTAACTTTTTTCTTTGCTTTTTTTTACTCAAGTATATTGTGTCAAAATTTCAAGTCGTCACAAAAATGGCGAAGTTATGAGTATTTGAGCGTCCGTTGCTTCAGGCCGGGTTCCTATACCTGCTCGACAGCTGTGCGTTTTTCTGAGACTTGTTATTTTTGAAGTCCGTGTTCACCATAACTCAAAATCTACTGGCCAATCACTTTGAAATTTTCACAATACTTCTTCACATAATTCCTCAGGTATCTCTGGAAGCTTTTTTGTTTTTTTAATAATTATTAATTTTACAATAATAAATCTCTTAGCCAATCATTTTTTTTTTTTAGCGAAAATTGGTTTTTTCGCTTCGAAGTGCTACGAAAAATTGAAAAATCGAAAAAGAAAAAAATCCTCGTAGGGTTACTTCGATAAGCATTTCCTTTAACAAATGCATTTTGTTTTTTTTTTGTTTTTTTATTCAGATGATTCTTTTTCGAGTTATCAGCGCAAAACAACTTTTTTCAATATTTTGCAATGAAAATTTAGGAAAATATTGTTCAAATGTTGCATTATTATATGGAAATTGATTGAATCGACAAAAAAAAATTCTTAAAAACATACCCTTTATTGAAATTATAGTCTTGAAACCAAAGTACACTACCAAAACCGTTAAACATGATGGGGGTAATGTAATGATATACGAGTGCTTCACTAGATATGGCACGCATGCCAGTAATCGAATTGACGACACCGCAAACAGCATTATATATAGAAACATACTTAATGACTATCCAATACCATCCTGGGAACAACTGCCATTTCTTGCTTGGAATCATTAGATGTTCCAGCAGGATAATAATCCGAAGCATACTTCACAGCTCGTGCAAGGTTGACTATTTGATCAGGAAAAAAATGTATTTCCATGGCCTCCGCAAAACTATGGGGAGTTATCAAACAGAGGGTTTATGATAAAAAGCCCAGAAATAAAAATTGGCTTTGGGCGGTAATTTAAGACGAATGAAGGAAAATATCACCCAAGGAGTAGGAGAAGTTAACTGATTCGATGGAGCGAAGATGACACAAGGTAGTTAACTTAAAAGTCAGCCCGATTGACTATTAGGTAGCAATATATTAATTGATATAAAAATACTGAATTTTAATAACTATTAAATAATTAAATAACTAATTATTGCATGTGTTCTGCAACTAATTATGGGCTTCTGCTCTATTCCTGAATCTATGAAATACGAGTATTCGGATTTTATTGAAGTTTTTGTTTAGTATTTCTATCATTGTAAATTCCGCATTAATAATAGAGGTTTATACTGCTTAGGGTTGCAGAGAGATAACCCGATCGCATAAACTACTCTAAGAGGGGATTTTACTCTATCTACTACCATCAACGAAAACCCTCCAGATTTGTCTTCCGTAATCCTATCGTAATCCTATGGTAGAAGCTAAGGAGGAGATCTTTTTTTAGTTGTCTATTATTCAGATCTATAAAGATAATTTCATTTTCTTAAAAATATGAAGACTTATTTAAAAAAATTGGGTCTTAGTAATTGAATCTTGAGTAAATGAGACCATGACTAAAGTTGAGGAGGAAAGTATTGCTTCTTGAAATAAGAGAAGAAATGAATTTTAATTTCAGTAGTTCTTGAGCTGTTAACCATAGTGCTCTGAGCTTGGTCGGTTATTCGTTAGCCATTAAAAGTGCTATATGCGCTAGGTGTTTGCTCTTTTAGGCCAATTTATCTTTTGAGTATTTTCTGAAAATTATTTAATAAACCTTAAAAGTTTAATGTAATCTGCAATTAACGCCTTTAATTCTTTTTTTACCTCCTCCCTTCCACTCTCTCCATCACTCAATCAAAATGCACGGTCCGTGTGCATCAAAACTCCTCAACATATGTTACTTTCGTACTTCCCGGACAATTAGATATTGGTATAAGACTACTGATACACTGCTGGTATAAATCCCAGGTTATCGATACCACGGTATTCATATATTATGAGGGTGATACACTGCGTCTGCGTGGTATTGTGTGACATCACCTGTCAAAAGTGAAAATTGTCAAATTAAGTGTGTAGCGCAAAGTGATATGGAATCAGAAAAGCGATTATTGCAATTATTAGCAAGTTCGCTTCAATTACAGCTCCAAGCTGAGGCATTAGCTGTGGAAAGAAAACGTCTAAGCGAATTAGCGTGTCGAGCCCACCGTCGGAGTAAAATGTTTCGACGACGAGCTTTGATACTGTTGCTGAAAAAGCGCAGAGCCCGGCGTGTTTGGACAAGAGTAAATATAAAATCAATTCACACTTTGTATCGCAAACTAACAAAATATTGTTTAGGTGGAGAGTTCAACCTTCTGGGAGGAATCTGTTCCGCGTTTTAGCGGAAAACAGTCATGACCACAACAGCCTTTAATAATTTTGTCATATTTTCTTATTGCCATTTTGAACTGAATCAAACAAATTAGTCGCTCATTAACAAAATGCGGAAAAATAGTAATTGCCTTGAAAGAAACTGAATGAAAAGTGAAGTAGCAAAATGAATATGCAAACATTATGGCGATAAACCTTCATCATTACATTATTTTAAATTAAAAGCTAATAAAGTATTTGTGCTAGTCTAACTATTTTTGTTAAAAATGGAACTTTCAAAAGTTTTTCGGAGCATATGTAGTTAAAAAAAAATTTAGAATGCGGGCTGCGTCTACAGAAAATGAAACGACACAAAGCCTTCGAACTAGTAATAGCCTACAAAGGGTCAAGTAGAGGCATCCAAAGTACGCGGTCTCGGAAGGCCATTCAAATTGCCTTATAGCGCTCGCTAAACCGGGTAAAATTCAGCCGGTATCTATACCGCCCAAAGGCGTAGATACCCTGTATGTACCGCTTTGCCGAGCTGGTATTAGCTTAGAACTGGCTGATACACTGGTGGTATGCACGATACCATGGTATCCATACCAGCAGTGTGTCAGTAGTCTAAGGGAAAGCACTTCAGTATGCACTACTGTGTTCAGATAATATTGCCTATTTCTTGTCGTCAAGACTTGTGTCCAGAGAAAAGTTTTTAAAAAAAAACTCTGGATGGCGTCTTCATTACCTTTTTGCAAGGTATGATCGTAGATTTTCCATAAATTTAAAAAAAAATCGCAGATTTTCCTATATCCTCAGGTAAGGTATTGTAATAAGACAAATACTAATACACTGGATCCATTTTCAAACGACCTGACCTAGCTTTTTTAATTAAAAGGTTATTCGTCGATTTTGTGGCTGTCTGAATTACTTCTCCAGCATTTCTGATAACATATGGTCATTTGAGTTTTTTGTTAAGTATGTTAAATATTAGCTTTACTTGTTGAAAACACATTATTTATTGTATGCTTAGTAGTCCTGTTTCACGATACTCATGTGAGCTTGGAGTCAGAGTTGGCATTTTGAATATTGTCTTGATAGCCTTAGTGAATACTCTTTCGATCAGGTCAACTTTTTTTTCGATGTTTGCTTCCACAAAACTGCTCCATAAGAGACGTTTGACAAAATAAAAGCATTGTAGATGTCAAGTTTGATGTTTTGTCATCATATTGTTTCAGGACTCCTATGGCCTATATGCCAATCATATTGTTTCAGGACTCCTATCATAGGCGCTACTTTATGTCTGATGTTATTGATATGTTATAGCCAAGACATTTTCTCATCTGAAGTTAAAACTAAGTGTCTAATTGAGTTGACCTTTTCCAATTTTATTCCATTGATTTGTATGGACGGTTTAATTTGCTAGCTTTTTTTGTTGGAATAATAAATATTTGGTCTTTTGAATGTTTATACCTAATTTACTTTGTTCGAGCCAATTCCAATATTTTCCTAGGTCATCATTTATATTTTGCTGGAGAATTAATTCATCTTAACCGGAATACAGCAGTAGTGTGTCATCAGCAAATAAAACTATTTTTCTCAAAAGACAAGTGTCCTGTACGCTCTAAATCTACAGTAAAAATAATAATGGTCCAAGAATTGATCCATGAATAATGCCGATGTTTACTTATAGTGCATTCCTGACTTTTATAAATGTTGTTGGTTGTAATAATACGCCTGTTGAAGAGATAATTTTTTATTAACAGCTTGAAGTTGTGATGGATTCCGTATATTTCTCTGAAGCAGAATGTGATTTTTAATGGTGTCAAAGGCCTTTTTCAGGTGCAAGAAGATTGCCATTACATAGTCGCCCTTATCCAATCCATTGTTGATGAAATGTACTGCATCTAATGTTGCTGCTAGTGTACTACTGTTTTCTTGAAATCCATATTGAACTGGCGTCAAAATTGATAGTCTTAATATTTTGAATGGCTCTTTCAAATAATTAGCACAGTTGTGACAACCATTGGACAATAATTTGATGGATCTGCTTAATCACCACCTTTGAAGATTGGGATGATTTTCCGCCAATTTAAGGCAAGTTTTAAGGATATGAGTCACGTGTAGGTGCTTATTTATGAATGTATTTAGAAGCTCTAAAATATGATTTTTTTTTAGCAATTTAATATCCTCCGATGTTACACTATCCAGACCAACACATGTAATACGGCGCATTAGCTTTAATTGTTGGATGTTTCCATATTTTTGAACGAAATAGATATTTATATACCTTTACTTTTAGGCAACCGTTATAGGCAACTTTTTTCCTGCTAGCATTTTTAACATGTTAAGTGAATTAGATGTACATTCGCATGTTTTCCTTAGGGTCGGCTTTAGATGTGTAATTGGAGGTTACAGTTTCACCTAAATAGTTTACAGAATTTGACCACTGAATCGGAAAGATCATTCAAACTTATTGGTGCTAGAGCATTAGAAAAAATGTTAGAGAGAATTGGTTTGCATTCAGAGGATAAATTTTAAGATTTTTCCTTAGATAAAAGTGCTCTATGGCACCCATTGTATTCCCTATCTGAAGACTAAAGTGACAACTTTATCTGCATATACCAGAATCGTAACAGAACGAACAGTGTTTAAATAAAAAGAGTGGAAATATTAAAGAGCGACGGGTTCAGTTGGTCTCCCTGTGGAAAGCCATTATTAACCACTAAGATTGTATCACCCAAGCATAATGAAATCTTTGAAAAAAGGAAATGATTCAATAAAACAAATTGTAATAAGAATGTCATGGAGAATCATCAAATCAACTCACGCATAAGCATATCTACGATTGCTCTCATGACCTATGTTTTCATACACATTAAAATGTAATGGAAAATTAGCACAAACGTGTATTGTAGCAAACTGATAAATGTTAATACTTTTACCCTAGATTAACTTGTTAATCTAATATTTAACGATGCTTTCCTTTCTATTAATTAATTTCTATTGAAAATACAAGCTTATTAGGAATCTCTGGATATTAAAATCGGACCCATATTTCTCTCTTTTTACATGATTACAAAGCTGTAAAACATTAGGCGTGTTTTTTTTCTGCTCCTCCTATCTATAACAAAACAATGCTAACCAGTGCACACGCATTGGAAACAACAACAACTCCCCCTATCCTTAACATGAGTTGTTGTTGTTTCCAATGCGTCTGCACTGGTTAGCATTGTTAACGCACCTATTATTGTTTACGGGTTCTTTCTAAAAAAACAAAAAACAAAATACATCAAAATAAGCAAATATGCAATTATAGTCGATTTCACACCAAACATAGGCAGATTCTGCCCAACCTTTGGTAATCAAATTCGCACACTTTAAAAGGGAGTATATAATAACAAAATCATTTCATAGGATTTCTAGAAGCAAAATATACCGTTACCGTTAGAAGGACTCACAATTTTAGATGAATTAATGACCAATGGGCTATAAATTGAAAATCTATGACAAAGGTTCCAATATAGAGCGCAGCC
This sequence comes from Nemotelus nigrinus, assembly GCA_947369275.1. Lineage (NCBI taxonomy): Eukaryota > Metazoa > Arthropoda > Insecta > Diptera > Stratiomyidae > Nemotelus > Nemotelus nigrinus. The sequence goes on from OX376375.1 coordinate 59,358,046, forward strand.
AACATAGCGTGCAAAATTTAACAAACACCTTCAAATTGGCTGTCAACGATACAGCGAAATATTTTTTTTTATTAGATACAATAGATGTTTTTGGCCTTGTCAAAAGTCTTTATGTATTTTTGCAGTTCTATGAATAGCTGGCGCATTTTTAAGACGAATATTTGGAACTTAAGCCCTTATATGATACAAGATTTGAAAGTCAACTTAACGCCTTTAATCTCCTGATACAAAATCTATTTGATATATACGAAGCGTTAGTAGCTGTCGCGGAAAGTCAAGATTTAACTATTAAACATATCGTAGAGTCTTCGGGAAGAAAATTGCTAAAATTTAAGTTTATTGTTAGTTTGATAGTATAGTATAGTATAGTATAGTATAGTAATTTGGATAAAATCAATATTGCGACCAGATTCATTTAAAACCACTCCTTATATCTAACCACCACGAAGAATATTTCAAAGTCGTTTAAATTTTTTGGTGGAATATCTTAGCAATTCAGGATTTGTAAGTATCCTTGTCACTGCAAGAAAATCGCATTAAATTTTGAAGTATCATGTAGGCCAAGTAACCAAAGTTACTTGTATTTGATTGAAACTAAATAAAGCCATTACAATGAGCTCACCAAACAGTCTGTTTTCGAGTGAGATGAGTTCGGGGATAAATACTTTTCTAGTCATCCCCCACCTTCTCAAACCTGACCAAAACACAAATTTGGAGGACGTATATTAGTGCTTCACCGACATCTGCGCTAAGTGTGCTGGTAGCCACCAGACAAATGCTTGCACGGTTGCAGAATTAAAATGCATAAACTGCTCCCAAAAAAGGAATAACAACGTTAAACATCGAGCGGATAGTTACGAATGCCCTGAATACAAAAAAATGATTGCAATTAATGAACATAAAATAGATTATAGTTTTTAATCCACTTCAAAATGAATCAAAGTAAATTATTAAAAATATTGTACGCCGAGCATTTGTAACAAATCCGATGATCTAAACGTCTATCTAGCTACGAATGACATCAGTGTAGTTATTCTTAATGAAATATGGATATATCCAAATGAAGAGCATTTATATACACCAAACGGGTATACCAGCTATTTCTGCTGCAGAAACGTGGGCCGTACAGCAATATTTGTAAAGTCAAGCATACCCAACATACCATGTAGCGAAGGTATTGCCAAAAACGAATGCTGGCGACCCTTTTTTCTTCACTTATAGTGAATATAGTGCGGATTTAAAGTATTTCCCGCTTATATTCACTTAAAGCGAATCTGAAGTGAGGACTTGGGAACATAGAAACATGCGCTTATGTTCGCCTGTCGTCACTTCAGATTCACTTAAAGCGAATTCGCCAACATTCGCTTCTGGCGACTCTTTTTTCTTCACTTCTAGCGAAAATAGTGCAGTTTCAAAACATTGCTCGCCTATATTAACTTTAAGCGAATATGAAGTGAAGGTTCTTGTGCCTTTTTTTATGTTCGTTTGTCCTCACTTCAGATAAACTTAAAGTGAATTCGCCAAAATTGGTAATGGCGATACTTGCGCTACATGTTGTACTGGATATTTTATTCTCATTTAACTAAATTAAAAAGTTATTTTTGGAACCTTTGTCATTCGCTTTTTGAGGACTGAATTGATTCTGTGTGGTATTTTCCGCGAGTGATCACAACGTGTTAGACCATATTTGAAGTGTTAAACAGTGAAGAGTGTGAAAAGTGCCATAATAATTAATAAAGGTAAGGATCTCAGTATATATCGAAAGCCATTTTGTCCGCAATTAATTAAATTTGAATACATGAATATAGTTAAAGTACAATTATTCAAAAAGAAGCCCAGCGAATTTACAGCCATTTGGGTAGTATTCCTTCAGCGGAAATTACTGGCAGTGAAGCGACACGCAGTCAAATTTTTCTGCAATATTCCTCATCGCCTCCGTCTGAATGTCAGTTTATTGATGAAGATATATCCGTGGAAATCGAGAGTAGCAGCATAAACTACAATAATTTTTTTTTAAATAATTTAAGCAACAATAGCTCTTCTATAATCTCTAGGCTAAGTGAATGGAGCATTAAATATAACATATCATTGGCTGCTCTTAATAATTTACTAGACGTATTAAAAGCCGTCATTCCAGGGCTTCCAAAAGATGGTAGAACTTTAAAGAAAACGCATCAGGAAAACTTAGTACAGGTCATGGGAAATGGTCAATACATCCATTACGGATTGAAAGATGCTTTAACTGATTTTTCACATCCAACGAAGGAAAAATATCAAGCAATGAAATTGAATTGGATTTCAGCATAGACGGTCTTCCTATAAAAGTCAAGTTTGGCCAATTTTAGCTAGCGTCGTAAACTATAGCGTTATGCTTATGATGGGCATTTATGGTGGATATTCAAAACCTCCAAACTCAAGCGATTTCTTAAAGAAATTTGTGGAAGAACTGTCTCAATTATTGTCGGAGGGGATGATTTATAGAAGCATTAAGTATAAAATTAAGTGCAGAGCGTTTATTTGTGATGCACCCGCCCGAAGTTTTGTTCTAAATGCACTAAATGCATACAAAAAGGAGAGCGGTTGGACCATAGAATTATTTTCCTACATGACGTTCATGAATCGAGATCAAATGGATCATTGAGACAAAGAAAGCAGCCATATGGAAAGCAACTGAACTAAGACAGTTTTTATTATATACTGGACCTATTGTATTGTCAAATATTTCAGATAGCGAAAGATATCACCAAAAAACAGCTCTCAGTTTTATCAAAATATGGATTATATTTTGATCTAAGCAGTCTCGAAGGTTGTAAACAGATCCTTTCTACTCATTATAACGACTCGCAACGAGTCGCCTACCACATGTCACTAGCGAGTCACAAATATTCACCAAAAACGAATGTATATAACCCTCAATATATTCGTTTTTGGCGAAGCTTATCCACTCGCAACGAATCGTTTACCACATGTCACCAGCGAGTCACAAATATTCACCAAAGGCGAATGTATATAACCCTCAGCATATTCGTTTTTGGCGAAGCTTATCCACTCGTCAGAGCTTCGAAAAAGATGATTCGTCACGAATGAAAATTTGGGCGGCCTACTTACTCGTTAGCGAACTGTAGGTGAATTCGTTCTCGAATAAAACATTCGTTAAAATGACTCGCTAAAGACTCGTTAGCGAATCGCTTGGTATGCTGGGATAGGATCAAGACTTATCACATCTTCTGAAGTGTTCAACACAATCATAGTGGAACTTCAACAGGACAGGGAGAAGATTAAAATTAGCACTTTCTACAAAGCCCCATTCGAGGACAATAATTGCTTCCTAAATTACATCGATCAGCTTTACTCATCAAATGAAAATATTATAACAATTGCCGACACAAACATCGATCTTCTGTCTTCGTCAAATGTTAAAAAAGCCTATGAAGATGTCATAACATCCAACAATGCAGTACAAATAAATTCGATCAGGCCGACGCGCGTTACTGAGACCTCGAAAACCTTACTTGACCATATTGTTGTAAGAAGTTCAGACCTGATGGAACGAGTTTCTTATAATGATGATGAATGGCTAGACTTAGACCATAAGGTACTGAATATCTTGATCAAGACTTGCCTTAAAGAAAAGTTGCCTCCGAAGAAAATAACGATCAGCACTGTCAACAAAATCGAATTCGTGAAGTATGTGACGCAAGAGTTGTGCAGCAATCCACATGTAGATATTGAAGAGCTAATAAGAATCCTATCTGAAGCGAAAATCAAAGCAACATCTAGGAAGCTGGTAAGGGTTCGCAATGAATCGTGGATCTCTAAAGGCGTTATTGACGTATCCAGACTCAAACGAAAAGCCTATAAAATGTGGAAACCAGATCCCAACTGTGTGATGAAACGACAAAACTACCAGCATCTAAAAAACCAGTCAAATCGATTAGTAAAGGAAGGAAAAAGAAATTTTACGCTAAAAGATTCGAAGCTTCATGCGGAAATAGCGCTAAATACTGGAATATTTTTGTAAATGAACTGGCTAAAACACAAAAAGGCACTTCTCGGACCGCAACATGCATCAAGGAATTACAGATGGATGGATCATTGATTTCCTCTAGTGAGGCAATTGCGGATCACTTAAATAAATATTTTGCAGCGATTGGGTCAGATATCACGCAACATTTTCCTCACATATCTGAACAACACCATTTTTCAAACCCAAGTCAAACATCTAACATACATTTGAGACCAACAATACCTAGTGAAGTGGCAGACATAATCGACAATTTAAAAAACGGCGTGACACCAGGTATCGATAACATAACATCAGAAGACATCAAAATGCTTAAGCAGCAAATAACGAAGATTTTAGTGAAAATCATCAATTTTTTTATTCCCGGCATGCCTCAAATTGTCGAGATTAACACCAATTTTTAAAGGAGGTGACCCTACCAATCCTTCAAATTATCGTCCAATAGCAGTCACCAGTGTGCTAAGCAAAGTGTTTGAAAGAGTCATAAATGCTCGAATAATTGATTACATCAAAGAAACATCAATTTTGGCTCCAATGCAGTATGGTTTTCAGGAACACAGCAGTACTATTGCGGCTACGCTTGACGCGGTTCAGTTCATAAATCAATCGCTGGATAAAGGTAACTACGTGGCAGCAATTTTCGTCGACCTAAAAAAGGCTTTTGATACCATTGACCACGAGATTTTGTTTCTGCGACTGGAAGAGTATGGGATTTGCATGAAATTTAAATCTGTTATTAAAAACTACCTTTTGGATAGAAGAATAGTGACAAAACAAGGAAGCTTTACCAGTCAGGAATGTTCTGTAAACAAGGGTATTCCACAGGGATCTATCTTAGGACCTTTACTTTTCCTTATCTATGTTCAAGATCTCCGGCTTTCTGGTAAGATAGTTTTGTTTGCTAACGATACACTCCTGTTATATGCTGGAAAAGATGAGACAGCCATCCAAAGTATAGTAAATATGGATTTGGATAAATACTTAAGATGGCTGTGCCAGAGCAAACTCGTTATAAATGTCCACAAAACTAAATACATTATGTTCCAACAAAAAAATAAACGTCCTATTAATCCATGCATTCAAATTGATGGAGTTCAACTGGAGAAGGTCGAATCAATAAAATACCTGGGATTGATTTTGGATGAAAAGATGTCCTGGACCCATCACATCAACTACATCAGGGAAAAAATTGCACCATTTATCGCAACACTAAGAAGACATGATTTCCTGGAAAAAGGCACTCAACTTCTAATTTTAAATGCGTTTATCTTATCTACTGTTAAATATGGAGCAGTCTTGTGGAGTCAAACATCTAAGCATAACATCGAGCTAATTGGGAGACTTGTCACTAAGGCGATAAAGGTTATATTTAGGTTGCCGACCTTAACACCAACGGTCGATGTGTACACTCGATCAGGGTTGTTGAGCATCCAACAGAGTATTAATCTTGAAAGAGGCAAAATAATTTACCAAATTATCAACAACGGACTAAAATGGCCAGATATTCCTCGAACTGTTGGAGAGTTGACTAGCAGAGTAACAAGATCAGTCAGCAACCTTTTAGTTTGCAGCCCAAGAACGGATAGATTAAAGCTAGATCCAAAACAACAGGCTATAGCCTTCTATAATACATTGCCAGATCCGTTAAAGAACTCAACCAATATCATGAGATTCAAAGAAAACTTAAAATTGCACATAAAAATTAACAACACACAATGACGAATAACACCAGAGTTTTTTCTATACTTTTCTCTGGACACAAATCAATGAAGACAATAATAAGTTAATAAAAGTGAGTCTATCTTATTGATAAGAATTATGCTGTCCCTTATACCAACAAATTAGTTGTCTGGGAAGCACTATGAAAAACTTACTGGAGGGTAAAGATGGTGCACATGGACTGTGCACGCTGATAGAGTGATGGAGAGAGTGGAAG